>JAGDYQ010000139.1:1563257-2010262 GCA_021962125.1 Bulinus truncatus | reverse complement strand
AAAATTGAAGAACCTGTCAAGGGAATAATCTGTTTTTTACAGAGCTGTAAAACTTATCATGATTGCAAGGGTTAATAGTTTTAGTAGTGTTAGCTAAATAATACTCTATTTGAATGGAGAAGGGAGGGGGAAAAAATTAATTATTAAAAAAATAAATATTTGCAAAACAAAAATGGATTACTTACCATGTTTAAATGGAATAAAAGAAAATTACTTCCCCTTCTTTACAACGGGGTAGCTAACATTTAATTATTCAAAGTGTGTGGTCAGACCATTCTTTGTAATAATCTGGTTGAATAAAATTCTTAAAATTATATGCCCTTTCGAGTTTTTGACACTCATCTACTGATATGGTCACTGGCAACAATGTTGACACTAGTTTTTTTTGCTCTTCTTGCCAGCTCAAATCTTTACAATAAATTGTTTTTGTAAAGGGTGCTTTTCACCAATATAAAAAATTTTACCCTTGTTTACTAAAAATTCAAAAAAGCATAAGAAAAAGTCTCAAATCTAGAAACATTTTTTTTTTAAATTATCTACTGCACATAGCTGTTACTTTTATAGCCACCTTGTAGACAATGGGATGATTTGCCGCCTAAACAATATTTTATTTCTTGTAACACCTGAACATGGCCACTGACTTCTGCAATACAACATTAATGTGGCAGAGACACTGCCCACTGTCACGTGATGGCACCTCACTGCCTCCTTGATCTATATAGTGTAGATGGCCTTGACCCGGCTTACCAGTCAAAGGGGGGGGGTATTGTCTCTATGCCTTAACTCAACTTAACTGTCCGATTTTTTAAATTAAATATATATATTTCTGTATGAAATAATTTTCAAGTATGCTAATTCCATTATTTATGTTATTAATGAATCTCAAACTTTAAAGTATTATTGAATCTGAAACCTTAAAGTATTAATGAATCTCAAACTATAAAGTATTAATGAATCTCAAACTATAAAGTATTAACGAATCTCAAACTATAAAGTATTAATGAATCTCAAACTTTAAAGTATTAATTAATCTCAAACTTTATCGAGATTTAAAGTTGTCCATATTTTAAGTAGTAAAATGAACGACTGATAATTAGAGAACTACTGTAAACTATATATTTTTTATAATCGTCTAAATAGATCAAACTTAATTAACATGACATGTCTCAATAAACAATTTAAAGAAGCAAAAACACTGACTGTAAAAATCGGATAAGTTAACATTACAATGTTTAAAATGCATTTATTGTAATGCACGAAGGAACTGAACTGCTATCGAATGTATTGTTGTTTACATATAATAGAAGAATGCATGTACCTGGACGTTTTAGTTTTGTGTGTATCATGCCTGACTCAACTCCATGTAAGTTGTACATTTGTAATCCGATGGAGAAAAAAAAAGGCTAGAAAAAGTTTCACTCTACAAAGCTTGAAAATAAGCAACACATCCTTGACCACACACATATAAACAGCTGAAACCTTAGTTGTTAACTGGACAATGACAAAAATGAGCTTACTATTTGACAGATTTTTTTTTTTACTTTTCCTCATCGGACTTGGCTGAGTGCCAGTGTTGACATATATTCAGATAACTGAGAAAAAAAACGTAAACACAATACACTGGACACATCTCTGACCACACTACCAACGATTGAATGTCTTCTGTGGGTGGGGAAGGATGGATATTGAGTCTAATAGAACATCACTAGATGACAGATTTTTTTTTTGTTTTATTTGCCATATTGGACTACTGTGTTATTGGTGAGGTGTATAACATTTTAGGCTCCTCGTTGATTTAAACTTATTCATATTAGAACACTAAAGAAAGGATGAATCATACTACGATTGATTTAAACTTACTTCTCTGAGTACACTAAAGAAAGGATGAATCATACTACAATTCATTCTGTGAAACATTTAAAACAGAACGTTTCCTGCCTTCACGGCACTCAATGAGACTCGAACTCAATACCTTAATATCCTTAGCCATGCGCCATTCCAAATTCGTACTTTTTTACTTCAGTGCTGATTCCGTGGAATTAGTTATTATATTTTCATGACTAAATCTTGTTTGCATTACAGTGATGTCGTTTTATAGAGACTTTTCTTTGTTTACGATGCCAAAGATCAGCATGCAGCTCTGAGCTGTTACCTCAAGCGTGTTATAGTTCTGATATTTGATTATATTTTCTATATCCTCTCCAGGGACGGGCCAGGGGTCACATAAAATGGCCTTTGTGGTCAGCGTAGGCTAGTACCATAAGCCAATGATCTTATTCACATGTCCAATACACGCTACTTATAATTCATGTTTGAATTGCATAATATCTCCTAAACATAACACATTTAATATCCAGACATATTGCAAATGTCTGCCAAACTTAACACATTTAATACACAGACATATTGCAAATATCTGCCAAACATAACACATTTAATATCCAGACATATTGCATAATATCTGCCAAACAGAATAAAAACTTTAATACCCATACATACAAGCTAATGGCCCTCCAAGTATTGACATACCACTTGTCTCCGCATAATCCATAACACATCAAAATAAGTTTTAAACTGTAGTGACGTTTTCCATCGATTCCAAACCAAGATGTGAGAACCATTGTCATCTATTGTGCGGATAAATATAAGTCATTGAGCTGTGTCCAGTTTGATGTGTTTAATTATTAATTAAAGTATCCACATTTAAAAAGATAAAGACTCAAATTATGGCACGTCAAACTGATTGTTACGTTTAAAAGTATGTCTGCCACATGATTGCGTCAAGCATTTATTTATTTGTATTTGGAAAAAAGACAGAATGTAATTGGGTTAAATGAAGTTGATATTAATTTTGTGTGCAATGCAATCATGCTACACAGTCCAATGATATTCCAAAAGTTGATATTAATTGTGTGTACAATGCAATCATGCTACTCAGTCCAATGATATTCTAAAAGTTGATATTAATTGTGTGTACAATACAATCATGCTACACAGTCCAATGATATTCCAAAAGTTGATATTAATTGTGTGTACAATACAATCATGCTACTCAGTCCAATGATATTCCAAAAGTTAAAAATTAATGAATCAATGAAAGAGACTTGTTTTATTAAGAACTAAATATAGATTTCATCGAAGGTGTGGAGGGTTGAGTTTGGGGGAGATGGGGTTATACCATCCTCCTTCCCTCCCTCCCTCCCTCTCCCTTTACCTTTGCTGGCTTGCTTGGACAGTTTTACGGTCCACGGCGTTCGGCCAGGTGTTGACATTTTACGGAGAACACAGAAAGTGAACAAAAAGTGGGAGGGCGAGGGAGGAAATGTTTATATGAGAGGGGCTGGGGGTTGGGGATAAATGAGTTTACTGTTAAATATAGGAACACCTGCAACGTAGTATAAATGTGCACGTATTGTTTATGTGCACGTATTGTTTTTTTGCACGTATTGTTTATGTGCACATAATATAAATGTGCACGTATTGTTTGTGTGCACATAATATAAATGTGCACGTAATATAAATGTGCACGTATTGTTTATGTGCACGTAATATAAATGTGCACTATAGTTTATGTGCACGTAATATAAATGTGCACGTAATATAAATGTGCACATATTGCTTATGTGCACGTAATATAAATGTGCTCGTATAATTTATGTGCGCGTAATATAAATGTGCACGTATTGTTTATCAAACCCACAGATGATAGGAAACACAATTTTCCCGTTCGGTTAACATGTCCATTACAGCGGCCTCTGTCTACTGCATCAGTATGTTGTTATACAAAGAATAGTTTATAATGTTATACAACGAATTGTTTATAACGTTTTACAACGAATAGTTTATAATGTTATACAACGAATTGTTTATAACGTTATACAACGAATAGTTTAAAATGATATACAACGAATAGTTTATAATGTTATACAACGAATAGTTTATAATGTTATACAACGAATAGTTTATAATGTTATACAACGAATAGTTTATAATGTTATACAACGAATAGTTTATAATGAGCTTGGCGTTGGGTGGGTGATGTAAACATTTTTCGCAACATTGTATTTAAAAAGAAAATGTAAGACCACAATAAATTACTATATAACCGGTTTGAAATATCCATTGAAGTACACATTGTTTATATAAACATACAACTATTATATATATTAAATGCTTTCAAGATACAAACTGAATAAAGACAATAACGTTGATGTACCACCGGTAGTATTCGTAAGTTTTAATTCGTATAGGTAATGCCTGCTGTATATTTTGTGTAAATTACTAATTATATCTGTGTATCTCTATTTACAGCCGTATATAACAATGCATATCAGTGTATAGCAGTACAGCTGTGTACAGCATGGCTTTACGATATATATCAGTGTATAGCAGTACAGATGTGTACAACATGGCTTTACGATATATAACAATGTATAGAAGTACAGATGTGTACAAAATGGCTTTACGATATATAACAGTGTATACAGTGCCGAATCTAGGGATTAGGGGGTCGGGGGGGGGGCTTGGCCTCTTTGTGGGCCACTGCATTTTGTTATTCGACACCATGACTTGAGATAATGTATTTAATATTAAATGTAAAAAAATGTTTGCCCCCCCCTCAAGCTGGGGCCCGGGGGACTTTCGAATCTGTACCCCTTCCTCCCACCCTAGGTACGCCTCTGAGTGTATAGCAGTATAACTGTGTACACAAAGGTATTATGATATATAACAGTGTATACCAGTATAACTGTGTACAAAAAGGTATTATGATATATAACAGTATATAGCAGTATAATCTATAATACAAATTTTACATCATATGTTCCGGTTTCCGTCTGTCATCGCGACTTCCGTCTGTCATCGCTACTTCCGTCTGTCATCGCGACTTCCGTCTGTCATCCAACATGGCGGCATAAACAATTCAAAGATGGCAGAAACATTTACTGTTTTCTTCTTAACATGCATGATCCGGCTACCAACTGGCCAGCCGAGTAAGAATCAACTCCTACATGGCTGCCAGAAATGACATTGGACCAGCCATATGTTTAGTGCCGAGGTGACAAAACACCGTACACTAACATACGGCAGGTAAGATCATGAATACCAAATGGCAATCACAATGTAATAATGTTTTCGAACGCCTCAATAATTACCAAAGGGCAATAAAGCGATCTTAGGAGAGGTAACACAAAATCATGCCAAAATATTCCATGATACTCCGAAACAAATTATATACCGAAACGTTGTTTCATAGGCCAATGCATATCTCACAGTATCGTAATAAATCTATGGTGTTCAGTTTGTTATTAAATGAGAAGCTATCATAAAAGAAATATTTACAGAAATCGTTCAATTAATATTCTGTGTTATGTTCTACAATTTAAATTTTAAACCAAAATTATGGATACCTCAATATAATGTAATATTTATAGTTATTAATTGTTTTTATTTCTAAAATATGTCTATTTCTAATGTACAATTATTTCCCTTTATTACTAACTTTATAACTAAAAATACGTCACATTTTTTTTTTCATTTTTTGACTATTACGTCACATGAATGAATTGAATAAGGGTTGAGTTTGAGTAGCGCCGTACACAACGTTTACAATGCAAACTAACACATTTATGATGGGGGCTTCACACAGAGGGTGTATGGAGGGGGCCCAGTTTGAGGAGGGCCCCCAAAATATTTTTTAAACTAAATATTAAGTACATTATCTCATGTCAAAATGTAGTGGCTCCCGAAGATGCCTAAAATCACTTGGTTCGGCTTGGCTTCACAGAACTATAATGTTGAAAGCTTTGATATGTCTTTCTTTTTTAAGAGGCCTAATGTTTTCTGCGTCTGCGGCCTTAACTGGATTGATGGGATATTTTTTTAATTGACGGTCAGATAAAAGCTAAACAACGATTATATCTTTCCGGGCCCCAGCTTGAGGGTTGCCCCAAAATATTGTTTACATTAAATATTAATTTCATTATCTCATGTCATGGTGTCGATTGTCAAAATGCAGAGGCCTCTAATAATCCATAGGTTCGACACTGCCGGGTTGGCAGTATTATCTTAGTATATTCTCAGTACGATATGTTGTGCTATAATACAATGTGTATAACAGTAAGTAAACCACCTGCTAAACATGTAGTGTTTTGCTTAAATTACAGGCACTCACTCACGTTTCTCTTTTTTTTTTAAATAAGTCATATTGAACATCATAAAACATAACATGAAGAACTGTTTGGAAAGGAAACCATTAAAATATTATGAAGAAATTAAGATATATCAATGATAAGATTTTGTGTGCGCAAATTATGTAGGCTATAGTTGGATGTTAGATTCAACGTTTAATAGTCGGGGGTTTTTTGTTAAGCTTCTGAGCCCATAATGAGGATTATTCTCTTGGGAATGATATTTAAGTATTATCGCAGCTTAACGGGGGCCCCAGAAAATCTTTTTTTACATTAAATAGTACGTACATTATCTCATGTCAACATGCAGGGGCCCCCGAACAGGACAAACCCCAAATCCCTATGTTCGGCACTGGCTTCACAGAACTATAATGTTTAAAGCTTTGATATTTCCTGTTTTTTAAAAGGCCTGATATTTTCTGCGTCTGCGGCCTCAATTGCATTGATGGAATACTATGTTTTTAATTGAAGGTCAGCTAAAAGCTACACAACGATTCTTTCTTCTCGGGACCAAGCTTGAGAAGCGTTAAAAAATTATTATTTCATGTCAAAATGCAGAAACAGCCCCCATAGAGGCCAAGCCCACCGGGCCCCTAAATCCTTAGGTTCTGCACTGCCGGGTTGGCAATATTTTCTTAGTTAATTGTACTTTGCTACAATGTGTATAACAGTAAATAAACCACCTGCTAAACATATAGCGTTTCGTTTAACACAAGCACTCACTCACGTCTCTCTTTTTTTTTATATACGCCATGTTGAACATCATAAAACATTAAATGAATAACTGTTTGGAAAGGAGTCTATTAAAATATTATGAAGGAATATGATTTTAAGAGTTGTTGTTTATGTTTACCCATAGTGAGGATTATTTTCTTTGGGAGGAACTATTTAACATATGAACTTTATTTGATGTATTATTAGGTGTCCCTATTCTCAAATGTATTTTGGCTACAATAATCTGTTCATGTCCTTGGGGCCAATGCAAGTATATAGACTGATTGTTAACGAGCTAATATATATATCGCCATTTTCAACTCCAACTGTGTGCCTACTCGCCGGTCCGGGTACCGGGCCTTTGATAACTAGTTGTGTACAAAAAGTATTATGATATATAATAGTGTATAGCAGTATAACTGTGTACAAAAAGGTATTATAATATATAACAGTGTATAAAAGTATACCTGAGTATAGTAAGGTTTTACGATTGATAAGAGTGTATAAGAGTGTAGTGAGATACAAGTATTATGACATGTTGATCGTTCAATGTAAAAATGTGTTCAAGTGTAAGCTCTTATGATCATTAAATTGATTTTTATCATGAGTATTTTAGTTTTCTGGTTCACTAGTATTTAAAACGTGTAGATAGCGAATTTCACACAATTTAGACTCCTATTAATACTGCCTCAGTGCACTTCTTATCTCGAGTTATATGGTATTCGGCAGTTGCATTAAATGAAAATTTTGCAAGGTTTAAAATGCTGTTCTTTAGATACTATGAACAATTATTTTGTGCTAACCACACAACACAGTATGAATTAAACAGTAAAATATTGGTTAAAAAATTTACAAAAAAAGTCAAATCGATATAACAGATCTAGGGTGGGGGGGTATTCACTATTATTTGTTTAGATCACACACCCCTCCCCTCTTTTTTGCCCGAGTAACGATTTTTTTCATTACTTTAAACTGTGCCACACTTCTGCCCCCCTCTCTCCCCCCCCCCCGTTTTCTCAAAAAGGTGTGTAATAAGTTTAAGAACACTCAACCATAAAATTGTAATATTCAGTGCTTATCTTGAATGTTGTACAAACTTCCTTGTACTGTCAATCTATCGCATACCCACGATTAAAAAACGTTATCTGGTGAAACGTACCAATATGATCAATAAATACATCGATTGATAAGTAAGCTAGCGTCAGAGGCTCCTTGAATGTCCCAGACCAACCTTCCACGACGTGACGACCTTTAACCCTATAACGACGAAACAGTTTTCCAAAGTTTATCTCTACTGCAGCCAGGCAATATTGTTTTGATCATACTTTTATAATTCTGCGCCTGTCCACAAATACAGCTCCGAAGATACTGAGAGAATACGCTTCAATGAAAAAGTTCACAGAAATTGGAGAATTTTCGGAAGCTTAAAGGTAAGAATAACATTTTATTCTTGATCAATTCTTCAATTTTGAAATTAGATTCGTTATTTTGATACTTAACATTAAAAACTGTTGGTAGCATCACAGTTATTTCCTAATACAGTTGACAGCATCACAGTTATCTCCTGATACATTTGATATCATCACAGTTATTTCCTGATACAGTTGATAGCATCACAGTTATCTCCTGATACAGTCGATAGTATCACAGTTATCTCCTGATACAGTTGATAGCATCACAGTTATCTCCTGATACAGTTGATAGCATCACAATTATCTCCTGATACAGTTTATAACATCACAGTTATCTCCTGATACAGTTGATAACATCACATTTATCTCCTGATACAGTTAATAGCATCACAGTTATCTCCTGATACAGTTGATAGCATCACAGTTATCTCCTGATTCAGTCGATAACATCACAGTTATCTCCTGATACAGTTGATAGCATCAAAGTTATCTCCTGATACAGTCGATAGCATCACAGTTATCTTCTGATACAGTTGATAACCTTTTATTATTACATGAGCTGAACTTATCTAATGCGTATACTTGTAATTTATGTGAATTTTTATTTATTTAAACATAAACTTGCTGTATAATGTTTTTAAACATTAATTTGCTAATTCATTTCTTCATAGATACATGTTCTCGTTCATCTATATTAATTTGAGTTGATTGATTATTTTGTTTATAACTAGTTTAAACACGTTGTCATGAGGTTATGTTTATTTCACCTGGTTCAATTTAGTACTGGTGGGGGCGGGTGGGATTGGAGAAGACTTTGATGGGAGTATGTGGGGGTGGTTCAAACCATACGGTGCGGGTGGGTGTGGTTCAAACAATATGGGGGTTTGGTGGGGTGGAATGAAAAAAAATTCAGCCCCGTCAGCTGTCTAATGTGATGTCACACGCAATCAAACAAAAGGAGAATCATACTGATCATTAACAAGGGAGATCACCAGAAATATGACACATTTGTACGTCACAATATAAAACTATACAGAATGTGCATCGTCATTTTAAACTGATATTACTCCAAACCGCCATATTTGTGTTCTTGTGTATGAATATTTAGTTGCTATATTTGTGTTATTGTGCTATTGTGAATGAATATTTAGTTGTTATAACTGTGTTATTATGTTTTTGTGTATGAATATTTAGCAGCTATAGGCCTACTTGTGTTATTGTGCTGTTATGTATGAATATTTAGTTGCTATTTTTGTGTTATTGTGCTGTTGTGTATGAATATTCAGTTGCTATACTTGTGTTATTATGTTATTGTGTATGAATATTTAGTTGCTTTATTTGTGTTATTGTGCTGTTGTGTATGAATATTTAGTTGCTATAGTATTTGTGTTATTGTGCTGTTGTGTATGAATATTTAGTTGCTATATGTGTGTTATTATGCTGTTGTGTATACATATTTAGTTGCTATACTATTGTTGTTATTGTGCTGTTGTGTAGAAATATTTAGTTACTATACTATTGCCATGTGCATCATTTTAAGCGAAAGCTACTGCGGTCTTGGACAAACTGGTCTGATTGAAAAGGTTGATGGCAGTGAGGTTATTTGGGCTTGATGCAGAGGCGTCCTCACGAGGTGGCACATTGATAGGTTACATGAGCAAGTATAAGCTGTGAATACATAAACATGTATTTGACAAGTCTTATGTAGAAAAAAGCATAAGTGGAATTCATATAATTATTTGTCGCTTTAAATAAAATTCTTTACATTATAATATTACTTGTTGCATAATTATTAAAAAAAATCTTTAATTCGACTCCTTTATAGCTGGAAATTTAATTTTTATTTTGTATATTCAGACTCCACATTGGTAATGTTGTTGAAGTAAAAGTGTTAATGGATTTTCAGATTTAGATTGGTTTAAACATCTGATTCATTTTTTTTATTCTTTTACAAAATGAAAGAAATTAGTTTAAAGTCTTGTAACGGTCACATTTTTAAGAAATTGAATTTTAAATCTGGGGTGAGTTTTATTTACATTTTTTGAAATAAATGACAAGTGAATGTTCAGCTTAGCTCTGTGTTATTTTAATAAAAAGTAAAACTGATGTACTAGCTCGAATTTACTTGAGATTTTTTTTCCAATGAATTTAAGTTCATCATTAAAAGTTTCCTTTATGAAACCAAGTCAGACTATGATGATCAGCTGAAGTAGAGTGGACTTGGCTTGAACTCGCGATCAACTGATTAGCAGACGAGCTTCATTGATCTATTTTTTTAAAATCGTTCTGGGTTTTCCAATTGAATTAAACTAATTTTGATGCTCTGAGTCCGAAAAAGACCTTGGTTTTGTTTAATCAGGTCAGGATTTTTTGCTACACAAATTTTTAAAAAATCGTTTTGTTTTTTGCAAAAAAAAAAAAACAAAAAAAAAAAACCACACTTTTTACGTATCATCAGCTGATAAACCCCTGACAATTTTTTCCCGTTTTACTCAAGAAATAAAAGTCAATGTGTTCAAATTCATTCAGCTTTATCCACCAAATTTGATAACCATAATCATCATAATATTAGTATAAGAATGAGCGTTACGTGAAACAAAAGTTCAGAGTTCAAGGTTTAAATCGGCGTTTCTTCGATTCCCGTGTGTGAAAAGCTGCTGGGTTGTCTCTCTTCGTCGACCAGCAGTAGTCCGCCAGCATGACTGCGTCCTACCTCCCCTGGTACCTTTCCTCCAATTGGCGGACTTCCTGATGGAATCTTTCTCCCTGCTCATTGCTCACCGCCCCAAGGTTTTCAGGAAACTTCTCCATGTGTGAGACCATGAATTGCAATTTTATACTCATCAAACACCCGTGTTTTTGGAAGTCCTCTATCATGCTGCTGATGAGTATGGCGTGGTTTGCTGCCTTCGTGTTCCCTAGGAAGTTGTTCACCACCTGAAAAAACGATTTCCAAGCGGCGCAATCAAGCGTGTTCATAGAGTTTTGGAACTCTGTGTCCTTTATTAGCTGCCGTATCTGTGGGCCGTCGAAAATGTCGGCCTTCAGCTTCTCAATGGTCAGTTGAGGAAATGCTCGGCACATGCAGTTCAAGCACCTCTTTTCCTTGTCCAGAGCGCGCGTAAACTGTTTCATTAACCCAAGCTTCATGTGTAGCGGTGGGATCAATATATTCTCCAGGTCAACAAGAGGTTCGTTTATGATGTTTCTCGCCCCAGGTACTAACTGCTCTCGCGCCGGCCACTCTTTCTTTACATAGTGCTGGGCTCTGTCGCGGCTGTCCCACATACATATAAAGCATGGGTACTTCGTGAACCCGGACTGCTGACCAAGTAGAAAGCTCACCATCTTCAATCCGACGCAGATGATCCATTGGTGCTGCTCATATTGGATTTTTGTCGAGCACATATTCATATTTCTCTTCAAGAGTTGTGGAGTGCGCATGAGGGATTGAGGCGAACTGGACCCCGTTGTTGAGAAGCACACACTTCAAAGAGAGCTTGCAGCTGTAAATGAAGAGTCGCCAATCTCTCGGATCGTATAGAGGACCGCCGAGTTTATCAAGAAGACCGGGGACATCTCGGCAGTACACACTGTCCTCCTCCTGGCAGAAGTAGCCCATGCAGTCCTCGTACCTTCTACGGAAGAAAGTGATACGCGTGTCCTTGCCTCGGAGGAAGTCTTCGACCAGCTGAGATCCCGAACCAGATCATTAAGCTCACATTGTGAGATCGGCTGCGGACCATCTTGTGATTCATCTGTATCTCCTCCCTCGTCTGAAGTGGTGGACTCATCGTTGCTGTCAGAAAGCTCTCGTAACGCTGGTACAGGAATTACTTCGCAGTGAGCAACTGGACGACGGACAGATGGAAGGTAGGAGTACTGGAGGCTCTGCCGATTCTTCCAGTTGATGCCTGTAGTATTGATGGCGCAGAAGCAACAATCCGATGTATTGTCAAACAGCTCCCTCCAAACCATCGGAATCCCAAACTTCAGTAAAGTGTTCGTGCCCTTCGTTCACCACTTGAGGTATTCAACATACGTCTTGCATACCGTGTGCGGTGCCCAGGACTTATCCTGGTAGGCGTGCTTCACAAATCTAGTGATGTTCTTCCTGTCCGCTGACTGCGTGTATTCTCTGCAGATGTAGCAGAAAACGTCAGGATTATTCCTGCATGACCATCTCGCTGAAGCAATATCAATAAACTGAAAGCAATAGCAGGGTGTAACTGAGTGCAAACCAGTATAATATAGAATAAATTTGATCGACTTATTTAACACAATCAAGTGCTGATGCAATAAATAATCAAGTGATAATCCAGATTGATGATTTAGAAATACAATATAATTATCTTTTTTTTTATAATTGTGATTATTTTGCAGCTAATTTTTATGCAGCTAATCTAGAGAAATGATTGAACTCAAAACCCCTGATATTAGAATACGTATAGCTGGTCAGGTAGGTTTATAGCTGTATCTCAAGAAGTTGACCTGACAGAGCAAAATGAATGTCTCAATTAGTCTCAATAAGTTGAGAAACCTCTGACAATTTTTTGGCTGTTACCCAGTGTTATAATTTATTTCTTTATACCATAACCTTTACAACGTAATGTAGAATTTATTGTTGATAATACTTTGTTAATTTACTCGGGAATCTTTACGCTTAACACTTGATGTCATTACTTTTATTCCATCTTGATTGGTTTATTTATTGGTGTAACATCAATGAGACCATTGGTTTATTTATTGGTGTAACATCAATGAGACCATTGGTTTATTTATTGGTGTAACATCAATGAGACCATTGGTTTATTTATTGGTGTAACATCAATGAGACCAGTCATATATAGAGCTCAGTGGTTTACATCAGGGGCGTCATTTGCGGGAGTTGGAGAGTTATTGCTTCACCATCCCTCTGGATCCAATTTTAAAAATTAATAAATGAATTATCTTTTAAAGTTGCACACCAAACCTCATTCTTTGTAAGTCTGCCAACTATTCTTTGAAGATGTATCCACAAAATATATCAAATATCTAGATTAAACTAAATATTTATCTAAAATAAATCCAATTCTTTATCCCAATAAAAAAATTATAGAGATCTATTATTTTATATCATTTTATTCTTTCTAGATTTCTACAACAATATGTAGATCTGGGTATCTGACTTAAAGTTGGGGAAGTAAAGGCGGTTGGGCATTATGCTAACCTCAAAAGCTGTGGTTACAGAAATAGATTAATTCTACACGTCGTCTGGCACGATGACCTCTTATGTTGAAGGGAACTTTACATCTTCGATCCTAGTTTTCTCCACCTCCAATTGTTTTCATAGAATACAACCAGAGAAAAGTGTAGTTGTCGTGCTCCCCCCCCCCACACCCTCTCAATTTAACTGATCTTACAAAATAGGGCGACATACAGTAAATATAATTTTGATTTTTTTTTAAAATATTGTATTAAATATTCAAGTTCATATGATGTTTTGAATGTACAACTTTTTCTTTATATATTTTTTTTCCAGGATGTTAAATCAAGCTAGCAAAGGATTTCCAAGAAATAGACAAACAATTAATTGTAAAATAGGCTGCAACTTATGTCACAGTTGAAGAAAATTTAAACCTTGTCAACTAAGTGTAGAAATCCCACCCCGTACAACTAGGATACATTGCCTGTGCAATATTCATACCACAAGTTTGAAAAAGATTCATATAAAATCTGCTATAGACTGTAGAGATAATGCTGAAGACGATGAAGGTTTGCCAACGTTGTTGATGGCATCTCATCATGGACATATTCATTCTGTCAAATCCACTCCTTGAGTTGGGTGTATGTGTCAATGAGAAAGATAGTAATGGTTTGACGGCATTGATGAGAGCTTCTCATAATGGACACACAGAGACTGTTAAATTACTTGTTGAATTAGGTTCAAATGTCGATGAGAAAAATAATAATGGGTCGACCGCACTGATGAGAGCTTCTCAAAATGGACACACAGAGACAGTTAAATTACTTGTTGAATTAGGTTCAAAGGTCAATGAGAAAGATAATGATGGTTGGACTGCACTGATGAGAGCTTCTGATAATGGACACACAGAGACAGTTAAATTACTTGTTGAATTAGGTTCAAATGTAAATGAGAAAGATAGTGATGGTTTGACGGCACTGATTATAGCTTCTCATAATGGACACACAGAGACAGTTAAATTACTTGTTGAATTAGATTCAAATGTCAATGAGAAAGATAATAATGGTTGGACTGCACTGATGAGAGCTTCTCAAAATGGACACACAGAGACAGTTAAATTACTTGTTGAATTAGGTTCAAATGTCAATGAGAAAAATAAAGGCTGGACTGCACTGATGATAGCTTCAGATTATGGACACACCGAGACAGTTAAATTACTTGTTGAATTAGGTTCAAATGTCAATGAGAAAGATAGTGATGGTTTGACGGCACTGATTATAGCTTCTGAGAATGGACACACAGAGACAGTTAAATTACTTGTTGAATTAGGTTCAAATGTCAATGAGAAAGATAGTGATGGTTTGACGGCACTGATTATAGCTTCTCATAATGGACACACAGAGACAGTTAAATTACTTGTTGAATTAGGCTCAAATGTCAATGAAAAAGATAATAAGGGTTTGACGGCACTGATGAGAGCTTCTCAAAATGGACACACAGAGATAGTTGAACTTCTTGTTGAATTAGGTTCAAATGTCAATGAGAAAAATAATGGCTGGACTGCACTGTTGATAGCTTCAACTTATGGACACATAGAGACTGTTAAATTACTTGTTGAATTAGATTCAAATGTCAATGAAAAAGATAATAATGGTTTGACGGCACTGATGAAAGCTTCTCAAAATGGACACACAGAGACAGTTAAATTACTTGTTGAATTAGGTTCAAATGTCAATGAGAAAGATAGTGATGGTTTGACGGCACTGATTATAGCTTCTGATAATGGACACACAGAGACAGTTAAATTACTTGTTGAATTAGGTTCAAATGTCAATGAGAAAGATAGTGATGGTTTGACGGCACTGATGATAGCTTCTCATAATGGACACACAGAGACAGTTAAATTACTTGTTGAATTAGGTTCAAATGTCAATGAAAAAGATAATAATGGTTTGACGGCACTGATGAGAGCTTCTCAAAATGGACACACAGAGACAGTTAAATTACTAGTTGAATTAGGTTCAAATGTCAAACAGAAAAATAAAAAAGGTTCGATCACATTGATGATGGCTTCTCAAAATGGACACACAGAGACAGTTAAATCACTAGTTAAATTACTTTCAAATGTCAATGAGAAATATAGTAATGGTTTGAGGGCACTGATTATAACTTCAAATAATAGACACACAGAGACAGGTAAATTACTTGTTGAATTAGGTTCAAAGGTCAATGAGAAAGATAATTATGGTTGGACTGCACTGATGAAAGCTTCTCAAAATGGACACACAGAGACGGTTAAATTATTGTTTAAATTAGGTTCAAATGTCAATCAGAAAAGTAATAATGAGTCGACAGCACTGATGTTAGCTTCTCAGAATGGACACTTAGAGACAGTTAATTTACTTTTTGAATTAGGTGCAAATGTCAATGAGAGAAATAATGATGGCTTGACCGCTCTGATGAAAGCTTCTGAAAAAAGACACACAGAGACAGTTAAATTATTAGTTAAATTAGGTTCAAATGTCAATCAGAAAAATAATAATGAGTCGACAGCACTGATGTTAGCTTCTCAAAATGGACACACAGAGACAGTTAAATTACTTATTGAATCAGGTGCAAATGTCAATGAGAAAAATAATGATGGCTTGACCGCACTGATGAAAGCTTCTGAAAAAAGACACACAGAGACAGTTAAATTATTAGTTAAATTAGGTTCAAATGTCAATCAGAAAAATAATAATGAGTCGACAGCACTGATGATAGCTTCTCAGAATGGACACTTAGAGACAGTTAAATTACTTTTTGAATTAGGTGCAAATGTCAATGAGAAAAATAATGATGGCTTGACAGCACTGATGTTTGCTTCTAAAAATGGACACACAGAGACAGTTAAATTATTAGTTAAATTAGGTTCAAATGTCAATCAGAAAAATAATAATGAGTCGACAGCACTGATGTTAGCTTCTCAAAATGGACACACAGAGACAGTTAAATTACTTTTTGAATTAGGTGCAAATGTCAATCAGAAAAATAATGATGGTTGGACCGCGCTGATGTTAGCTTCTCAAAATGGACACACAGAGATAGTTCAATTACTTATTGAATTAGGATCCAAAATAAATGAAAAACGTGGCAATGTTTGTACGCCACTTATGATAGCTTCCTATAATGGACACACAGAGACAGTTAAATTACTTCTTGAATCTGGTGCAAATGTAAATGTTTGTAACCATAAAGGCTTGACCGCTCTTCATTGTTCGTCTGAAAAAGGTCACTTTGACATTGTTTTTTTACTTATTAAGTTTTGCTCAAAAGTGACAGTTAGAGACAACAATGGTTCCACTCCGCTAATGCTTGCTGCTTTCAATGGCCATCACAAAACTGTCACGTTACTTATTCGTTCTGGTGCCAAGGTAGGCGATAAAGATAACAATGGAAGTACAGTGTTGATGCTGGCATGTAAAAACGGACATACTGATACTGTGAAGAGACTTATTCAGTTAGGCTCAAAATTAGACGAAAAGAATAAACAAGGACAGACGGCGCTCATGTTAAGTTCTCAGAACGGTTTCAGTGAGATAGTGAAATTACTCATGGAAGGTGGTGCATCAGTCAATGAGGTGGACACGAATGGTTTCACTGCCTTAATCCTGGCCTCTCAAGCTAGACACAACGAGATTGTGAGCCTTTTTGTAGAATCAATGACTCCATCGGACAAAAAATCTTTTTCATCATATGTGTAAGTACTGCTTCTTATTCATAGACAAATAGTACTGATACCATGAATGATTTTCTTTCATTTTTAATTCCTACTTATTATTATTTTTAAAAAAGTAAGTTATATGAAAGCTATATTATGTGCATGTTATTTAATTTATCATTTAAAGTTTATAAAATTTTTAAAAAGTTATTTAACAACTACTTTAATATTCTTTATAGCGCATGCCATTGTTTTTTATTTATTTAAAATTCATGCAGATTGCTTTGATAACATCCTACTAATAAAGTGCTTATCTAGTCGTCCGTGCAGTATAGGAAAGCCGCCGCTATAATTAACATATGAAGTCATTTCCTGGTGGTACACTTTTTTTGCAGAATGGGAACGCCGTCGCTATAAATAAAAATCCTCTACGACGTCATTTCCCGATGGTACAATTTTTTTTTATTTTCCTTCATAGTAAAGCCGAATTGAAATTGCGCGCGGGTGCTGCATTATGCCTCACCAACTTGCTTTTGTGCTGCAAAATTGCATAATAAAGTAGTTATTTTTTACTTTTCATTGCATTTTTATAAAAGCTTTTTTTTAATGCTTCATTTTTATTTTAACATTGAGAGAATTATGGGTAAAACGTAACGGGCGACATACAATTGCACTAGGGTGGCTCATTTAGATATGACAAAAAATGAAATGTGTGCTATAGAGCAAGACACCATGCCAATTGTTTACATCTGCTAATAGAAATATTTTGGTAAAGTTTTAGCTTTAAATTCCAACTACAAAACGGTGCTTAAGAGCGATATAATATCTGAATTTTTACGAAATTCTAGCAAAATGAAGAAATAAGCATACTTTGAATGTTGTATATAACAACCAGCACTAGCTTTTTAATATCAACAGTTCAACACTCCTTTGCAAATTAACCTCTGAGCTTAAACATAGGGCTATTGGCATTTGTCACTATTAAAAGGTCTAATTGTGCTGTTCCATCAAAAAACTTAAAAATAAGCCTACTCAAAATTAACTCAATGTTATTGTCATTCTGACATTAAGGCCTGAACAGCAGACTTTTTTTGGTGATTTGTGTTGGTACAGCTTTGCTGTTTGCTTCCACAACTTGCAATAAGAGTTGTTTTTTCTTCTTTTTCTTTAGTAAGCAGTATGTTGTATTCTTTAAAAAGCTTTACTGCTCCCTCTGCAGTGTCGTTCACAACACGTAATGACTTGAATCGTATCTGGCCATATCGATACTGTTCACATGCAGGCCACTCTTGTGATAGCAAATCAAGAAATGCAATGTCAATGTTATAACAAAAAGAAGGTTCCGGTAGGTGCAAAGTAACCTAAACATACATCTGGTTTCTTTAGAATTGATGGATCTCCAAGCACTTTTCCTTTGCCAGCTTCACTGGTGATTCCCTGCAAAATACCCATCATTGCAACTGCTGTCACATGATCTGAGAACAGGGCTAATCCAATTCTTGGTGTAAATTAGTGCACCAAACTACAAAACGCTCAACTTGGGCTTCTTCTTTATAAGCTTTGATACATCTATTTGGTTGCGGAAGAGATTTATTTTCATGGCATAAATTAATTTTGCCATCCAGCAAGCACAATGTACTGGTCCTGGAGCCCTCCAGTGGATTGTACACGGTGGATGTTCCAAACAATCAGCGTCAACTCAATAAGCTCCATGTAATCATCTTTTACGTGTTCATTTAAGGGTCTCTTTGGTCAGGACTGCAATGGTTGCACGTGATAAACTGGAAGCTTCAGGTGTCACTTGGAATTCTGAAAAATTCTGCCTGGTGATGACACTCCAACAGCCTTTGAATCGTTTGAAAAGCGGGATAACTGGGGAGTTTGAAGGTCCAAAGCAGATAGTGAAAACCTTTGACAAGATGATCTCCATTACATGACGACGACAGGCTAACCAATGAAGTTCACAACCTAGCCTTCTATCAAGGCCAACACATACTTCATTTATTCTGCCGGTATTTAATGAGGTTGTGTCAACGCACATAGCCTGAACCTTCTCAACCAGCTGTCACTCCACCAACAATTTGTGAAAAGCATTTGCTTCATTCTCACCAGATCCAGAGCTCACCTTTGGTACACCTAATAGTTTGTCCATCCCATCACCAGAAACTAAAACTGGTTACCTGTCATATTAGCACTCCCCAAATATTGCTGGAGTTATCTTTGCATCCATATGGATTACTAATGGGCAAGTTGGCTAAAAATTATCTTTCATTGCTTTAGAAATTTCATGCCTAGCACTTGACTGCTCTCGTTGAATAGTGCTATGTGAAATAGAAAGTCCATTTGGATCGTGACAAAGGGCTGTAGCAATAGAAATAAGTAGTAAAACAGTTTCACGATCAGATGTTTTATTACGATCAAAGGCACTTGTCACACTTGGATTGAACAATTGGTCTTCAGAGGTTTTCTTTATATGAGTTATCTTGTCTTGCTGTTTACCTGATTTGCTAATTTTGGTCGGTATGTACTCATCGTCATATTCAGTATCATCATCAAGAACACTGCTTGCAAATGTACAATCAACATCAACGAGAAGTTATGATAGAGAATAGTTAAACAGCCAACCCTAAGTAAGTAAAATTTAACACAAAGAAAAAAATACAGTGAGTAAATATGCAAAATGTAAATTACATGAAAGTTCGTAAATTTTTGAAGAAATTGTGAAAATCCATGGTCGTTGAGCATCGCCTGGCAGTTGGCACAAGAGGCTGAAACTCTGCCCGAATTAAATGTTTGCTATAAGGAAAAAAAGTTAGAGGGTGTCTTGCTCTGTAGGTGAAAGTTGAGTTTTTCGGGCCACACTAATTTGCAGCCATATCTTTTCCTAATGGTGTTTAGTTTGGTTTGTTGGTTTGCTTTGGTTGCTTTGGTTTGTTTGGTTGGTTGATCGGTTGGTTCGGTTGGTTGGTTTGGTTTGCTGGTTTGGCTGTTGGGTTTGGTTGGTCTAGTTGCTTTGCGTTGACGGTTAAAACGTAATTTGTGACGAGTTTGGCTTAGTTGGCTTGGATGGTTAGTTTTTTTTATTGGTTAGCTGGTTTAGTTAGTTGGTTTGGTTGGTTGTTTTGTTCGGTTGGTTTGTTTAGTTGGTTGTTTGGTTTGGTTGGTTGTGACATTTGAAATGTAGGTCATTTCTGCCCATTAGGACGGTAGCTTAAATCAGCACCTAATTAACCGTATTTAAAAATGCAGTAGTTAAATTGATTAGGAAGGGGTTTCACATTACACCTAGATTTCCCGGGCAACGCTAGGCTTAATATCTAGTTTATATATTTTGTTTTTAGCCACGTTGATGTTGCAAATATAACAAGTCAACAAACACAGTTTGTTAATGCAAGCAACGTAAATGTAACCAACTCTAAACACACAGTTGTTAATGGACAGATGTTTGTCAAACATTAAACTTGAAGTAAGTTGTGTGTAATGTTGACCAACCTAATAATGTATTTTAGGCCAAACAGTAATAAAAATAAACATATAAAATAGGCAGGGTTGTTAGTATTGAAGTATCGCTATCCGCCAATACAATAATGTCGATACTTTTTTTTAGTATTGGTTGCTGTATTGTCGATCCTTTTTGGTAACAATTATTGATTTGTGTTTCACCAATACATTTTAAACCAACAATTTTTGAAACTCGATACTCGATACCAATACTTTTCTATTGCCACTATTAGCTATTTGCAGAAAAACAAGATCTTAATACACTGTTTTAAGAGTAATCTACATAAATTTAATCACTACTAGTAATCTTAGCTTAAAAATAAGTTGTCTTTAATTAATACTGTCTGTACAACTGCCGTTTGCTGGACGTCCAGACGAAGAAGTTTTATTGGTGTTACTGTGCATTGTTTAGAACCTGAGTCACGAGAGCGAAAAGGTTGTTGCTTGGCTGTGCGTAGAATAGTTGGCCGACATGCATATGATTTAATTGCCAAAACACTAGAAGCAATCAATAAAGAATTTGAAATAAGTAACAAAATTTCTTTCACTCCGACAGACAGCAGATCAATTTTTCTTAAAGCATTTCGCTGTTTGGGACTGAATAAAGATGAAATGATTAACTTAAGTGTAACGATGTAGATTTCAGTGGCGTATCTAAAGGGGCGAGGGGGTTGACCGCCCTGGGTGACAGCATATGGAGGGTGACACAATTTCACCTCCAACAAATTTTTTTCAGCCAGACTATGGGTTGAAAATAGTCTGAAAATGGATATGTGATAAAAACCCAACCAACACAGGTCATGTGACCGTTATGGCGGCACATATTTCGAATTAGTCAAAAATATTGTCTGGGCGAGTACAGCTCGTTTGGTGAGTGTTACTGGTTCTACTTTATAATAACTTGTAAGTAGATGTAGAGTTCTGTTATACTTATGGTAGATGTAGGAATTCAGTCCACACGAATAACTAAGTCGACTCCAGTTGAATTAACATCAATAAAAGTATTTAATTCTTGAACGTGAACTTACATAAAAGTAAATTCAGGAGGAGTACAATAGCCAACTATAAACATGCATCCATCTATCTCGATGCCCAAAGCTAGACTGATCATAAAATAAAGCATGTGCTCCCAACTGTCGGTCTCTGGACTCCGTGCATCGTATGGATTGTAAATATATGACCGTCTAGTGTAGTGGATTGTAGAAAGTTCGAGTGATGACGTGTGCAAGATATATAAGAGGCAGTTTGTAAGATACGATGACTCATTATATGTATGCAGGTAGTCATTCAGTTAGTCAGTCTTTTAAGTAGTTAAGTAGTTATTGTGATAAGACATAAGGAGATTCATGTATTGAAAGAGGTATGAAAAATATGTGTTTTACAAGAGGTGATTTTGTTTACTATAATTTATTGTGGTGCGACTAAACCTGTCATGAACCATGAGGCATTCTTTGTGTTATTTGTCATAGCTAGTGAGAGCAGCATAGATTACATGGCACCACATAATATCACGCATCAAACAGCGTTACATGGTAGCAGCGGTAAAGAGCAAATTCGTATCAACACGGTGGTAACAACACTTCCGTTACAAATACGTTCTAGGCTAATAAATGATCATTTTGAAATGATGGTCTTATTACGTGCTGCCAAATGGTGAAGTGATTAACATTAAAAATGTGGTTTGACATTGTATTTAATTTTTTTTTTTAAACTTAAAAAAACTTGAACTCGTTATATATTTTAAATAAAATATTTTGCTCTCAAAAGTATTGGTATTGTAATGGTATCAATCTTGGCAATACATTTTAATTTGAAAATTTGTATTTGTATTGGTGATACTTATTTCATGGTGTAAATTGATTGTTTTGAACATTTTACGGATCACATTTTTTTAACTAACCGGAGATCAGGGTTTTGATTTTTCCGGAAAGGAAATAGTCAATTAAGAAATTCCTCTCGTGAAATGTAGACGTTTCGTTTTATTAGCTAATTATTCTCGTGTAATAGAAAGAGAGAGATTTCACCTTAGGTGAGGAAGATAGACATTTTGTGTGATCCTAATGGAGTGTTGTAATAACTATTTTTCTTTGTGGTCCGACATGATCGGAAGACTTGTGAAGCATGATTAAAGTGAAACAAGTAGAAAATGGAGTCAGCTAATTGCATTTTTATATGTATATGTTTTTTTTTATTGAATCAGGGTCATTCCATGTCAACTCAACCAGTGGTGTTCAGCCGACCCTCTCAGATCTTCTTGAAATGTTCATAGCTTGTGATACATTCAAAGTTGAGTGATTCCTGAAAATTTCAGACCATTTAGTCAAAAACTTTCCTAGATATGATTTTTTAAAGTTTTAAGGGTAGTCGCGAGTTCGCGTGACATTTACATTTTCGCGATATTTGAACGTGAATATTTCAAAAACTAAAAGAGGTATCAGGCTGAAATTTTCCGTATTTACTCATTGTTTTATCTTGAGTTGAATGATGTATTTATCTTAAGTGTAGCTTGCACATAGAATGCCCTAAAAATTCCAAACATTGCACTTCAGACAGTTTTCATCAATATTTGACCCGGTATAGCCAAGAACCTATAAGACATGAAATGATGTTTTTTATACAATTAGTAAGTACCATATATGTGTTTATTATTTTGATAGAGAATTCCTGTTAATCAATAATAGTGTACTCATGGTGGGCCTCTTTAAGCATCATGGTCGTCCATTTTTGCACACATTGCGACCCACAGATGACCATGTGGACAGTAATTCACACTTTTCATATTTTGCACACTTGTTAACCTTGGCAAGTACTAGCTATGGTGAAAATTGTCAAAAAACTGGTTGAGTTGACATGGAATGACCCATCAGTGAAGTTTGGACTTGTGACTTTATTTGAGAGCTAGAGAGTGAGGGCCACTGCTACCACACGTCTCCAGTATGGTGTTTTAATAATATCCACAAAATTAATAATATATTTACATCGAACAACCCTTACAGGTATTGCTATTGACGATACAATTTAAGAGTATTGTTAAAAACCCTGAAAATAGGTCAAATTACTAATATAAGAAATCTGACTTTGTTATTGTTATCATTTTTTAAATGAAATTTCTTCTTACAGGATCTCTTCCAAACAAAGAGATAAATATATTAGCAATGAGCTAATAATACACATTCTTTACCAAGTCAAACTAAAATTTACTTAATTCCAATCGCAAAACTTTTGATCCAACCTGGCCTTTGTAAATTTATCTGTGGATTTTGAATGTCCATATTTTTTAATTTGAAATTCTATTTTTTTTTACTTTACATGTTTTGTGGAAAATTTGTAAACACATGTTTTTGCTTTTATTTTTTCTAGCTTTGTTTGGTTCAGAGCCGTTCTAAAGCTTCAATGGATTCTTGGTAAAGATAAATTTGGGACTCTTTACAAAGGTGCATAGTAACATTTCACTTGTAAGATTATAATAATTCAACCAAACCAGGAGATGCGAGACTAACAGTAAACATTTGTCGTAAAACAACAGTCGCTTACTTGGCATATAAACATTTAAGTAGTGATTATATTTTATGAACGTAGTACACGTGAACAGCACTGGTAAGGATGGTGATGCTGGTCAAAGATTAACGCAGCTTTAAATTGGTAGCCGACGTAAAAGTTGGGGAAGTAAAGGCGGCTGTTCGTTGTGAACGCTATGCGTTTATATACTGTCGAAACACAACCAAAACAAACAATTATTTTAACACATCTTCTGCATGGATGGCTCACTAAAGGCTTAGGGAACATGACTTATTTACATGTCATTTGCATCTTTTTTTGTTAAAAATGTGTTGTAACTTCCTATATAAGTAGATCATATGTACAATACTATTTTTCATTATACCAGTATTATGAAGTCTCTAATAAAATTAATGGAATAATATTAATAATATATTCAACAATGACATTTTGTACATACTGTCTTTGCTTACAGGTTAATCCAATAGTGTCTTTGCTTACAGGTTAATCCAATACTGTCTTTGCTGAGGGTAAATCCAATACTGTCTTTGCTTACAGATTAACCTAATACTGTCTTTGCTTACAGGTTAATCCAATGATGTCTTTGCTCACAGGTAAATCCAATACTGTCTTTCCTTACAGGTTAATCCAATACTTTCTTTGCTTAAGGTAAATTTAATACTGTCTTTGCTTATAGGTTAATCCAATACTGTCTCTCTGTAAAATAAAACTACAATAAAACTTGTTTTTAAATATTTTGTTGTTAATATGAAATGACGTATCAATAATGAATAAAAGAAAAGTGTTTATTAGTAATAACCACAAATTTCTTCTGCCTTTTGATTCATTCAATTAATAATTAAAAAAGGGCATATTAAGTTAATTCGTTTGAACTTTAAATAGATCAATATCCAAGTCTTTTTTATCAGTAAAAATCATGATTTCACACAAATTGATTTTTGAGTGTGTTAAGGTATGGCGACGGTGGTTTCTTTTATTTATTTATTTTAAATACTTTCTTTAATTGCACAACTTATTCACTTTATTGAATGATCAAAAGCACTAACATCAGATATAAAATCAAGTATACACAATAAATTAATATATCAATTTTCCCTTCCGTCAATACAATACAACGGTTCCTAATCATCCCTTCGTTTCCTCCTGATTACCCTACCTTCTTCAAACTTAAACAAAACAAGGGTATCAAAAACAATGCTCTATTTTTTTTCTCGTAACCGTCTGTATCAGAGGTGTGCAGATCTTGAAATTTAGCGTTCGCGTCAGTCCATGGATTTCTATCAATGATCCGCGTCCGCTTCCGCAGAATCTTAGAATATTGGTTTGCAGTCAGTTCGCGCGTCCGCATGAAATATGGTTGTTTTGCGGCCATTTTGAATGGTTGTCATAACAACCGACAAATTGACATCGTTAAAAGTATTTTTTTACCTTCCCCTAGCCCAAATGCATTTATTATATCATAACAGATTTCTTTAAAGTCCCTTATTTTCTCTCTCTTATTCCCGCCTGGCGTCTACCCTTAAAGCTACATAATTATAGGTATTTGGCGCGAGGATCCGCGGCAGTACGCGAGTCCGCAACTTAACCATACGAGACGTCCGCTGTCCGTCCGTGGATTCGAAAAAGTCTGCGGATCTACGTCCTAATGACACACGTCACAATAGATTCTAGTAGGTTCCTAATGACACCCATCACAACACATTCTAGTTAGTTCTTAATGATACACATTACAACACATTATAGTTAGTTACTAATGACACATCACAATACATTCTAGTTAGTTCCTAATGACACTCATCACAATACATTCTAGTTAGTTCCTTATGACACACATCACAATACATTCTAGTTAGTTCTTAATGATACACATTACAACACATTATAGTTAGTTACTAATGACACATCACAATACATTCTAGTTAGTTCCTAATGACACTCATCACAATACATTCTAGTTAGTTCCTTATGACACACATCACAATACATTCTAGTTAGTTCTTAATGATACACATTACAACACATTATAGTTAGTTACTAATGACACATCACAATACATTCTAGTACGTTCCTAATGATACAAGTCACAATACATTCTAGTTAGTTCCTAATGACATACATCACAACACATTCTAGTTAGTTCTTAATGATACACATTACAACGCATTAGAGTTAGTTACTAATGACACATCACAATACAATCTAGTAAGTTCCTAATAATACACGTCAGAATACATTCTAGTTGGTTTCTAATGACACATATCACAATACCTTCTAGTTGATTCCTAGTTGTGTTCATCTACCGTCTACATTTGATCACACATGGAAATAGCATGCAGTCATATTCTATATAGTTCAGTTATTATCTCATGTAAGGCCGCTTTATCAACTAAGCACAGTAGGAATTTATCATTAACTGGTGTGAACTGAAGAAAACGCTCTACAACAGTTCCACATTTGAGAACGTAGAGAACAATAACTGTCAACTGATGTCAGAATTAGAATTGATACTGATTCCATATTATTTAGCATTCTTAATTTCAGACAGTACCTGTGTCAATACTTTAAATACCATTAACTCAGTACATTCATCACATAAAGTTGCAAAAAGGTATGATACATTCTCATTTCCGGGGTTTCCTTGCTTCTGAATGTGTTTGTTCCTTTAGAAAGAAATAAAATTCAGCTAAAAGGTTAATGCAGTCAATGTAATTTCCATTGTTATAATAGTTATGTAAATGGTTGTAATCGCGAAAAGCTATCCTCTTTCACCAAGAAATCTTATCACAGCAACCATTCGCTTGAGAACATCAGTCCAGTAATTGCACAATTTCCGCTTCTCCTTTTGCAGTTTTTCATCCATTCTAGATGTCTGTTGACATTCTAACATGCTAGTGATATCTACTCTGTGCTATGTATGGCCAGTGTGATATATACTCTGTGGTATGTATGGCCAGTGTGATATATATATACTCTGTGGTATGTATGGCCAGTGTGATATATACTCTGTGTTATGTATGACCAGTGTTAGATATACTCTGTGTTACGTATGGCCAGTGTGATATATACTCTGTGTTATGTATGACCAGTGTGATATATACTCTGTGTTATGTATGACCAGTGTTAGATATACTCTGTGTTACGTATGGCCAGTGTGATATATACTCTGTGTTATGTATGACCAGTGTTAGATATACTCTGTGTTACGTATGGCCAGTGTGATATATACTCTGTGTTATGTATGACCAGTGTGATATATACTCTGTGTTATGTATGACTAGTGTGATATATACTCTGTGTTACGTATGGCCAGTGTGATATATACTCTGTGTTACGTATGGCCAGTGTTAGATATACTTGAGGTGAAAAAAAAAACTATTGCGAAAAGAAAAATATATATATATTATTTTTAAAAAGCAGATTGTGTCCCCTAGACCACATCTATGTGTGTTTCATAATTCATTCTTTCTTTTTCGTTAAAGTATGTATGACTAGATGGTCATGTCCAATAGCCTCACTGACCGTGCCTTGTGCATCCTTTTAACTAAAGCAACTGCGGTCATAGACAGACTGGTTTGATGACTGCGAGGTTGTGATGACGGTCGGTCATGATTGCAGAGGCGGCTTCACCGAGGAACGCAGTGATATAAATCTTGAAAAGTGGGGTCTGGTTTGTCTACTATTTGCAGATAGACACATAGCAAGCAGTAAAACTTGATTATATTAGCCGGTAAATCAATAACATTTAGGTTGTTAGATCACTTGTGTCTAGATTTCGGGGTCAGCAGCTTTGTGTGAAAGTTGCTGTAAGGATGAGATGATTCTCTTAGATCCTAATGGGACTGTTTTTTGCAGTGCACTTTTCACCCCTCCCCCCTATAGTCGATAGCGCAATGACCACGGAGGCACTACGGGAGATATAGCGGAGTCTTGAACTATGACATGAAATCCTCATTGGTCCTCACCGAAGATCGAACCATGACCCTCTTGTTATCGCACTAACATACGCCACACTCGGCGGCCCTTAACACCAAATTAAATACGAAGACATGATATGTTATTGCTTGAGGCCGATAAATGTGACAACGTTTTGGCACAAGTTCACAAAAAACCTGGCAACGTTTTTACAAAGACGCACACAAATCTGCAGTATCATCCATAAATAATTCAGAGATATAAATTTAAAAAAATTGCCTCATTTTAATCAATTTAGGGTTAAATGTTTTTAAGGACCTGAAGTTACTGAGATCGATGAAAACGATAAGAAGAAATCAATATGATGGTTTACTGCGTCATTCAGCAAAGAACTACGCATTAAATACTGTTTGCCAGGATGCAGCAAGGGCCCACTTTATGTTGCGATAATTTTATTTTTTAAACCAATCAAAACAATTTTGGGACCCTCTAAGTTTATAGTTTAAAGAGTTCACTTTCTAGAGGAACAGTACTTAAATGGCCAGCAACTCCACCTATGACATAAACTAGTCTTGACTTTGTACTGCTGTGATAAAAATAGAATCTTGCATCAACCGTTAATTAAATGCATAGTAACACACAGCTTGATGACACTCACATTAAATGATTGAGGAGACAATCCTTACAATATATGAGGGGGAATGGAGAACAAACACCAGTTGTCAAAGTTTGTCAGAGCCTCCATGGCCGCGGTTCTCAACCTGTTATGACACTGTACCGTGTCTGTACCCCAAAGTGGGAAAAAGTATATCCGCGTGTACCCCTCACACTAAAGTCACGTAACAAACTGTCGACCTTCTTCAAACACTGGGTTGTTTTATAGAATATTGTATGTCGCTGTGTATTCATACAAAAGCTTTCCTTTAAACATTGGAATATGGGTACCCCCAGTTGAAAACCGGTGTTCTAGGTTTTTCAGCTGCATGCTTGTTGCAGCCCAAGTAGCGCAAATTAGGGCAGTCACGTGTGATGTCATACAAACGCGACATAGTAACTAGTCGCCATTTTGTTGCACCGAAGGTGATTCGCTGATTGGTTTTAAAATGGCGATGAGCTACCTATGTAAAAGGATGTCAAACTCGCAGCGGCAATGGTGATACAATTGCGTTATTTAGGATACTGAGAGTAAAAAAACACCAAGGTGAAATTCACTGAACACAGAGGATGCCAGTTTTTCGCAAATATTTACTGATGGAATGATAGTAAAGTGATGATAGAAAACATGGGCTTTGTGCTGGACATTTTGTTTTAGGTAAGAATTTTAAACATTTCGAAGCATGTTTATGAAAAAGAAATAATAATAATATTTTACCTTAACGGGCGATTTCCATCAAACCCTAATAAGCAGATTTTACAAAATAAAATCTTTGAATAATTATAATAGCAATTTCAGTAGATCAATAGTCACTAATAAATAGTGGGAAAAACTATAAATTAAAGCACTATTATTCTTGCTTGAAGCCTGTTATTATTTATGACTATGAAATTAAATTATAGATTTATTGATGAATGTCGTTAAATTAAATATTTTACAACATATTAATGTGAAAGGGTAACAAGAAATGTTAAAAACCTATCTAAAACCTAAAAAAAACTTTAATTAGACAGTGTAATGTTCAATAAATAATAAAAATAACCATCTATTTCATACCAATTAACATTACAGATTTAATAACACTTCCATTATATATATATATATTATTGTTATATTTTCATTTTAGGTGGACCTGGTAATTTACAAGATATCGGCACTACAAATGTTGACTGGGCATCTACGCTTTGTGCTGACGTGTTTCTTATTGAGGCTATTGTGTTTGTAGGTCATAAGAATAATAATCTGCCTCATGTTAAAACTTCACATTTATGGTCTGTGAGCAGATTACAGAAGAAAAGAGCTGGCCAGAGTCTGGTTTCTCTACACAGCACATGATGTCAGCCAAAGACAATATAAGTACCAGTTACGGGCTGTTAGTGTTAGCGCCCTGCTGTGAATAAATCCTGATGTTGGTTGAAATTTCTGAAACTCCCCATATTTAGTCAGAAACGTATTATCTTCAGAACAGATAAAACACCTGTATCCATTGTAAAACAAATAATGCAAAAACAGTATCATTCAGCTGTAAAGACAATGTTGACATTTCTGAAAATTCAAAATCTGTGAATGGTAACTGATTTAGATGGAATATAGCCATCCAGAAATAAACTATCTCTGCTTTACAGGTCTCTCTAGATGGAATATAGACATACAGAAATAAACAGGCTTCTATGTACTCAAATGTACTAAAGGCTCTACGTCAATCAACCCAAGAATCAAACATTATTGGTTGATTAGCATCGAAACACTGAATATTCTTAGCATGGGTCTTCAGTGATGACTTCTCTGGATATAAATAACATCACTGACTAACGTAAAGCCAGCCTGTAATATCACTTTGAAACTTAATATTTAGAAAAATTATGGGATACTGACATGTCTGGCACTGAATGAGAATTCTTAAATGAACTTTAAAGGCTAAAATTATCAAATATTACATTGATAAATCACATAAAAAAAAACAACAGACTACTGCTTTATACTTAATTGTGTCTGTTTTAAAGCTTTATAGGTTTTGTCACATAGAAAGTCAGCATTTATAAATTCACCCAAATTTAGTGCTAAAGACCAATCTATCCACATATGTATATACAATCAACTGACTAAACCATACATTTCTAATGGCTTTAGTATTCATTTTAATTTTTTTTAATTAAATGATAAAAAGTATTTTGTACTATGACAATGTATGTAAATTATGCTACAAATATTTTATTGTCATTATAAAAGTTGTGATCCAGATATTCATTTACTGTTAGATCGTTTACTAGATATCTATAATTTAAAAAAATATATATTAATATAACATGAATTTTTTATTTAATTTGAAGACATTCAATGAGCTATTTGTCAAACTGGCTACAAGAAATATGAGTTGTGCCTCTGAAACACGGGTTTAAATCTTTAGCTTTGGCTGTCATCATAGTAAACTTCATTGTATCATAACACTAAAAAAAAATGTAAAAAGTATTATTTGGCTATTTTGAGGATTATTTTTAAAGTTATTAGCCGTCTCAGCCCGTCTGTAATTTAATGCGAAAAGACTTTGGTTAATCTAAGCTTTGATGTCTACTATTTTTAGTTGTAACATTAATAAAATGAATATAGCATATGACTAATACAAGTAAAGTATATTTTATTTATTCTCATAATGCTTTAAAATTTTATTGCAAACTAATACACTTAATTATACAAATTTGAAAAACTAAAGATTTGTTCAAAACTTACATTTATGGGTCACTGTACTAGTTGTATCATATTTGTTTGATGTTTTTTTTTAATGAATTTTTCATATGACAGCTAATTTATCATTTCAATTTGTCTTGCATCTTTAACTACAATGTCTTTAAGTGAAGTTGTAAGAATCATTCATAGACATAGCTACAAATGGTTTTAATATGTATAATTTTCATTTAATAACCAAATCTTTATTATTTTTTTATTACTTAAATTGTGAAATAAATCTCCATAAAAAATTAAAAGATCTACCAGTACTTCCTTTTTTCTTCTTAGTTATAATTATTTTAGTAATATTTGCTAGTATGTTTTATGATTTATGTGTATGCCTAGGATGTCTAAGTAACTTAAATAGCATTTGGTCTGGTTATGTTAAACAACAACAAAAAAAATATACTGAAAACTTGAATTAAGAAATATTATGAACACTCAAAAGGGACGGATGGCCGAGTGGTGTAGATACTCGACTGTTGACAGAGTCTTGGGTTCGATACGCGGTGAGGCCAATGGAATTTTCCAGGTGAAATTTGATGCAAAGTCGTCCCCCAAGTCCACCCGGCTTTAAATGGGTACCTGACTTAAGTTGGGAAGTAAAGGCGGCTGGGCATTGTGCTAACCACACAATCTCTATATTGCCGAGGTTATAGAAACAGATGAATTCTACACTTCATCTGCCCCGATGGTCCATTAGGGCTAAGGGAACTTTTCAAAAGAAAAAGTTATTTTTTTTTCCAGCAAAGTTATTGACACATCTATGGGAATTATTGTGTAAAAATGATCGTGCTTTGCAGTGTTACTCTTTTTTCGGTCAAATTTAGTTGATTTTTTCCATATGTTCAATGGGATCAAGTCAATCGTCACATATTAATTTAATCCCTCCTATATGATGTCTACAATCAAAAGAAATGTTCAAAAGGACTTTGTAACAGTACACTAGTACTGCACTACTGTCCCGTTTATTAAGTTAATATTATCGGTAGCTATCAAAGGGTATGTAGCTCTTGGTTCAACAAAATGGCGATAAGTACTCTATCACGTGATTTAGGTCACATGTTCAATGTTGTAAGCATGTACTGCAAAGTCTAGAGAAGAGTGCAGTTGCAATTGGTTGTTGTAAGCACATGCAGGGCCGCTTTATCAAGAAGACAGAATGGCAAATGAGTACCAGTGCATTCTTGAAAAATATTTAAAAAAAAAAGAAATCGGGAGGGCCTACGACTTTGAAAGTGCCTACGATGACCTGAGCACATGTACTTGACAAGTCTAGAGTAGAGTGTAGTTGCAATGTGTTCTGCAAACACATGTACTTGACAAGTCTTACAGTGACCTACTGGAGCTAAAAAAAATCATGCACAATTTAGATAGCCGGATTTAAAAACAAACCATAATTGGAATTCCTATTATCATTAGTCACTTCAATTTCAAAGTCTACATTTTATAAGATTACTTGTAGCATAAATGTTAGAAAGTTAATGTTGTTAAATATCTTTAATTATACGCCTCTATGGCTGGAAATTGAATTTAGTTGTTTTTGTATATTAAAGACTCCACATTGATAGCATTGTTGAATTAAAAATGTAATTCGATTTCAGATTTAAAATTGTCTGAAACATCCTGATTCATTTTTTGAAGAAGTTTTTTTAGAAAAGGAAAGAAAAGTTTTCAATAGTCTTGTAACGCTCACAATTTTACGAAATAGAATTTTCAATCTTCTGGGGTGAGTTTCATTTGCCATGTGTGAAATAACTAACAGTAAATGTTTCAATTAGCTCAGTGTTAGTTTAATAAGGGCCGTCCATAAAGTACGTCACGCTCCAAGGGGGGAGGGGTATAAGAAAGTGTGACAGTTTGTGACAGGGGGGAGGGGGTCAGGCCAAGTGTGACGTCACATTTTAATATATTTTTTTAATTTTATTTCTAATTTAATTTTTATTTTTCAGTAAAACTTAATAGTTTTAAAAATAATTTTCAAAAAAAATTGAAACACTTGAATTAGTTTTATGTCAAAATAGCATGAAATGCATATCTTTTCAATGTGTTGTTCACAATTCCTCATGCTAGTTAGGACCGCTAATAAACTGTTGCAAAGCCTTGTTTTATCAGTAGCCTTACGGAAGTGTTATTATTTCTTTGTTGTCTGCTGCATAATTATATCACTGATAAAGAAATTTGGAATTTGTATTATTACAAAAAATTAATAATTGATCTGTCTGCTATTTAAATTTGTTCCATTGATCAAAAAAACATTATGCATTGTGTAAAAATTTGGAAAGAACAAACTAAAAAATATTTGATGTGATTGTTGACCAATAATCTGTCTGCTATTTAAATTTGTTCCATTGATCAAAAAAAGCATTGTGTAAAAAATAAAAAATATTTGACAATATTTAGAGGTCCCCCGGACTTCAACAAAGTTTGCATAATGACCCATTCCATGTCAACTCAACCAGTTTTTTTTGACAATTGTTCACCCGACCCCCTCAGATCTTCCCTGAAATTTTTAGGGCTTGTGGTACATTCAAAGTTGAGTGATTCCTGAAAAAAATTCTTAGGCCATTTGGTCAAAAACTTTCCTGAGATATGATTTTTTTAATTTTTATGGGTAGTCACTAGTGCGCGTGACATTTACATTTTGCGATGTTTGAACGTGAATATTTCAAAAACTAAAAGAGGTATCAGGCTGAAATTTTCAGTATTTACTCATTGTTTTGTCTTAAGTTGAATGATGTATTTATTTTAAGTGTAGCTTGCACACAGAATGCCCTAAAAAATTTCCAAACATATCGCACTTCAGACCAGTTTTCATCAATATTTTGGACCCGGTATAGCCAAAAACCTATAAGACATGAAATGATGTTTGTTATACAATTAGTAAGTACCATATATGTGTTGATTATTTTGATAGAGAATTCCTGTTAATCAATAATAGTGTACTCATGGTGGGACCCTTTATGCATCATGGTCAGTCCATTTTTGCACTCCTATTACGACCCCCAGATGACCATGCGGACAGTAATTCACACTTTTCATATTTTGCACACTTGTTAACCTTGGCAAGTACTAGCTATGGTGAAAATTTCATGTTGGTGTCTTAACGCCTTCTTGGTGAAAAATTGCATGAAATTGCATGATTATACACTATTATTGAATATTGCGTAGCAAATATTTCAAAAACTAAAAAAGGTATCAGGCTGTAATTTTCAGTATTTACTCATTGTTTTATCCTGAGTTGAATGGTATATTTATCTTAAGTGTAGCTTGCACACATAATGCCCTAAAAAATTCCAAACATTGCACTTCAGACAGTTTTCATCATTATTTGACCACGCACGCTACGGGCCTCATTAACGTGTATTATGGTAAATCAGCATAGCAATGAAATGTCAATAAAAATTTGTGAAAAATACAGTTAGTTTTAAGTAGAAAATCAAATTACAGATTGTTTGTTTCTATCAACCGTACAAGCAACCATGCAAGGCGGATATCAGCGGATGACAGAGTGGCATTGTAATGATTGTATCGTTAATATGACATTGGACACAACAAGATCAAACACTGGTCATCAGACTGCTGCCTGCATTGCCATACAAAATATGCTGCAACGTGCTCTTCTGTGGTCAGGTTGTCGCCATCACATTGGTGAAGTTATCCTCTCGCATGTGTTTGCAGACATGAAAATAGAAGTTTCCAAATCCCCGGATATAACTTTGTTCACCAAGCTGCGAAGTAATTGGGAGTTGGTGGCACATGATTGGTCTCACGTTTGTAGTTCGTTTACGTTAGCTGATCATGATCTGAAGGCTCAAGAGCGACTGACGATAATGAGAGATGCGGTAATTGCACATGCCAACTCTAGTAAACAAACCGAATTCTTGCGAGACGACTACCACGAATTCCTTAAGCTGCTCTTGTTTACCTGAATGCTACAAATAAGGAGGTTAACTTTAAAAGACCAGGTGCCCTGCACAAAGCACGATGGATGGCAAAGCTGTTATATTGCCTCAAGATTGCACTGTGTGAGAAACAAATTCAATTATTGCCTCCAGGTACTATTACCACACGTGATCAAGTGCCAAAGATTCGTGCATTTGCTACATTTGTAACACATGTTTATGTCGTGTGGTGGCTCACTTGCAAAAAGAGTGTGGATGCACCATGGAATGATCTACAGCTCTACAAGCGACTTTTGGATTACAACGATGTCAACAAAGACATATCCAAGTCAGCAATCCGTGCCCTGAATAGGCATCTGTGGTAACTCACTGCTGAAATGATCCCACTTGCTCTGTTCAGCAATGAAGTACCTGTGTTGGAAAAGGGAGCTCTAGCAGATGCTCTGCTAAGGCTTCGACCAGTGGTTGCCCTCCAAACTCCACAGAATCGATTTGGAAATGGTTGGGGAAAACCACGATTCCAATCAGTTGATTCTAAAACTCGGTTGTGTGATCTGGCTGGAGTTGACTCGTGGTTTACTATATACAGACTTCAACTGGACACAGGATTCCTCCAACTGCCTGTTGATGATTGGTGCCAAACAGCTTCTTACATTGCCAGTGAAGAAAATGTTGCTGCTATTAACGTTGTTAACGATTGTGCAGAGAGAGGAGTGAAACTGGCATCTGACTTTGTTGAAGCAGCGCGAACGGATGAACATTTTCAAAACATTCTTCAAGTGGTAGTAATGGACCGCAAAAACATCTCAAATGTGCGTAAACCTTACAAACGTGCAACAAATTGAAACTGAATTAAATGCAACAGTAATAAATAATTCAATATTTTAATGTAATTTTTATATAGGCTAGAATAAACTTTTTTTTTTCTTTACATGTTTTGTTTTGTGATTTCTTGGGCGGGGGGGGGGGAGGGGGGACCTCTAAATCAACTCTGATTTGAAAAATATTTGACACAAGTTATTATTAATGATATTGGAACAAATTAGAAACATAGACAGCTCAAAAACAAACAATCAATTTTTTCCTCTATTGTGGTGATGCACCCTAGGGGGGGGTCTTACTGGATTTCAGACTAGTTTTCTTTATTTTTTCTTTTCTATTACAGCCTGGTATGATGAAGGAAAAATTGGAATCTTCATCCATTGGGGAGTGTTTTCTGTTCCAGCGTTTGGAAGTGAATGGTTTTGGTGGCAGTGGCAGGGAGAAAAAGTTCCAGCATACACAATGTACATGCAACAGAACTACAGGCCAGATTTTACTTATGCCGACTTTGGGCCAATGTTTCATGCAGAATTCTACAATCCAGATCAGTGGGCTGATATTTTCCAAGCATCTGGTGCCAGGTAGATGAAAATTTTTTTTTTTAGAAGTTTTTCAGTGATAATGTATCCAATCCATAGGATCATGCATTTTGATATGAATCCTACCAAATTTTTTTCATTATATTGACTTGAAATATTAATAATCAAAGGATAGATTATCATCAAGTTACTAATGACCTTTTATTTCAACATAATTAGCATTCAGATACTTTGAAGCTATTCAATTTCGCCATCGTCCTTAACTAAGTAATTAGTTAAACATTTTTCTACTCCCATTTAAAAATATTCATATTCAATTAGCCCAGTCACACTGGATTTCAATGTCAGAGGATTCAATGATTATGTACATAGAACATTATTTTTTTTTTTGTTACAGATAATTTTTCTTTGTGTTTTCAGCTATGTTGTCCTTGTTTCCAAACACCATGAAGGATTCACTAACTGGCCATCAAAATATTCCTTTAACTGGAATGCAATGGATGTGGGACCTAAGAGAGATTTAGTTGGTAAACACTTTAAAAATATTTACTTGGCTATCAAAAGTATGAGATATTATTAGTTAGTTCAGTACCTGTAAAAGGAGCAGGGACAAAGCGTGATTGTTGCTGGTCATAGTCATATTTATAGAAAATGTTATATAATTGTACTGTGTTTATTTAATATAGTTAGCATAATCATTAATAATAAAATGACTACAAGTTTAGATATATATAACTTTCATTTATATATATACTGTATATTTTGTTAATCTAATAATTTATACAAAAGTATAAATCTATGTTCGTTTGTGCTTTGTAAACAGCATAAAAACATCAATAAATTTTTCTCAAAGAGTTCACACACGCCTCGTCCCTGAAAAGGAGATATAATAAAAAAAAAACAGATTTTTTAGCTATTTGAATGCCACTACTTTATCAGTATTGTTAATTTTTGTCTTCTAACTTTATCACTTAAAACGCACTGATATTATATAATTATCTATATATTCATTATTGCTTAGTGCTTTTATTTTTACTTTGGAAACTTTCATTGTGATGATTCTTTAGACACAGTAAAAAAAAGTTAGTTACTTGCAATTTACTTCTCTCTGCCCTTTTCACTCAGGTGATCTTGCCAACTCGATTCGCAGCAAAACAAACCTCAAGTTCGGAGTGTACCATTCAATGTTTGAATGGTTTCACCCTTTGTTCCTTCAGGATCAGGCAAATAACTACCAGACCCAAGATTTTGTTAGGGTATGTCATTTGTGTTGTAAAAAAAAGATAATAGTCCTTGGTTTATTTGTATTTTAATTATAGATAACTGCCAAATTAATTTTTTTTTCAACAACAAAGAGTTATCTTGTGTGTCATTTTTCTGCTGATTTTGCTTTCTATTTCACTTTTGAATTAAAACTATAATGATGATGATTTGTAATAATTAAAAAAATCTTTCATTAAACTTTGAAAAAACCTGATATTATTTACCAAATGTTTTAATATTTTCATCAACTTCAGACCAAGACAATGCCAGAACTGTATGAACTGGTCAACACATATAAGCCAGAAGTCGTCTGGTCTGATGGAGAATGGATGGCACCTGATACTTACTGGAATTCTACAGAGTTTGTGGCTTGGCTTTATAACGACAGGTAGAATGAGACATTTTTTTTATTATTAATTTCAATCATTTTTTTTTATTATGGTCATCTAGATTGAAACTAATTTTATAAAGTTTGGAAAATTGTAACAGGAAACAATGTTTCTGTAACAATTTATTTGTTTGTCCCTTTCCTTTCAGCACCATCAGCACATCCATATTTTCACTTTGAAGTAGTTCTGTATATTTACTGATCTGAGTTTTTGATATCTACTTATTTTTTTTTTCTTTAATCTACAAGTTTTTTGAATTTGAAGACAATATTTTTCTCTTTCTTGAAAAGGTTAAAGGGAGAGAAATCATTGGTATAACTAATAATGATCCATTTTTTTAGTGCAGTTGTTTCCCATCTTCACATCTTTGTCCCACAACAGGTTATACTATTTTTAGAATGACTATGTTTTATTTTATTGTTTCTTTGGTTCTATTAAAAAAAATTACACACTCAAGGTAATCTGAGCATTAAAAAAATTGTAACTTTCAGTATTATTGATGGCAGATGGATGGGTCATCACATTGATGACCTGAAATATTTCAGCAAATATGATATAATGTGGCTATAACCAGTCTTGTCTTGATATATATCTCTATATTATGGGGCCTTAAAGTTTATTACCTTTTGACCTACAAGCCTGACTTATATCTGGCCAATCGCTAATTCTTCAGAAATCTTCTAATGAAAGATTGGCATCAGCTATATATATAATATTGTTTTTTTTAAAGTTTCTATTTTTTATTTTCAGTCCAGTCAAGGACACAGTAGTTATCAATGACCGATGGGGTAATAACACACGCTGTGCACATGGAGGGTTCTGGGACTGCGATGACAAGTACACACCTGGTGAGACTTTTTTTATTTATTGTTTGCTTTCACAGAAAAGGTCAACAGCATCAATACAAAATGCATCCTTTTTTTTCTTCCAGGAAAATTGGTTGGTCACAAATGGGAAAATTGCATGACCTTGGACAAATACTCATGGGGTTACAGGGCTAATGTCAGGCTCGCTGATGTTATGACAATAGAGGAACTACTGGCAGAGTTGGCTAACACAGTGAGGTGAGATTATGATTTGGCAAACACAGTGAGGTGAGAATATGATTTGGCAAACACGGTGATATGAGATTATGAGTTGGCAAACACAGTGAGGTGAGATTATGAGTTGGCAAACACAGTGAGGTGAGATTATGAGTTGGCAAACACAGTGAGGTGAGATTATGAGTTGGCAAACACAGTGAGGTGAGATTATGAGTTGGCAAACACAGTGAGGTGAGATTATGATTTGGCAAACACAGTGAGGTGAGATTATGAGTTGGCAAACACAGTGAGGTGAGATTATGAGTTGGTGAACACAGTGAGGTGAGATTATGAGTTGGCAAACACTGTGAGGTAAGATTATGAGTTGGCTAACACAGTAAGGTAATATTGGTTTTGTTTTTTACCAGATTAATGGGAGGAAGAAATCAGATTTACTCAGGTGAGGTGGTTCATTAATAAACATAGCAACACATAAAATGTATCTAGCAGTTGTGTTAAAAATGTGGGCATACATCATCTAGCATTGTTACTCTATAAATGCAGCTCCCTCCTTCCCTGTTTCCCCTTTTGGTTGTTACATTTTAACTAAAAAGATATGTCCAATGGTTGGCTTGTATTGTGGATACTTGTACCTTTAAATGAGGATTAATTAGCCAGTACCAAATTAGTTATAATTAATCATAAACTATTTTCCTTGTAAATTAGTTAAAGATTTTTTTTTTCATTAATTTTTCTTTTTTTTTTTTTTTGAGAACTAATTTTGAAGCTAAGAAATTAATTGAGTGATATCTTTAGGGTAGTATGGTCTTAAAAGTTAATTTATTTTTTATCTAGAGCTAATTTTTTTTTTACCAAACTCTGTAACTGACATCTGTAAGATAGATTGAGTTCACTAAGTTAAGGGCAGTCTTTTTTTTAAATTTAGCCTTGGAGGTAATCTACTGGTCAATGTTGGACCAACTTCCTTTGGCGAAATTTCACCCATTTATGAAGAAAGATTCAGGCAACTTGGCTCCTGGCTGAAAGTGAATGGAGAGGCAATTTACAAGTCAAGTATTTGGACCTATCAGAACGATTCATTTACTCCACAAGTCTGGTAAGTCTGGGGCATCTTATTATTTCCCTTGATTGGTATGTGTAAAAAATAGTTTGTTTTAACCTTGTTTAAATTTGACTTGTTTGGTTAGTAGCTTCAGAAACTAATATGTGAACAATTTTTTTTTTATATTTAGCATCAGAGTAGTTTTCAATCTATATTGTGATTGACATTGTTACTAGTTGGGTGTCTCATGATTCATTAAGTTCTATATTGTGATTGACATTGTTACTAGTTGGGTGACTCATGATTCATTAAGTTCTATATTGTGATTGACATTGTTACTAGTTGGTTGTCTCATGATTCATTAAGTTCTATATTGTGATTGACATTGTTACTAGTTGGTTGTCTCATGATTCGTTAAGTTCTATATTGTGATTGACATTGTTACTAGTTGGTTGTCTCATGATTCATTAAGTTCTATATTGTGATTGACATTGTTACTAGTTGGGTGACTCATGATTCATTAAGTTCTATATTGTGATTGACATTGTTACTAGTTGGGTGACTCATGATTCATTAAGTTCTATATTGTGATTGACATTGTTACTAGTTGGATGACTCATGATTCATTAAGTTCTATATTGTGATTGACATTGTTACTAGTTGGGTTACTCATGATTCATTAAGTTCTATATTGTGATTGACATTGTTACTAGTTGGGTGACTCATGATTCATTAAGTTCTATATTGTGATTGACATTGTTACTAGTTGGGTGACTCATGATTCATTAAGTTCTATATTGTGATTGACATTGTTACTAGTTGGGTGACTCATGATTCATTAAGTTCTATATTGTGATTGACATTGTTACTAGTTGGTTGTCTCATGATTCATTAAGTTAGAAAAATATATTTATAATCTAATTGATCTGTCAACTTTTGTTTTGTCTAGTTACCTTGGTACAATATCATGTTTCAAGTTACCATTTATACAAGATAATGTTTCACTATTTGGAGTTCGGTTTTTTATAAAACTATTTAAAAGCAAAAAAAAAAAAAAAAAATGGATGTTAAGTTTGATCTAATGCCCTGATGCAGGATGCATTTTTTAAATATTATATCTTAGTCATATGACATAAATTTATTTGAAAGTCAGTTAAATAATTTGGTTCCGTATAAACATAGCTATAACACCTGAAATAAAAGTAAAATATGGAATGAAGAAAAACTGAATATTTAATTCAGAAATATTTTACCATATATTTTGTGTAATTTTATAATGTTATTTTATCATGGTATGAGATGGTTGGCTGAGTAATGTAGACCCTCGACTGTCACCCTGAGAGTCCTGGGTTCAATCCTTGGTCAGAACCAATAAAATATTTTCAGATCCTGAAGAAAGTCGGTTCAAGTCCCAAAAGTCTACGCAGCCCTAATTGGGTACCTAAGTTGGGGAAGTAAATGCGGCTGGGCTTTGTGCTAACCACACAATCCCTTTAAATTCAGAGGTTAAGGAAACAGATGAACTTTACACTTCATCTTCCCCAATGGCCCTTTAGGGCTAATGGAACGTTTTATTATTTTATCACACACTATCAGTTCTAAATGTAACATTTTATTTTTGTCCCAGGTATACAACCAGGACAGACGGACCACAGCCTGTAGTTTACGCTATTCTCTTAAATTGGCCCAGCTCATCCAATCTAACGTTGGCTCGCCCAGTTGCCTCCATAAACAGTAAAATATCACTTCTTGGGTACACAGGCCAGCTCAACTTTACCCCGCTCTCATGGGGCGGCATTGAAATCAATATTCCTACCACCCCGGCCAACCAGATGCCATGTGACTGGGCTTGGGTGATTCGAATGGAGAATCTGGTGAATCAACAAGCACGAGTCAACTGGAACCTTGTCAGTAAGAATGTACAGTCCATACGTATGAGAGGAGACTAAGGGGAGACTATTTTAAATGACATTATTGACAAATTTAATTTAGAAAATCATTCCTATGTGGATCTCCAGCGAGCAATATGAATTCCATGTCAGCTGATCATTCCATTCAATGTATTTTTTTATAACAATAGTGTCCATTTACACACTTATTCCCCTTGAGTATTTACTGTGTAATTTAATATTTAGCCTATTTATAGAAATCGTTTTGCTTGTACATGTATATATTTATGTACAATTAACACAGATTGATTTATAATTAGCACTTTTCACTAAAAAGCTATGTTTGTATCATGTAATACTTTTGTAAATATAACCCTTAATGTGCTTGTTTTTTGTAATAATTTTAAACATTTTGAAGTTTTTTATTTTAATAAAGAATTATGTTCATTTCTCTGCTTTTTTATATGATGATGGAATTTTGGAAGTTCTCTCCCCTGTCCCATCCTTAACGATTACATGTAAAGATGAAATCTTGTCCATATCTTGATAGGATTTAGGCCTGTATTTTTACTGGACCATTTTATTTTGTAGGCCCTTTTTGTCTGTTCAGCCCGAGTCTGTTATGGCTGACATTTCACAAAATCAGAGCCGTTTATGGGGCCCTAAACTGAGGAGCAGTAAACTTTTTTGAGAGTGGGTTTCTATGGGTTCTTATGTATGCTGAGGAGCAGTCAAATTTTATGAGCAGTGGGTTTCAGTGGGTGATTATGTATACTGAGGAGCAGTCAACTTTTATGAGCAGTGAGTTTCAGTGGGTGATTATGTATACTGAGGAACAGTCAACTTTTATGAGCAGTGGGTTTCAGTGGGTGATTATGTATACTGAGGAGCAGTCAACTTTTATGAGCAGTGGGTTTCTATGGGACTAATCAAGAGCAGATAGATCGATTGTTGATAAAAAAAAATTAAATTTAAAACACTGATGTGAAAGAGGGTGGCTGGATCAAACAGTCGTACTTGACCCATGGTCAGTACTCTGCCCATTTCAGCCCAAAAGAAAAGTATTAAGGTTCTGATAGTCTCTTAATTTGAAAAATCAAAACTCATATTAATGCTCTATATGAAATTCAATTAAAGCTTTGAGACGTGGATAGGTTATGAAGATAGAGACAACTGAAAGGCCTAACAAGGGTCCATTACTCGGGGACTCTTAGCTGGTTGCCTACTCTACCGATGTCTAAATAACAATTCTGCTGGAGAATAGTAACTGTATTATTGCTGAGATTTTATAATGCAGACTTCAATAGTGTACTCTATTATATAGTTAATACTAAATATAAATTGTTTCTTTTATTTATAACAGTTAGTGCAATGGTATATTAACACCAATTGTGAAAGTAAGTTTTATTATAGGTTTATTTTACAGCGGGACAGTGCTGGATTAATCTATAAGCAAATAAAGCATTCACTTTAGGCATTACTTTGGTACTTAGTGGATTTAATCCAGCACTGCTGAGAAGCAGCTCAATGTGATATATAAAGCAGACATTTAACAAGTAGGTTTTATTGTATGTTTATTTAACCGATGGTGGTACTGCAATAGGCGTATATTTGGTTTTCAAATTACTGTCTTCAAATATAAACATTCCATTAAGTCTCTTTGTATTTCTGGTGGTCTCTCGTTGTTTTCAATGACCACCATACTTCATAATCCTTACCATTGTTGTTTATGTGTATTACTGTCATACAATATAATCACTACTCTAATCTTCATAGGTAAACTATGCCACTGTATTATATTGTTTCATGACATATAATAATGTTTAATGTTAGTTTCGCCTCTCCTGGTTTGGTTTAATTATTATAATTTTATATTAGCTGTCCCCTAAGTAACATGTTAGATACAGCATTGTGTTAACTGACTGAAGTCACTTTTAGTTTGTCTTGGTAAAGAGGTGGATACTATTTGCTTATCATTAACTTATCCTGAAAGAAGGAATCTTATTAAAAAAGGAAAACAATAACAAAATCAGAATTCTTAAATTAGTAACATGACCCACTTTATTTGTGTAGTTTTATCACTGTTTGGCCTAAATACTTAGCACTTCTTTTAAATTATTAGGTTGGTCAATATTACACACAACTTACTTCAAGTTTAATGTTTGACAAACATCTGTCCATCAACAACTGTGTGTTCAGAGTTGGTTACATTTACGTTGCTTGTATTAACAAACTGTGTTTGTTGACTTGTTATATTTGAAACATCCACGTGGCTAAAATCAAAATATCTAAATGTTATCAAAACAATCTACATGAAATCTAAATAAATAAAAAACAATGGTATGGAGTGTAAGGAATATTAAAATCGTCAGAGTAGTTGTTAAATAACTTTTGAAAAAAATATATAAACATTAACTAATACATTGTCTAAGTTACACATGATATAGCTTTCGTATCACGTGTTTGATTAAAAGTAGGATTAGAAAATCAATCTCGGAATCAGTACTATATGTCTATGAATAGGAGACAGTTACTTACACTTGTGACGGAGAACTCTTTTTGACCAATGGCGTCACTGATTCTACAAAAAGGCTCACAATATCGTTGTGTCCAGCTTCAGATGCCAGAGTGAGGGCAGTGGAACGATTCCTGTCCATCTCATTGACTGATGCGCCACCTTCCATGAGTAATTTCACTATCTCACTGAAACCGTGCTGAGAACTTAACATGAGCGCCGTCCGTCCTTGTTTATTCTTCTCGTCTAGTTTTGAGCCTAACTGAATAAGTATCTTCACAGTATCAGTATGTCCGTTTTTACATGCCAGCATCAACACTGTACATCCATTGTTATCTTTATCGTCTAATATGGCACCAGAACAAATAAGTAACTTGACCGTTTCGTGATGACCATTGAGGGCAGCAAGCATTAGGGGGGTGGAACCATAGTTGTCTCTAACTGTCACTTTTGAACGAAACTTAATAAGTAACAAAACAATGTCATAGTGACCTTGTTCAGATGAATGTACAGCGGTCAAGCCTATATGGTCACAAACATTTACATCTGCACCAGATTCAGAAAGTAATTTAACTGTCTCTGTGTGTCCTTTATTAGAAGCCATCATCATTGCTGTCCAACCATCATTATTTTTCTCATTGACATTTGAACCTAATTCAACAAGTAATTTAACTGTCTCTGTGTGTCCATTTAGAGAAGCTAAAATCAATGCGGTCGATCCATCATTGTTTTTCTCATTGACATTTGAACCTAATTCAAAAAGTAATTTAACTGTCTCTGTGCGTCCATTTTTTGATGCTTTCATTAGTGCCGTCCAACCATCATTATCTTTATCATTGACATTTAAACCTAATTCAACAAGTAATTTAACTGTCTCTGTGTGTCCATTTTGAGAAGCTTTCATGAGTGCGTTCGACCCATTTTTACTTTTATCATTGGCATTTGAACCTGATTCAACAAGTAATTTAACTATATCTGTGTGTCCATAAGATGAAGCAAACGACAGTGCGTTCCAACCATTTTTGTTTTTCACATTGACATTTGAACCTAATTCAACAAGTAATTTAACTATCTCTGTGTGTCCATAAGATGAAGCTAACATCAGTGCGGTCCAACCACTGATATTTTTCTCATTGACATTTGAACCTAATTCAACAAGTAATTTAACTGTCTCTGTGTGTCCATTCTGAGAAGCTATCATCAGTGTGGTCCAGCCATCTTTATCTTTCTCATTGACATTTAAACCTAATTCAACAAGTAATTTAACTATATCTGTGTGTCCACAAGATGAAGCAAACGACAGTGCGGTCCAACCATTTTTGTTTTTCACATTGACATTTGAACCTAATTCAACAAGTAATTTAACTATCTCTGTGTGTCCATAAGATGAAGCTAACATCAGTGCGGTCCAACCACTGATATTTTTCTCATTGACATTTGAACCTAATTCAACAAGTAATTTAACTGTCTCTCTGTGTCCATTCTGAGAAGCTATCATCAGTGTGGTCAAGCCATCTTTATCTTTCTCATTGACATTTGAACCTAATTCAACAAGTAATTTAACTGTCTCTGTGTGTCCATTCTGAGAAGCTATAATCAGTGCAAAAGACCCATTATTATTTCTCGCATTGACATTTGAACCTAATTCAACAAGTAATTTAACTGTCTCTGTGTGTCCATTCTGAGAAGCTATAATCAGTGCGAAAGACCCATTATTATTTCTCGCATTGACATTTGAACCTAATTCAACAAGTAATTTAACTGTCTCTGTGTGTCCATTCATAGAAGCTATAATCAGTGCGGTTGACCCATTATTATTTCTCTCATTGACATTTGAACCTAATTCAACAAGTAATTTAACTGTCTTTGTGTGTCCATTCATAGAAGCTATAATCAGTGCGGTTGACCCATTATTATTTCTCTCATTGACATTTGAACCTAATTCAACAAGTAATTTAACTGTCTCTGTGTGTCCATTCATAGAAGCTATAATCAGTGCGGTTGACCCATTATTATTTCTCTCATTGACATTTGAACCTAATTCAACAAGTAATTTAACTGTCTCTGTGTGTCCATAAGATGAAGCAAACGACAGTGCGGTCCAACCATTTTTGTTTTTCACATTGACATTTGAACCAGATTCAACAAGAAATTTAACTATCTCTGTGTGTCCATAAGATGAAGCTAACGTCAGTGCGGTCCAACCACTGATATTTTTCTCATTGACATTTGAACCGAATTCAATAAGTAATTTAACTATCTTTGTGTGTCCTTTATATGAAGCTATAATCAGTGCAGTTGACCCATTATTATTTTTCTTATTGACATTTGAACCAAATTCAACAAGTAATTTAACTGTCTCTGTGTGTCCATTTTGAGAAGCTTTCATGAGTGCGGTCCAGCCATCTTTATCTTTCTCATTGACATTTGAACCTAATTCAACAAGTAATTTAACTGTCTCTGTGTGTCCATTTTGAGAAGCTTTCATGAGTGCGGTCCAGCCATCTTTATCTTTCTCATGGACATTTGAACCTAATTCAACAAGTAATTTAACTGTCTCTGTGTGTCCATTCATAGAAGCTATAATCAGTGCGGTTGACCCATTATTATTTCTCTCATTGACATTTGAACCTAATTCAACAAGTAATTTAACTGTCTCTGTGTGTCCATAAGATGAAGCTAACGTCAGTGTGGTCCAACCACTGATATTTTTCTCATTAACATTTGAACCTGATTCAACGAGTAATTTAACTGTTTCTGTGTGTCCATTAATAGAAGCTATAATCAGTGCGGTTGACCCATTATTATTTCTCTCATTGACATTTGAACCTAATTCAACAAGTAATTTAACTGTCTCTGTGTGTGTCCATTCATAGAAGCTATAATCAGTGCGGTTGACCCATTATTATTTCTCTCATTGACATTTGAACCTAATTCAACAAGTAATTTAACTGTCTCTGTGTGTCCATTCATAGAAGCTATAATCAGTGTGGTTGACCCATTATTATTTCTCTCATTGACATTTGAACCTAATTCAACAAGTAACTTAACTGTCTCTGTGTGTCCATTCTGAGAAGCTCTCATCAGTGCGGTCCAACAATCATTATCTTTATCATTGGTATTTGAACCTGATACAACAAGTAATTTAACTGTCTCTGTGTGTCCATTTTTAGAAGCAATCATTAATGCAGTCAATCCCCCCTCATATTTCTCGTTGACATTTACACCCGATTCAATGAGTGATTTGACTGAGTGAATCTGTCCATTCTGAGATGCAATGAACAATGGCGGCCTACCTTTATCAGTTACACCAGAGTGCTCTTTAGCAGTCTTTACATGAGACATTGTCAAGTAAGAATTATATACTTTACACAGGCTTTATATCCGTGTTGTACGGTGTGGCAAGTTTACATTTAGTTGACAAGTTGTAACTTTTCTTCTATTTTCACATCAATTTATCTGCATCCTATTTTACAATTAATTGTTTCTTTATTTATTTTAAAGCTTTTTATTAGCTTGATTTAACTGCCTAGAAATAATATAAAGAAAAAATGTCAAACGTTAAAAAAATATAATGTAAAAAAATCAAAATACATGTGGGACTGATATATACTGTTGTGTCCTAAAAACAATTAGTTATGATCCTTTAAATAGAGAGGGGGGGGGATAGAAGTCTACTATATAACTCCAATGGCGCATGCGTGGTGGGAGGGTACGGCAATCAGACTTTTCTCTGGTGGTAATCTGGGACACTGGTGGCAGGGTGGAGAAAACTAGGATCGAGGCTGTAAAGTTCTGTTAACCTTGAAGGGCCAACGGGACAGACGAAATGTAGAATTCATCTGTTTTTGAAGCCACGGCATATAAAATGATTGTGAGTTTAGCCTTTCAATTTATTCTCTAGCTTAAGACAGGTGCCCTGGGCTCACTGGACTTGTGGGACTGTAACCAACTTTCACTCGGATTTGCAAAAGATCGAGCCCAGGACTCTCATGTCGACAGCCAAGCATCTACACCACTCGGCCATCTACACCACTCGGCCATCTACACCACTCGGTCATCTACACCACTCGGCCATCTACACCACTTGGCCATCTACACCACTTGGCCATCTACACCACTCGGTCATCTACACCACTCGGCCATCTACACCACTCGACCATCTACACCACTCGGCCATCTACACCATTCGGTCATCTACACCACTCGGCCATCTAAACCACTCGGCCATCTACACCACTCGGCCATCCGTCCCACAAAGAATCGAAGCAGCCATTTTTTTTTCAAATCGAGATTTTTTTTCTTTCATTTTTTCATTTGAGTAATCTAGATACAATAAATTGATATCAAATAAAAAATCGCCATAATCTTTTTTTGTCCTAAGGATTTAAAATTAAAAAAAAATTATTTTTTATATAAAAACAACTTTTTTCTTGCGTACTAAAAAGCAGAAAATAATTTCTGAATAAATTGGTAGCATGGTAATAGACTTTATAAGAGCGTCTAATTTTTTATAAAATGAAAAACTTAACGCTCAAGAATTTTATATTATGTGAATGTTTGTTTTACAATGCTGAAATTTTGTTTAAGAGAATGTATATTTCAATTCGTTTATTTCACAATTATTGCAATGTTCCAATTTTAAATCCAAAAAGAATTATTTCAGAAGGTTTTCGAAATATCATATTATTGCAGATCATTTATTAGAACTTCTTTAACTAAATGCAATTGAGTATGTAAAAGTGTGTTGTATAACCTAAACTCATTATATAGAATGTAATACTTGTAAAGTCAATTGAATCAATACATTTATATAGTGAAACTATATTAAACAGGTTTTCATTTATAGAAGTTAGAGAATGTTAGAAAGCACTTACACAACAACACTATCAATGTGAAGTCTTTATTATACCAAAAAAAAAAACATATTTCAATTTCCAGCCATAGAGGCGTAGAAGTAAAAAAAATATTTAACAATTAATCAACTTTCTAGCTTGTATGCAACAAGTAATCTTATAAAATGTAGTCTTCTTACTTGAAGTGAGAAATAATAATGGGATTTCCAGGTATGATTTGTTTGAAATCCGGGTATCAAACTGTTGAAGGATGTTTCCCCTCAGTAGGTAATGCTCCCAGTAGGTCACTGCACAAACAAAACCCAACACAACTGTACACAACTGTACTCTACTCTAGACTTGTCAATTGTATGTCACAGACTAAACCTAACACAACTGTACTCTACTCTAGACTTGTCAATTGCATGTCACAGACAAAACCTAACACAACTGTACTCTACTCTAGACTTGTCAATTGCATGTCACAGACAAAACCCAACACAACTGTACTCTACTCTAGACTTGTCAATTGCATGTCAGAGACAAAACCCAACTCAACTGTACTCTACTCTAGACTTGTCTATTGCATGTCACAGACAAAACCTAACACAACTGTACTCTACTCTAGACTTGTCTATTGCATGTCACAGACAAAACCCAACACAACTACACTCTACTCTAGACTTGTCAATTGCATGTCACAGACAAAACCTAACACAACTGTACTCTACTCTAGACTTGTCAATTGCATGTCACAGACAAAACCCAACACAACTGCACACTAGACTTGTCTATTGCATGTCACAGACAAAACCCAACACAACTGCACTCTACTCTAGACTTGTCAATTGCATGTCACAGACAAAACCCAACACAACTGTACTCTACTCTAGACTTGTCAATTACATGTGTTCACGACAAAAGGCTTGCATGCTGAATAGCCTAGACTCTGGAGGTTCTGACAAATTTTGACAGTCAAATGGGCCTTTGTTGCATCCTGGCAAACAATATTTTAAAAATAGTTCTCCACAGTATGTTGCAGTAAAAAATTATATTGATTTCTTCTTTCCGTTTTTATCATATTTTGATATAATGAGGACCAACTGTAGACATCTTTAATAATAATTTAAAGAAAAAAAAAACTTTTTTTTAGGCCATAGAACTATATATTTGAGTGTATGGCAATTTGATTACTTTATTGATGAATAGTTAGGTGTCCTGCGAAATTGAGTTGAAGATACATAATGTCAGTAGGCAATGTATATGTGTACCTAAAACACAAATATTGGGGCTTTATTATTTATGTAGTTTTTTTTAGTTTCTTTATTCCGCGAACATGTCACTTATAATGAAAACATGAATTATTTTATAAAAATCTTAGTAATGTATAGCTTTCCTCCTTGCCTATTTTTTTCTTCACAATGTAGGCATATCGCAAATGAGTGTATTTATCATTAAAGGGCGGACCTCCGCTCCACTTACCTATGTAATTTTTGAAAGTTATCTGTTCCCAAACTTTTAAACTCTATAACCATTTTTATATCAATTGAATGAATCATTAGGCAGAAGAAATATTTGGTTATTACTAAATATAAATTGTTTCAATATTCATAAATGTTAGTGCAATGTTATATTTACAACACATATTTTGAAAGTAGGTTTTATTGTACGTTTACAGAGGGAAAGTATTGGGTTAACCTGTAATCAAAAAATTAATGTACTTCAGGCACCACTTAATAAACTCATATACTTATATACTTATATACTTATATACTTATATTGCAGATTTTATAATACTGATGAAAAAAAATTGGTACATATGATCTTCTCATACAGGAAGCTATAACACATTTTGAACAATTATAGATGCAAGTGACAGGAAAATTAGTAAATTAAGTGTAGAATTTATCTGTTTCTGTTTTGTAGACAAGTCACATATAGGGATTGTGTGGTTAACACAACGTCAAGCCGCATATAGGGGTTATGTGGTTAACACAGCGTCAAGTGACATATAGGGATTGTGTGGCTAACACAATGCCATGCCACATATAGGGATTGTGTGGTTAAGACGTCAAGCCGCCTTTACTTCCCCAGTTTATAAGTCCGGTAACAATTTAAAGCTGGGTAAACCCATGACTCTCATGTCGTTGGTTGAGTGCTCTAACCACTCGGCCACCTGTCTATCCTAAGATACAGGTAACAACACGTCAAAACAATCTCCTGGATCTCTGTAGACGATACGACACATCGCAGTTATTATATTTACAGTAGAAATACATTGATTAACACATGTGCTCATTGACTCACTAACGTGCTAATTCACTCACCAATGTGCTTTTCCACTTAACCTCGAGCTCACTGACTCATCCACGTGCTTTCTCACTCACCAACGTGTTTTCTTATTCACCCACATGATCACTAAATCAGCCACGTGCTAACTGACTCACCCACGTGTTAAATGACTCACCCACGTGTTCAATAAGTCACTTACAAGCTCACTGACTCACTCACGTGCTCAGTCATTCACCCATGTGCTCACTCATTTACCCACGAGCTCAGTGACTCACCCACGTGCTGACTAACTGCTTATCGACTAACTCACGTAATCATTCACTCACCCTCGTTCACGCGCAATCTGACTCAACTCAATTTCTTGTCTACTATCCACTTGCTAACTTACTCATTCACGTGCTCAATGACTCACCCAAATGTTCAATAAGTCACTCACGTGCTCACTGAATCAACCACGTGCTAACTGACTCACCCACATGTAAACAATTCATTTACTCCCCATGTCTGGTAAGCCTAGGGCATCTGATTATTTTCCAAAAATAGTTTGGTTTAAACTTGGTTTAAATTTGACTTGTTTGGTTAGTTGCTTCAGAAACTAATATGTGAATTTTTTTTTTATTTATCATCAGATTATTTTTCAATGTATATTGTGATTGACATTGTTACTAGTTGGGTGACTCATGATTCATTAAGTTCTATATTATGATTGACATTGTTACTAGTTGGGTGTCTCATGATTCATTAAGTTCTATATTGTGATTGACATTGTTACTAGTTGGGTGTCTCATGATTCGTTAAGTTCTATATTGTGATTGACATTGTTACTAGTTGGGTGTCTCATGATTCATAAAGTTCTATATTGTGATTGACATTGTTACTAGTTGGGTGTCTCATGATTCATTAAGTAAAAAAAATATTTATAATCTAATTGACCTGTGAACTTTTTTTTAAATTATTTAAAAGCAAACAAAAAATGTGTATGTTAAGTTTGATCTAATGCCCTGATACAGAATGCATTTTTTTTATATTACACCTTAGTCATATGACATAAATTTGTTCGAAAGTCAATTAAATAATTTGGTTCCGTATGAACATAGCTACAACGCCTGTAATAAAAGTAAAATATGTATTGAATAAAAGCTGAATATTTAATTCAGAAATATTTTACCATATATTTTTGTAATTTTATAATGTTATTTTATCATGGTATGAGATGGCTGGCTGAGTAATGTAGACCCTCGACTGTCACCCTGAGAGTCCTGGGTTTAATCCTTGGTCAGAACCAATCAAATTTTTCCATCTTCTGAAGAAAGTCGGTTAAAACCCTAAAAAGTCTACCAAGCCCTAATTTGGTACCTAAGTTGGAGATGTAAATGCGGCTGGGCTATGTGCTAACCACACAATCCCTTTAAATTCAGAGGTTACAGAAACAGATGAACTTAACAATCTGCTCCATGGCCCTTTGGGTCTAAAAGGTACTTATTATTATTTTATCACGTACTATGAATTCTAAATGTCATATTTTATTTTTGTCTCAGCTACACAACCTGTAGTTTACGCTATTCTCTTAAATTGGCTCATCTCATCCAATCTAACATCGGCTCGTCCAGTTGCCTCCCTAAACAGTAAAATATCACTTCTTGGATACACAGGCCAGCTCAACTTTACCCCGCTCTCATGGGGCGGCATTGAAATCAATATTCCTACCATCCCGGCCAACCAGATGCCATGTGACTGGGCTTGGGTGATTCGAATGGAGAACCTGGTGAATCAACAAGCACGAGTCAACTGGAACATTGTCAGTAAGATTATACAGTCCATACGTATGAGAGGAGATGTATTTTAAATGACATTATTGAAAAATTTAATTTAGAAAATCATTCCTATGTGGATCTCCAGCGAGTAATATGAATTTAATGTCAGCTAATCATTCCATGAAATGTATTTTTTTATAATAATATTGTCCATTTACAGAGTTATGCAACCTTGAGTATTTATTGTGTAATTTAATATTTAGCCTATTTATAAAAATCGTTTTGCTTGTACATTTATATATTTATGTACAATTAACACAGATTGATTTATAATTAGCACTTTTCACTAAAAAGTTTGTTTGTATCATGTAATACTTTTGTAAATCTAACCCTGAATGTACTTGTTGTTCTATGTAATAATTTAGAACATTGTGAATTAAATGTTGAACCCTGTGTTAGTGTAAACTGAAGTTTTATTACTTAACTCCCTTGTTTATATTCTCTTAACATGTTTTCACAGATATGTACTTTGGTAGATGTATTGTTGCCAAACAATTTTTTCAACACTATTTCATCTCTTCAAACATTTCTATTTTAATAAAGAATTATGTACTCTGACTTTGATTTTTGATAATTTCTCTGCTTTTTTTATATGATGATGGAATTTTGGATGGTTTGAAGTTCTCTCCCCTGTCCCATCCTTTATGATTACATGTAAAGATGAAATCTTGTCCATATCTTGATAGGATTTAGACCTGTATCCTTTACTGGACCATTTTATTTTGTAGGCACTTTGTCTGTTCAGCCTGAGTCTGCTATGGCTGACATTTCCCAAAAATAAGAGCCATGTATGGGGCCCTGTACTGAGGAGCAGTAAACTTTTAAGAGCAGTGGGTTTCAATGGGACTAAACAAGAGCAGATGGATCGATTGTTGATAAAATAAATTAAATTCAAAACATCGATGTAAAAGAGTGTGGCTAGATCAAACAGCCATACTTGACCCATGGTCAGTACCGTAGATACGGATAGTCTATGAACATAGAGACTACTGAAAAGGCCCATAAGTGTCCATTACATTGGGGACTCTTAGCTGGTTGCCTACTCTACTGATGTCTAAATAACAGTTCTGCCACAGAATGGTACGGGGTAACTGTATTATTGTTGAGACTTCAATAGTGCACTCTGTTAGCCATCTGACCATTATTAAATGATGTCACAAATGTGTAGCAGATTACTCAGATTATTTCTACCATTCTAATTGGTTACAAGTTTGCCCGGACAGAATTTCCGTTTTACTGGTGGGATTGTACCACAGAATACATATAGAGTGTAAAGTGAGTGGTACTCTTTTGCAATGGGGTGAGGGGGGGGTCGTTCAAGTTTATAACTATTGTACAATTATAACTATTGTACTATTACAACTATTGTACTATTATAACTATTGTATTATTGTACCTGTCATGGTATAGTTATGAGTACTACGCACACAGGTGTGTGTGTATCTTTGGAGTTTGGCCAACTAGGTCAACATGTGGTCAAGGGGTCAACATTCGAGATGTTGATAGAAAATAAATATGTTGTTTATTATTCTAGATATCAATGGAAAATAAATATGTTGTTTATTTGTAAATTGTATTGACTAAATGAGTGAGAGACAGAGCGATGTGGAATGTTCGAGATGGATGGAAGGAAATTATATAAAGACGATGTACAGTTGAGAAAGAGAGATTGAGATTGAGATAGAGAAAAGAGTTGAGTCGATTAAGTCAGCGAAGTTATTTGAGTTCAGTGAACATTAAGAGAGTATTCGAGTACATATCAGAAGTTTTAGTTGATCAGTTAAGTTCATTGTTTACAAGTATAATTCATTGGATTTATTCTGTTATTTATATTATTGTGTCGTCAATAAATCATATGAACCATGGATATGAATTGAGTTCTTGTATTAACAAGTTCATAATAACATTTCATTTACATGGTGGCCAGCAACTTAGTGAATCCGCCTCCGAGAGACATCAAACAGAATTCGAGGACACATTGATTGGAATAATAATATCATTCGTTGATTCGTCGCTGGACAGTAAAATGACCTGAATAGAATATACGCACTTAACGTGTGCAGTCAAGTGGAACATTGTTGTAAACTATTCTTACGAAGCAGGTCAGAAATTTCATGAACTTTCAAGTTATTTATAACTGTGCTGGACTGGACTATTTATAGTACAGGAACGGTAGTAAACGATCCTTTGGAATTTATTCGAGAACAAAGGAGAAGGTCAAGTAAACAAGGGACATAATTATTATTAACTTGAGATAATTTAATTTAATTGAAAATCGTTGTGTATGATTCCAATGTACTAATTTTTTTTATTCATGTTACATGTATTTTTCAAATGAATATTAGACTAGCTAATTTCATTTGCTATTAGAAATTAATTTATTGTCTTTTTGGAGTTATATATACATTTTTGTATTATTGAGTGAATTTAGGGCTCCACTTAGACACTAGATTTGTTTAGTGGTATATGTCTAGTTTGTTTAAACATTTGTTTATTAATATTTGCATTCCTCTTGTAACATTCTTTTATCTTGTCCTAGATAATTTCATGGTTCATTGTATATGTTGTTATTTTGATGTCATTATTATTATATTTTTGATATAGATTTGATAATATTAATATTTTAGTTCGTGCATTGGATTGATTGCTACACACTTGAAATCATTGTAAAGATTATATAACATGGATGCGGACACAAATAGATTCCTTGAGCTAGGTAGAGCAATAGGACTGGAAGGAACACAGCTAGCGAAATATGTTCGCGATTGCTTAAATGATGAAAAGGACCGAATTATGCAAAAAGAAAAAGAAGAAAAAGATCGTTTACGCCAGGTAGAAAAAGAAGAAAAGGAACGAGAAGAGAGAGAAAAAGATCGTTTACGCCAGGAGGAAAAAGAAGAAAAAGATCGTTTACGCCAGGCGGAAAAAGAAGAATTAGACCGCAAACATGAATTTGCATTAAAAATGGCAGAAATTGATGCCATGAAAAGACCCACAATTGATGAGAACTTAACAAGAATGACAACTCAGTCACAAACTTTAAAACATAAAATAAGAATACAACCATTCAGCGGCAAACATGGTGACATAGACAATTTTTTTTCTGTCATGGAAACACAGTTTGCTATAAGCAAAGTAGATAAAAAGGATTGGATAATTTATCTTTATGAAGCCATGACCCAAGAAGCACAAGCTGCTTTGAATAATATCAAAGGTGAAGCTGCTAAAGACTATGATGTTGTAAAAAAATATTTACTGCAACATTATAACAAAACAGAGGAACATTACAGGATCAAGTTCCACAATACTTTAATGAATGCTGATGAACATCCACAAGCATATGTCAACAATTTGGAAAGTTATCTCCTTAATTGGTTCAAAATGGCAGAAATTGACCATAATAATGCAAGGCAGATAATTGAATTAATCTTAGTAGACAAAATTTTGACACACAGCAGCATGCAGCTTTACACTTACATAAAACAGAACAAAGTGCACTGTAAAGAAAAACTCATATCTGCCATGTCTGATTTCAAAGATAGTCATATAGACACGCCTTTGTTTAATACAGTGCAAGAAAAGTCATGTAATGTCATGCATGCCAATAATAAACAACGATACTCAAGTCTACCTGCTAGGATACCTAAAACATGTTACATATGCCAGAGAGTCGGGCATCTACAATATGACTGTATTTATCGGAAAAGAGGAAATCCATATTCATATAAAAACAGAACAGGAGCATATGGAATCAATTACAGTCCTCCAAGAAACTACTGGCGTGCTGAACGTAACAACTACTACAAGGGGACATATCAAAGAGGTCCACAAAATGAACAGAAAAACTTTCACAATAGATATCAAAGAGGCAAATCGCAGGATGGTAGAAGAAATAGCATGGAAGCACCGGTACGCAGCACCTATCAAAGAAGGATATCACCCAATATAAGTCCTCAAAGATGTCAAACTGAAAGGGGTAGAACTCCACTAAGAAAAGAAAACAAGGAAAATACAGTTGCAACAATATTACAGAGCAAGGGCACTCTGGCATTCTATCCTTGTTTTGTTAACAATCAGGCTGTATTATGTCTCAGAGATACAGGCTGTACATCGGTAGTGGTTGATGAGAAAATAGTTAAGGGAGAACACTTAACTAATGAAAAAGAAGACATAAAACTGGGAAATGGACAGGTCATAACATGTAGGACCGCCAACATTCATATCGACACGCCATGGATAACTGAACATGTGAAAGCTGTAGTGATGCCGTCTCCGGTTACTTCCTTGATAGTGGGAAATATTCCCAATATAAATGACAATAATTCACAAGAAATGTTTCATGAATGGTTGGAAAAGAAGGATATATATACCCAGTTAGAATTAAAAAACATACAAGAACAGACAACAAAACAGAGCTAAGATTTCACGTGCTCACTACTAAACAATATGTCCAACTGGAATGGAACACAAGATATTGGTGATTACATACAAGGATTAGATATAATTGCTGATCAAGAGAATGTTAAAGAACAGCAAAGAGCCCAAACTATGATAAACAAAATGAAAGGACACATATTAGCAAAAAATATTGCTCTAAAAAACAAAGATAATTATGAATTGATGAGAAATGAACTCATTAATAAACTAACTACAAAAGCTAATGCTGAACAAACACAACTTGAACATATAAACGTTGTGACAAGATCGACATCTGTCAAAGAACAAAATAAAGACAAAGAATTCAGTTCCGACAATCAAAATGTTTTATCTCCATATTTAAATATCAACTCTGATGAGTTAGGTAAATTACAGAGAGACGACACTTCTTTGAAACGATATTTTCAACACTGTGAACAAGGCACTAGTAACAGTCAACAAATCAAATATTATTGCAGAGATGGTATTCTGATGAGAAGGTTCTCAAATCTAAACAGTGATACAGATCAGATAATAATCCCAACTACTTTGAGAGAAGAAGTACTAAAAACAGCACATTCTGTTCCATTAGCAGGACATATGGGTCCTAAGAAAACATTAAAAAGAATTAGAAATGTGTGTTATTGGCCTAATATGTTCAGAGACATCAAATCATTTATCAAGTCATGTTCATTGTGTCAGAAACACAATAGTATTGGTCCAAAGCATACAGCACCACTCCAACAAATGGATACAACATCAGAGCCATTTAAAAAAATAGCCATTGATATAGTCGGACCATTGTCTGTTATGTCAAACAGAAAACACAGATTTTTACTAACCATCATTGACTTTGCGACCAGATGGATAGAGGCCATACCATTGGTTGATATTACAGCTGAATCAGTATGCACTTCCTTATTAAAAGTCTTCACCATATTTGGATTTCCAGAAATGATATTGTCAGACAACGGTACACAATTTCAATCCCATATGACAAGATCATTTATGCAAATGCTAAAAGTCACACAAACATTTGCAGCCAGATATCGACCACAGGCGAATGGAATGATAGAAAGAGCAAATCAGACAATAAAGACAATGTTAAGAAAGATAATTGAAGAATATGGACAAGAATGGGATAAATATTTACCTCTTGTACTGTTCGCATACAGAGAGATTCCACACGAATCAACTGGTTTCTCACCATATGAATTGATGTTTGGAAAAAATCCAAGAGGACCACTTAGACTATTTATAGAGAACGTATGTCCACAAAATAGAGATGACATGTCGCCACATGAAATAGTCAACAACACCAAAGAAATGATAATCAACGCTAACAAAATAGCAGAGAAGTGCACAATTCAAAACAGTACTAAACATAGAAACATAAAAAACAAAAATAGATACCTCAGAGAACTCGAAGTTGATGATCAGGTCTATGTACTGCTACCAGAAAAAGGTCATTTTGGTAACACTTGGCAAGGACCACATAAAATTGTTGAAAAAATTTCAGAAGTTAATTATGTAGTAGAAATAAAAGGGAGAAAACTCACATTCCATATAGATAATTTGAGAAAAATAGCCATGAATCCAGAACAAAAAGGAAAAAAATTTAACATTGTGAATGAAGTAAACATCATTGTAACCGATAATACAAATGTTGATGTACACAGCCAGCATGAGGATGACATGTTTCACAATTTACCATTGGTTGTGCTAGAAGAAAATAATCAGAAGAAGCTGATTACATTATCTGAAGACATACCAGCAGTGGTACAAAAAGAAATCGAAAAACTATGCTTAAAACATAGTAAAATAATTTCTAGTGTTCCAGGAAGAACAGATGTTATCAAACACAGAATACAACTTCAAAATAATAAACCATTGAAACTAAAGCCATATCAAATACCTATTGGGTATAGAGATGCTGTGGAAAAAGAAATTAAACAACTGTTGAATAGAAACATGATCAGACCATCAACATCACCATATGCTTTCCCAATAGTGATAGTAACGAAGAAGAATGGTGATGCAAGGCTTTGTTGTGATTACAGGCAACTAAACAAAATAACTCAAGTTGATAGACAGCCTATGCCAAACATAGATGAGCTTGTAAACGATATGGCAAAAGCAAATATTTTTTCTCACTTGGATTTAACCAGAGGATTCTGGCAAATAGAAATGGAAGAGTCTTCCAAACAATACACTGCTTTTGTGGTTGGCAATGAATATTATGAATGGAATGTCATGCCTTTTGGCCTCATTAACAGCACTGCCACATTCATCAGAATGATGAATAAAATACTTAAGAACATACCAAATATAAGATATTACATAGATGATATTTGTGTATTTTCAAAAGATTGGAACACTCACATTGAGACATTAAGAAAATTATTTCAAATTCTAAGTGACAACAATCTAACAATGGCACCAAACAAAATACAAATAGGATTCCATGGTATTGATTTCTTGGGATATCACATTGGAAATGGTATCATAAGTCCTACAGAGAATATTTTAAAGAAAATATTAGAGATAAGGATACCAAAAAAGAAGAAAGAGGTCAGATCTTTAATAGGACTCTGTAACTTCTATAGAAACTTTATTCCAAACTTTGCTGAAATTGTTGATCCTTTAGTAAGCCTGACAAAGAAGAGAATGAAGGACAATGTTGAATGGAATGAAACTTGTCAGAGAGCACTAGAACAAATAAAATCAATTTTCCAATCACCACCAATTTTGTCGCCTATAGATTCAAAAAGACAATTTGTGTTAGCAACAGATGCATCTCGATGTGCATTGGCTGCGTGTTTAATGCAAAGCTACCATAATATCAATAAACCTGTGTTATACTTAAGCAGGAAATTAAGTGAAACAGAGAAGAAATACTCAATTATTGAATTGGAGTGTTTGGCATTGGTTTGGGCCATCACTAAACTAAGCAAATACCTGCTTGGGCAAGAATTTGTAGTGTTGGTAGACCATAAACCATTATTGGAATTTAATCACAAAAGTATAAAAAATTCAAAGTTGACTAGATGGTCACTGTTATTGCAGGACTTTTCATTTCAGATCAAATCCATAAAAGGAGCAAATAACCACATACCAGATATATTATCTAGATTGACCTAAGTTAAAATAACTATTGTAAAATATCACATTGTTTGTTAGCAATCTGATCTATGATTACATGTACTTCTTATTTTTGTGTTTAATCACAAGATTGTATGCATTGTATATGTACATATTTTGACACTATATATTCACTTAAATTACGTTTATGAAAAAAAATGTATAACATTTTTTTAAGGAAAAGGGGGGAGGTGTCATGGTATAGTTATGAGTACTACGCACACAGGTGTGTGTGTATCTTTGGAGTTTGGCCAACTAGGTCAACATGTGGTCAAGGGGTCAACATTCGAGATGTTGATAGAAAATAAATATGTTGTTTATTATTCTAGATATCAATGGAAAATAAATATGTTGTTTATTTGTAAATTGTATTGACTAAATGAGTGAGAGACAGAGCGATGTGGAATGTTCGAGATGGATGGAAGGAAATTATATAAAGACGATGTACAGTTGAGAAAGAGAGATTGAGATTGAGATAGAGAAAAGAGTTGAGTCGATTAAGTCAGCGAAGTTATTTGAGTTCAGTGAACATTAAGAGAGTATTCGAGTACATATCAGAAGTTTTAGTTGATCAGTTAAGTTCATTGTTTACAAGTATAATTCATTGGATTTATTCTGTTATTTATATTATTGTGTCGTCAATAAATCATATGAACCATGGATATGAATTGAGTTCTTGTATTAACAAGTTCATAATAACATTTCATTTACAGTACCTATTGTATTATTGTACCTATTGTACTATTATAACTATTGTACTATTATAACTAGTGTACTATTTTTTCAGCGCGCTGGGCTATGGTATTATGAAATTATCAACGATATTTCACAGAGAAACACATCTACTTGTCACACGCTAGAACTATTTCCTGATACACAATTAGTTTATTTTTACATTCGTTACAAATTGGTTTTTTTTTTATCATAGTCCTTTTTTCAGTTACCCACATCTTACAGGGTTGTTCAAGTAGACCTGAATATGTCAATATAAAAAATGAAGAGAAAACAGCGAAATGCTTCATACTGTAAACAAGCAGGGCCGTTCTTAGGTATTTAGGGGTCCTATACAGAGACATAATTGTTTGAAGGGGCCATTTTATTGGTAAAGGCCCATAACTGTTTGAATGGGCAACTTCACTGGTAAAGGCCCATAATTAAAATGTTATATTTGTACTTTGCATGCCAATTTCGTTCACCAGTAACTTTGTGTAATTGTTTGAAAATGTCATTTTTTAAAATCTGTATTATTTTGTTTGTTAAAATAAAATTGTTTCATTAAGACATATAGACTGGTCTATGTTTTAATTATCAATGAATGTAATTAACTCCTCAAATAAAATATTTTGTGCTTTACACTATCTATGTTGCCTAAATTGAATAGGCTTACCATTGTGAAAGAGTTTAAAAAGTTGTTTACCGTTTTCTATACAAATCACAAGAAAATGAATTAACACTGCACAGAATGTTAAATACCTAATTGTCAAAATATATTTTATCTCATCCCTAAACTCAAGAAGTAGAAAATTTGCATGAGTTATAAATTTAGGACCAGCACAAGAGAGAAAAAATGTAAAACAGCCATGAAATTAGAAAAACAATCTTAATTCTTATCAAAATAAAAGGTTTAATTTATACATGTAATAATTAGTAAGTTTAAAACAACAAATTTTCTACTAGACATGCAGTTTAAAAATAAAAACTAACAGCAGTTATAAAAATATGTTACTAGATGTTAATTTTACAGAGCTTTCTATGGTTCCCACTTACCCAGTAGTGTAACATGTTGATGGTTCCCACATACCCAGTGGTGTTACGGGTTGATGGTTCCCTCTGACCAGTGGTGTTACGGGTTGATGGTTCCCACTGACCCAGTGGTGTTACGGATTGATGGTTCCCACAGACCCAGTGGTGTTACGGGTTGATGGTTCCCACTGACCCAGTGGTGTAACGGGTTGATGGTTCCCACTGACCCAGTGGTGTAACGGGTTGATGGTTCCCACTGACCCAGTGGTGTTACGGGTTGATGGTTCCCACCGACCCAGTGGTGTTACGGGTTGATGGTTCCCACAGACCCAGTGGTGTAACGGGTTGATGGTTCCCACTGACCCAGTGGTGTTACGGGTTGATGGTTCCCACAGACCCAGTGGTGTTACGGGTTGATGGTTCCCACTGACCCAGTGGTGTAACGGGTTGATGGTTCCCACTGACCCAGTGGTGTAACGGGTTGATGGTTCCCACTGACCCAGTGGTGTAACGGGTTGATGGTTCCCACTGACCCAGTGGTGTAACGGGTTGATGGTTCCCACCGACCCAGTGGTGTTACGGGTTGATGGTTCCCACCGACCCAGTGGTGTTACGGGTTGATGGTTCCCACCGACCCAGTGGTGTTACGGGTTGATGGTTCCCACCGACCCAGTGGTGTTACGGGTTGATGGTTCCCACCGACCCAGTGGTGTTACGGGTTGATGGATCCCACCGACCCAGTGGTGTTACGGGTTGATGGTTCCCACCGACCCAGTGGTGTTACGGGTTGATGGTTCCCACCGACCCAGTGGTGTTACGGGTTGATGGTTCCCACTGACCCAGTGGTGTAACGGGTTGATGGTTCCCACTGACCCAGTGGTGTAACGGGTTGATGTTTCCCACTGACCCAGTGGTGTAACGGGTTGATGGTTCCCACTGACCCAGTGGTGCTACGGGTTGATGGTTTCCACTGACCCAGTGGTGCTACGGGTTGATGGTTTCCACTGACCCAGTGGTGTTACGGGTTGATGGTTCCCACTGACCCAGTGGTGTAACGGGTTGATGGTTCCCACTGACCCAGTGGTGTAACATGTTGATGACTCCCACTGACCCAGTGGTGTAACGGGTTGATGGTTCCCACTTACCCAGTGTTGTAACATGTTGATGGTTCCCACTGATCCAGTGTTGTAACATGTTGATGGTTCCCACTGATCCGGTGGTGTAACGGGTTGATGGTTCCCACTGACCCAGTGGTGTAACGGGTTGATGGTTCCCACTGACCCAGTGGTGTAACGGGTTGATGGTTCCCACTGACTCAGTGGTGTAACGGATTGATGGTTACCAAGGTAGACACGGAAAATGTCACCAATTTACCATGATAATCTATGTTTAGTGGTGAAAATGCCACCTTTACCATGATAATCTATGCCAAATTGGTAAAAATGCCACCTTTACAATGCTAATATATGCTTAAGTGGTAAATTGTATGATTCATAGCTGCGACTTAACACTTTAATGTTTGAATTAAATTAGAAAGCCTATTTTTTCCCAAACTTTTTAATTCAATATACCTTATTTAAATCATTTGAATGAATCAATAGGCAGAAGAAATATATAGTTAATACAAAATATAAATTGTTTCTTTTATTCATAACTGTTAGTGCAATGTTATATTAACACCAATTTTGAAAGTAAGTTTTATTGTAGGTTTATTTTACAGCGGGACAGTACTGGATTAACCTATAAGCAAAGAAAGCATTTATTTCAGGCATTACTCTGGTTTGATTTGATTATTATAATTTTATACTAGCTGTCCCTTAAGTAACATGTTAGATGCAGCGTTGTGTTAACAGACTGAAGTCACTTTCAGTTTGTCTTGGTAAAGAGGTGGATAATATTTGTTCATCACTAACTTATTCATCTCTTTGAACAGACTGAAATCACTTTTAATTTGTCTTGGTAAAGAGGTGGATACTATTTGCTCATCACTAACTTATTCATCTCTTTGAACAGACTGAAATCACTTTTAATTTGTCTTGGTAAAGAGGTGGATACTATTTGCTCATCACTAACTTATTCATCTCTTTGTTTGGAAATGATCCTGATTTAAAAAAGGATAACAATACAAAAATCAGAATTCTTAAATTAGTAATATGACCCACTTTATATGTGTAGTTTTATCACTGTTTGGCCTAAATTCATAACACTGTCCTTTAAATTATGATTACAAACAACTTACTTTAAGTTTAATGTTTGACAAAGATATGTCCATCAACAACTGTGTGTTCAGAGTTGGTTACATTTACGTTGCTTGTATTAACAAACTGTGTTTGTTGACTTGTTATATTTGCAACATCCACATGGCTAAAAACATAATATCAAAATGTTATCAAAACAATCTACATGTAATCTAAATAAATAAAAAACATTGACATGGGATATATAGAATATTAATGTAGTTGTTAAATGACTTTTGAAAAATTATATAAACATTAACTGATAAATTAAATAACATACACATGATATATTTTTCATATAACTTATTTTTTTTATATAAAGTAACACTTTATAAAATGTAGGAATTAGAAATGAAACAAAATTAGTCGCGGAATCAGTAATATATGTCTATGAATAGGTAGCAGTTACTTACACATATGATGGATATCTCTTTTTGACCAATACGGTCACTGATTCTACAAAAAGGTTCACAATATCGTTGTGTCCAGCTTGAGAGGCCAGGGTGAGGGCAGTGGAATCATTCCTGTCCATCTGATTGACTGAAGCACCACCTTCCATGAGTAATTTCACTATCTCACTGAAACCGTTCTGAGAACTAAACATGAGCGCCGTCCGTCCATAATTATTCTTCTCGTCTAGTTTTGAACCTAAATGAATAAGTATCTCCACAGTATCAGTATGTCCGTTTTTACATGCCATCATCAACGCTGTACATCCATTGTTATCTTTATCTTCTACCTTGGCACCAGAACAAATAAGTAACGTGACAGTTTTGTGGTGGCCATTGAGAGCAGCAAGCATTAGCGGGGTGGAACCATTGTTGTCTCTTACTGTCACTTTTGAGCGAAACTGAATAAGTAACAAAACAATATCATAGTGACCTTTTTCAGATGAATAATGTAGAGCGGTCCAGCCTTTATGGTTACAAACATTTACATCTGCACCAGATTCAAGCAGTAATTTAACTGTCTCTGTGTGTCCATATAGAGAATTTATCATCAGTGCGGTCGACCCATTTATATTTTTCTCATTGACATTTGAACGTAATTCAAGCAGTAATTTAACTGTCTCTGTGTGTCCATTCTCAGAAGCTATCATCAGTGCGGTCAACCCATTTTCATTTTTCTCATTGATATTTGAGCCTAATTCAACAAGTAATTTAACTGTCTCTGTTTGTTCATATTTAGAAGCAAGCATCAATGCGGTCGACCCTCCCTCATATTTCTCATTGACATTTGAACCTAATCCAACAAGTAATTTAACTGCCTCTGTGTGTCCATATTGAGAAGCTTTCATCAGTGCGGTCCAACCATAATTATTTTTCTCATTGACATTTGAGCCAGATTCAACAAGAAATTCAACTGTCTCTGTTTGTCCATATTTAGAAGCAAACATTAACTCAGTCCATCCCCTTTTTTTTTTCTCATTGACATTTACACCCGACTCTATGAGTGATTTGACAGAGTGAATCTGTCCATACTGAGATGAAATCAACAATGGCGGCCAACCTTTATTGTCTTTAACAGTTACACCAGAGTGTTCTTTAGCAGTCTTTACATGAAACATTGTCAAGTAAGAATTATGCCTTTTGCGCAGGCTTTCTATTTGTGCTGTACGGCGTGGCATGTTTACATTTAGTTGACAAGTTGTAACTTTTCTTCTATTTTTGCATCAATTTATCTGCAGCCTATTTTACAATTAACTGTTTCTATATTTCTTTTAAAGCTTTTTATTTGCTTGATTTAACTTCCTAGAAATAATATAAAGAAAATAAATGTCATACATTTAAAAAAAAACATAATAAAAAAATCATAATACGTGTAGGCCTCATGCATACTGTTGTGTCCTAAAAGAGGGTGTGGAGAGGGGATAGAAGTCTATTATAGAACGCCAATGGCGCATGCGTGAGGGGGGTGAGGCTAGGGTACGGCAATCAGATTTTTCTCTTTTGGTAATCTGGGACACTTGTGGAAGGGTTGGGAAAACTGGGATCGATGCTGTAAAGTTCCATTAACCTTGAAGGGCCCACGGGACAGACGAAGATTTGAATTCATCTGTTTCTGCAACCACGGCATATAAAAGGATTGTTTGTTTAGCCTTTCAATTTATTCCCTAACTTAAGACAGGTACTCTGGACTCGCTGGACTTGTGGGATTGTAACCAACTTTCACTGGACTTGTGGGACTGTAACCAACTTTCACTGGACTTGTGGGACTGTAACCAACTTTCACTGGACTTGTAGGTCTGTAACCAACTTTCACTGGACTTGTGAGACTGTAACCAACTTTCACTGGACTTGTGAGACTGTAACCAACTTTCACTGGACTTGTGAGACTGTAACCAACTTTCACTGGACTTGTGGGACTGTAACCAACTTTCACTGGACTTGTGGAACTGTAACCAACTTTCACTAGGATTTGCAAAAGATCAAACCCAGGACTCTCATGTCGACAGCCGAGCATCTACATCACTCGGCCATCTACACCACTCGGTCATCTACACCACTCGGTCATCTACACCACTCGGCCATCTACACCACTCGGCCATCTACACCACTCGGTCATCTACACCACTCGGCCATCTACACCACTCGGCCATCTACACCACTCGGTCATCTACACCACTCGGCCATCTACACCACTCGGCCATCTACACCACTCGGTCATCTACACCACTCGGCCATCTACACCACTCGGCCATCTACACCACTCGGCCATCTACACCACTCGGCCATCCGTCCCAATAAGAATCGAAGCAGCCAATTTTTTTTATCCAAATCTAGATTCTTTAAAAAAATGTCATTTGAGTAATCTAGATATAATAAACTTTTATCAAATAAAAAACGCGATAATCTTATTTTGTCCTAAGGATTTCAAATTGGATTTTTTTAAAATAAATATTTAGTATAATCTAGATATTCGTCATATATTTTATGAATATTTCTTTAAATAATAATAGGCAAACCTGTCTATAGAATGGTGTATAGGGAATAAAAAATAACGCCCTGATGTAAACCAATGGGCTCACTGATGTTACCCCAATAATTAAACCAATCAAGATGTAATAAAGTTATCAAATTACGACATAAAATGTCAAGCAAGAGTAAATTAACGAAGTATTATCAAATCATAAATTCTATGCAACGTTGTAAAGGTTAGGGAATAAATGTTGGAATTTAATAATAATAGGACAGGGTATCTTGTCTGCTAATCGGTTGGTCCCGAGTTCAAGCCAAGTCCACTCTACTTCAACTGACCATAATGGTCTGACTTGGTTTGACTTGGTTTTATAAAGAAAACTTTACTTTTTAATATGAGATTTAATTCATAGGAAAAAACAAGGTAAAATAAATGTCCCTAAAAATGCGAGCTAGTAAATCAGTTTTACTTTTTATTAAAATAACACATAACTAAGAGAAACATTTAATGTCATTTTATTTACACATGGTAAATAAAACTCACCCCAGATTGAAAATTTAATTGCGTAAAATTGTGAGCGTTACAAAATTATTAAAAAAACTTTTTCTTTCATTTTTTAAAAACATCTTCTTCAAAGAGAAGACTCTGAATGTTTAAGCCTATCCTAAATATCGACTTGAACTTTTACTTCAACAACACTATCAATGTGGAGTCTTTAATATACCCAAAAAAACATATTTCAATTTCCAGCCATAGAGGAGTATAATTAAAGATATTTAACGATTAATTAACTTTCTTACATTTATGCCACAAGTTATCTGAAAAAATGTAGACTTTTTACTTGAAGTGACAAATAATTATGGGAATTCCAGGTATGGTTTATTTTTAAATCCGGATTTTTCCCATTAGTAGATATTGCTTCCAGTAGATCACTGCACAGACAAAACCCAACTCAACTGCACTCTACTCTAGACTTGTCAATTGTATGTCACAGACAAAGCCCAACTCAACTGTACTCTACTCTAGACTTGTCAATTGTATGTCACAGACAAAGCCCAACTCAACTGTACTCTACTCTAGACTTGTCAATTGCATGTCACAGACAAAACCCAACACAACTGTACTCTACTCTAGACTTGTCAATTGCATGTGTTCACTACAAAAGGCTTGCATGCTGAATAGCCTGGACTCTAGAGGTTCTGACAAACTTTGACAGTCCAATGGACCATTGTTGTATCATGGTAAACAATTTAAAAAAAAATAGTTTGCCGCAGTATGTTGCAGTAAAAAATCATATTGATTTCTTCTTTCCGTTTTCATCGATATCAGTAACTCTAGGCCTTTTAAAAAACAGTCAGCCCTATATTGATTAATTTGTTTAAAATTATTATTCCGGAAATATTTATTTCCAAGAGTTCAGATTTTTGAGGGCCTACGCAAAGACGTTGGCAGGTTTTTGAAGACCCTGAGCAAAAAAGTTGCCAGGTTTTCGACCTCAATCATAATTAGCCCATGTCTGCTGTATTGAAGTGACTTTGGTGACTAGATCCAATAAGCCCTGAATAACTGATCCAACAACCTAAACGCCGTTGATTCAACTGCTAATGTAATCAGGTTTTACTGCTGGCTATGTGTCAATTAGCAATAGTATGCTAATCATACCACACTTTAGAAGATTCTATAAGCATTTAGCTGTAAAGAAAGTTAACTCTATGCGCCGAATATGATACTCGATTATGGCCCTTATCAATGTGCTACCTCGCGAGGACGCCTCTTGTAGCTTATATTTTTTGTTAAACGCAGTGCGACGTTGAGGAGACTTATTTTCATAAAATGTGTTGTTGTTGTTGTCATGGCACCATTTGCTGCGGCATTTATGTGATGACGTACCTTGTAAGTGCTCCAATCAATATTAAGACGAAATGAAATGTTTTAGTTTATATAAATACACGTATTTGGATATAATGAAGACCGACTGTTGACATTTATTTATAGTAGCTTAAAGAAAAAAGTTTTTTTTAGGCCATCTAAGTAATTATTTGAGTGTATGGCCATTTGATTATTTTATTGAGGAGTAGTTAAGTATCCTGTGAAATTGAGTTGAATATACATAATGTCTGTACATATCACATAATATATAACATACAGTGTGGTAACTAAAACACAAATATAGGGGATTTATTATTTATGTGGGTTTTTTTTTAGTTTCTTTATTTCGCGAACATGTCACTTGTAATTAAAACATGAATAATTTTTAAAAAAAATCTTAGTAATTTTTAGCTTTCCTTCTTGCATATTTCTCACTTTACAATGTATCACAGATGAGTGAATTTACCATTCAAATATACAGCCTCAATATCAAAATTCTTTTCTTCCAAAAATTATATGGATACTAAAAAATCAACTTCTAGGGGATGTAATAAACTCAATTAATTTTATATGATTTTTACTAAAATAACATTATCAATTTGGAAAAAGTTAAGATTTTGAGGTTTCATTGCAGGGCGAACCACCGCTACTTAATTACGTCACTTCACTTACCTATGTAATTTTTTTAAGTTATCTGTTCCCAAACTTTTAAACTCAATAACCATTTTTATATCAATTGAATGAATCAATAGGCAGAAGAAATATTTGGTTTTATATCAATTGAATGAATCAATATGCAGAAGAAATATTTGGTTTTATATCAATTGAATGAATTAATAGGCAGAAGAAATATTTGGTTTTATATCAATTGAATGAATTAATAGGCAGAAGAAATATTTGGTTTTATATCAATTGAATGAATCAATAGGCAGAAGAAATATTTGGTTTTATATCAATTGAATGAATCAATAGGCAGAAGAAATATTTGGTTTTATATCAATTGATTGAATCAATATGCAGAAGAAATATTTGATTTTAATATCAATTGAATGAATCAATAGGCAGAAGAAATATTTGGTTTTATATCAATTAAATGAATCAATAGGCAGAAGAAATATTTGGTTTTATATCAATTGAATGAATCAATCTGCAGAAGAAATATTTGGTTTTATATCAATTGAATGAATTAATAGGCAGAAGAAATATTTGGTTTTATATCAATTGAATGAATCAATAGGTAGAAGAAATATTTGGTTTTATATCAATTGAATGCATCAATATGCAGAAGAAATATTTGGTTTTATATCAATTGAATGAATCAATAGACAGAAGAAATATTTGGTTTTATACCAATTGAATGAATCAATATGCAGAAGAAATATTTGGTTTTATATCAATAGAATGAATCATAGGCAGAAGAAATATTTGGTTTTATATCAATTGAATGAATCAATATGCAGAAGAAATATTTGGTTTTATATCAATTGAATGAATTAATAGGCAGAAGAAATATTTGGTTTTATATCAATTGAATGAATTAATAGGCAGAAGAAATATTTGGTTTTATATCAATTGAATGAATCAATAGGCAGAAGAAATATTTGGTTTTATACCAATTGAATGAATCAATAGGCAGAAGAAATATTTGGTTTTATATCAATTGAATGAATCAATATGCAGAAGAAATATTTGATTTTAATATCAATTGAATGAATTAATAGGCAGAAGAAATATTTGGTTTTATATCAATTAAATGAATCAATAGGCAGAAGAAATATTTGGTTTTATATCAATTGAATGGATCAATCTGCAGAAGAAATATTTGGTTTTATATCAATAGAATGAATCATAGGCAGAAGAAATATTTGGTTTTATATCAATTGAATGAATCAATAGGTAGAAGAAATATTTGGTTTTATATCAATTGAATGAATCAATATGCAGAAGAAATATTTGGTTTTATATCAATTGAATGAATCAATAGACAGAAGAAATATTTGGTTTTATACCAATTGAATGAATCAATATGCAGAAGAAATATTTGGTTTTATATCAATTGAATGAATCAATATGCAGAAGAAATATTTGGTTTTATATCAATTGAATGAATTAATAGGCAGAAGAAATATTTGGTTTTATATCAATTGAATGAATTAATAGGCAGAAGAAATATTTGGTTTTATATCAATTGAATGAATCAATAGGCAGAAGAAATATTTGGTTTTATACCAATTGAATGAATCAATAGGCAGAAGAAATATTTGGTTTTATATCAATTGAATGAATCAATATGCAGAAGAAATATTTGATTTTAATATCAATTGAATGAATTAATAGGCAGAAGAAATATTTGGTTTTATATCAATTAAATGAATCAATAGGCAGAAGAAATATTTGGTTTTATATCAATTGAATGAATCAATCTGCAGAAGAAATATTTGGTTTTATATCAATAGAATGAATCATAGGCAGAAGAAATATTTGGTTTTATATCAATTGAATGAATCAATAGGTAGAAGAAATATTTGGTTTTATATCAATTGAATGAATCAATATGCAGAAGAAATATTTGGTTTTATATCAATTGAATGAATCAATAGACAGAAGAAATATTTGGTTTTATACCAATTGAATGAATCAATATGCAGAAGAAATATTTGGTTTTATATCAATTGAATGAATCAATATGCAGAAGAAATATTTGGTTTTATATCAATTGAATGAATTAATAGGCAGAAGAAATATTTGGTTTTATATCAATTGAATGAATTAATAGGCAGAAGAAATATTTGGTTTTATATCAATTGAATGAATCAATAGGCAGAAGAAATATTTGGTTTTATACCAATTGAATGAATCAATAGGCAGAAGAAATATTTGGTTTTATATCAATTGAATGAATCAATATGCAGAAGAAATATTTGATTTTAATATCAATTGAATGAATTAATAGGCAGAAGAAATATTTGGTTTTATATCAATTAAATGAATCAATAGGCAGAAGAAATATTTGGTTTTATATCAATTGAATGAATCAATCTGCAGAAGAAATATTTGGTTTTATATCAATAGAATGAATCATAGGCAGAAGAAATATTTGGTTTTATATCAATTGAATGAATCAATAGGTAGAAGAAATATTTGGTTTTATATCAATTGAATGAATCAATATGCAGAAGAAATATTTGGTTTTATATCAATTGAATGAATCAATAGACAGAAGAAATATTTGGTTTTATACCAATTGAATGAATCAATATGCAGAAGAAATATTTGGTTTTATATCAATAGAATGAATCATAGGCAGAAGAAATATTTGGTTTTATATCAATTGAATGAATCAATAGGCAGAAGAAATATTTGGTTTTATATCAATTGAATGAATTAATAGGCAGAAGAAATATTTGGTTTTATATCAATTGAATGAATCAATAGGTAGAAGAAATATTTGGTTTTATATCAATTGAATGAATCAATAGGCAGAAGAAATATCTGGTTTTATATCAATGGAATGAATCAATAGGTAGAAGAAATATTTGGTTTTATATCAATTGAATGAATCAATAGGCAGAAGAAATATTTGGTTTTATATCAATTGAATGAATCATAGGCAGAAGAAATATTTGGTTTTATATCAATTGAATGAATCAATAGGCAGAAGAAATATTTGTTTAATACTAAATATAATTGTTTCTTTATTCATAACTGTTAGTGCAGCGTCAAATTTACAACACATGTTCTGAAAGTATGGTTTATTGTAGGTTTACAGAGGCAAAGTATTGGATGAACCTGTTATCAAAAAATCAATGTACTTTAGGCACCACTTAATAAACGTATATACTTATAAACATATATACTTATACTGCAGATTTTATAATACTGGTATGATGAAAAATAATTTGGTAAATATGATCTTCTCATATAGGACGATATAACACATTTTGAACAATTATATATGCAAGAGACAGGAAAATTAGTCAAGTTCTATTAGACATAAAGCGGTCATGGGGTAAAGGAAGTTTAGAATTCATCTATTTCTATTATGTAGCCAAGCCACATATAGGGATTGTGTGGTTAACACAACGACAAGTCACATATAGGGATTGTGTGGTTAACACAACGTCAAGTCACATATAGGGATTGTGTGGTTAACACAACGACAAGTCACATATAGGGATTGTGTGGTTAACACAACGACAAGCCACATTTAGGGATTGTGTGGTTAACACAACGACAAGTCACATATAGGGATTGTGTGGTTAACACAACGTCAAGTCACATATAGGGATTGTGTGGTTAACACAACGACAAGTCACATATAGGGATTGTGTGGTTAACACAACGACAAGCCACATATAGGGATTGTGTGGTTAACACAACGACAAGTCACATATAGGGATTGTGTGGTTAACACAACGTCAAGTCACATATAGGGATTGTGTGGTTAACACAACGACAAGCAGCCTTTACTTACCCAGTTTTTATGTCAGGTAACAATTTAAAGTTGCGTGATCCCATGACTCTAATGTCGTTGGTTTAGTGCTCTACACCACTCGTCCACTCAACCTTGTGCTCACTGACTTAAACACGTTATTTCTCACTCACCCACGTGCTCTCCCCTTTCATTCACCAACATACTCACTCAATCATCCATGTGCTAATTTAATCAACAACATGCTCACTAACTCACCCACACGTTCAATGACTCAACCACTTGTCCAATGACTCACCCACGTGCTCACTGGTTCACCCACATGCTCAATCACTCACCCACGTGCTTACTGACGCACCCAAGTGCACAGTGACTCACCAACGTTCTGATTCACCTAATTGCTTGTCTAACTCAGCCGAGTGTTCGGTAAGTCACCTACGAGCTCTCTGAATCACCACGAGCCCAGTCATTCACCCACATGCTTTCTCACTCACCCACGTGCACACTTACTCTTCCACGTGCACACCTACTCACCCATGTGCTCACTGACTAACCCACGTACTCACTTACTCACCCAAGAGCTCACTGGCTCACCCATGTGTTATGACTCACCCGCGTGCTTAATCATTCACCCATGTGCTCACTGACTAACCCATGTGCTCACAGACTCATCCACGTGTACACTGAATCACCCACGTGCTCACTCACTCAACTTCATGCTCATTGACTCACCCACGTGCTCACTAATTAACTCAAGTGCACATTTACTCATCCACGTGCTAACTGACTCACATAATTGCTTGTCTACTACCCACATGCTAACTGACTCACCCACGTGTTAAATGACTCATCCACGTGTTCAATAAGTCACCCACATGCTCACTGACTCACCTACATGCTTACTGACTCACCCACGTGCTCACTCACTCAACTTCATGCTCATTGACTCACCCACGTGCTCACTAACTCACGCATTCAATTTTGGTATATTTTTGGTTCAGTGATGTGGTTTTAATACCGGTTAACCCAGTTTGCAAACATACATTGATGGTTTCATTTTTGTACATTAAGTGTGGAGGACTGAGGTTTCTTGTTTATTTTTAATTCTTTTTGGACAATTGAAATAAAATAATTGAAGAATAATATAGTCCAGACATAGACAATTTAAAACATACAGAGATTATAGCATTGTACGCAGTCAACTGGGTTTTATAATCATTGAAAGTTTAGTTTTCTAAAAATTAAACATTATTGTATAGAATGGTGGTGATTTTTTGTTTACTTTTAGCCTAAATACCAGAATTTAAAAAATTGTATACAATATACATTTTTTAAATAATCTCATAAAATCTAGTTGACTGTTGTAGTTATAATTATATCTGATAAAACATGTAAGTAAAATAGACAAAATTTATGTTCCTTATTGTATTTTAGAATTCTATGATTGGTGTTTATTTTGAAAGTGGCAGACGTAACCATGACAACATATGATTTTATAAAGAAATTTTCTTTTCTCATCTTTTTAAAGACCAAAAGCCTTTTTATCTCATTGGGGTTAAAAATAAGGAAGCTAAGATTTTTGAGACACCCTAATCACTAAAGATTGAATCTAATTTCTCTTTTATTACTTGTCTATGGTTTTGTTTTCACCATCCAGTATCTGAAATCAGTAAATACTAGGTTAAACTTCCTGTTATCTTATGTCTGACATGTGCTATACTACATTTTATATGTCTCACCATAAGAGAAATCCAAGTCTATTCACTCTATTAATGTTTTGTCCTAAATCTTTATTTATTTTAGAAAAAAGCCTAATACTTCTTGCTTTTGGTAAAATATTTATTTTTATTTCAGGTCCTGCAGCAGACGATAATCAATTTTTATATAGCAATAGTTTTGTCATTGTTATTGTTGCCTGCATAACTGCTCTAGCCGTAATTGTCATTACATTTGTGCCATACTCTTTGATAGGGAGCGACCGATATGCCTTTTTACCGATAGTCCGATACCGATATTTCCCCCCAGCATTTTTGCCGATACCGATACCGATATTTTGCTATTAATGAAAGGGTGTCTTGCAGATGATTAGAAGATTATAAAAACAAAAGATTTGAAAAGACAGACCGAAAGACCGAAGTCAGAAACACAAACCATGCCTGCATAATCTCAGAAATCTGCATGTTTATTGTTTAAAATTAAACTTATAACAAACAATTTGTTGTTTTTACTTTTTACTTGTTCACAAACAGAAAAGTAAGATAAAGCTGTAAATAATTCATGTCAAAGTAAAAAAGTAAAAACGTATTAATTAGGGCTACTTATTAAACTGCGTTAATTTGCGATTAACGCGCCAAAAAAAAATTTGCGATTAAAATTTTTAACGCAACACTTAAATGCGTTAATTTGACCGAATGCGGAAAGTTCACCAAATCGATAAATAACAGAATTTCACTCAACCATTTGAAGTTTAAGTTCCGTCCACTTACGCACACACTCTCACCCCCACGTATGTCGACTGAAGCCCCACTTATAATATATAATGAAGATGTTTTGGTTATTTAGCCCTTCGACAAGTAAACCTCCTGCTCCCTTCTCTGTCAGTGTAAAAAGAGAAAACTTTCATTCACTAGTTAACATTATATACTGTAGTGTATCAGTGAAGGTACTATAGCGTATAATGAACCCGTTTATAATGATAATTCTCTTACCACGGCTATTGTATGGGATTGTGTGGGTTGGTACCTTTCCCAGCCTCCTTTTATTTACCCAACAATATCCCGGGAGAAGAAAATTTCCTGGGACCTATCCTGGGATTAAGCTATCCAGAGAGAATAGCACAGGTTCTAACCAATGTAATGTAACACCAATAAAACTTTGTATGGACGTTCAGCAATCGGCAGTTGTAAATATAGTATTAATTGAAGCCAACTTATCTTTCAACTGCTGCCTACGAAGTTAAAATCTATGTTTCGATTGTTTTGTCAATGTTTGTCAACAGCTAGGCATCATTTATTGCCTGGCAAGTCTATTAATTAATTAACGTTCTGAAACTAGCGATGTCAATATGATGGAAAGGCATATTTTCGATTGTGCTTTGTATATAGCAATAAAAACATCAATAGATTTTTCTCTAAGAGTTAAACCGGCAAACACTCACGCCTGCCTCGTCCCTGATACAACTGTTGCTATAACCAAAATGAGACGAAAGAAAGAATTTTTAATGTTGACACACGAAAGAAAGAAAAGAACAACACAAGATGAAAAATGAAAGCCGACCGATCAAAATTTTGCTTTGAATTGCCATGCGGTAACATCAAAGAGTGTCATTTTACAATACAATTTCTTTTCTGTTGTTCACTAAAACACTTAACAAATAGTTGATAGTAAGATAGCAAAGCAAAATCTTCTAAAGAAGATTAAAAGTAAATTTGTCCTTCAACTCGCCGACCCTGTTGGTAAATGACGTCATCTTTGTGCTCCTGTGTCTAAAATGAAACTGGGTTGGGCGGAGGGGAGGAGGAGGGTATACAAAAACCGCGTTAATGATAAGGGAGCTATTACTTTCTTGCTATATTATTATTTTAGGAAGGAAAGGCACATTTGAGATATAAAACCCATAGTGCCAATATCGGTTCGACTATCGGTCGCTCCCTACAAATATCGACCGATCCGATATTAACCGATATTGCCAATATCGGTCCGATACCGATAGCGATCCGATTATCGGTCGCTCCCTACTCTTTGAGGTAACATAATTTTTCTATCAATATCTCTCTATTATCTACCGTACCTATATCTTTTCTCTATTTAACTTTAATTATTTATGTAATACAGTTTGTTTGTGTGAAGTCCCTATAAGAATAAGATGAAATTTCTTTGATCCTATAAACCACTAATGTGACTATGTTTAAGATGGCATTCTTTCATCACCACCATAGCTGATAATGAGATGGCCTTAAAGACACCGTGGCAGACATAGTGGGGACTTAAGCCATGACCTGAAATATCCAGTGGTTCTCACTGTAGATCAAACCAGGGACCCTCAGGTCGATTGTCATGTGCTTAACCGCACGACCATCTGTTCCATGAATACATTTCATCACATGACTGATATAATTTGAATATATCACTTTGAATGGTTTGGAATATGGATTAGTGCCATACGCAACAAAACACTTCAGTTAAACAAAATCACATATTATCTCATCTATGCATTGTCATTCCACTGTCTGAAAAATGTAATTTCATCTGTGAATAAAATTAAGTTTGGCTTTCCTTGCATTGAGGCTCTATGTCCATAGAACTATCACAGCCATTATGTTTCCATTAACATTGAGGCTCTATGTCCATAGAACTATCACATCCATTATGTTTCCATTAACATTAAGGCTCTGTCCATAGAACTATCACAGCCATTATGTTTCCATTAACATTGAGGCTCTATGTCCATAGAACTATCACAGCCATTATGCTTCCATTAAACACAAAGTATTTTACTGTCTTTAATTTGTGTTGCTCTGTGACCTACTCTGCATTAAACTTAAAACCAGTTTCATGTGAGTTTGAGCTTTATGTATGTGATGTGATTAAAAAAAATAACGTGTCCTGTATTTACCATCAGTACTTGGGGCGTGTATTGTATTTACCATCAGTACTTGGGATGTTTCCTGTATTTACCATCTGTACTTGGGATGTTTCCTGTATTTACCATCAGTACTTGGGACGTGTCCTGTATTTACCATCAGTACTTGGGATGTGTCCTGTATTTACCATCAGTACTTGGGATGTGTCCTGTATTTACCCTCAGTACTTGGGATGTGTCCTGTATTTACCATCAGTACTTGGGATGTTTCCTGTATTTACCATCAGTACTTGGGATGTTTCCTGTATTTACCATCAGTACTTGGGATGTTTCCTGTATTTACCATCAGTACTTGGGACGTGTCCTGTATTTACCAACAGTACTTGGGACATGTCCTGTATTTACCATCAGTACTTGGGACATGTCCTGTATTTACCATCAGTACTTGGGATGTGTCCTGTATTTATAATCATCAGTACTTGGGACATGTCCTTATTTACCAACAGTACTTGGGACATGTCCTATATTTACCCTCAGTACTTGGGATGTGTCCTGTATTTACCCTCAGTACTTGGGATGTGTCCTGTATTTACCCTCAGTACTTGGGATGTGTCCTGTATTTGCTACCATCAGTATTTGGGACGTGTCCTTATTTACCATCAATACTTGGGACGTGTACTGTATTTACCATCAGTACTTGGGACGTGTCCTGTATTTACCATCAGTACTTGGGACGTGTCCTGTATTTACCATCATTACTAGGGACGTGTCCTGTATTTACTTACCATCAGTACTTGGGACAGGATGACAGTGAGGCAAAGTTATTTTTCTCAAATATGTCGTAATCTAAAATATGTAATCTAAGGACGCACTAGCAAGCAACATTTCTACCAAAAATAGAAATAGTCCTGAGCTGGAAAACATACTATTTAACTTTTTAAAAAGGTAAAAAAAAATGTTTGGCAGTAGAAACAAATTAATTCTAACTAAATATCATGATGAAACATTTAATAATTTTTAATGTTCATTTTTATTGCTCATTCAATTAGAACTAGAAATACCAAACATCATCACCCTCTAGCATCAGATGAGATGTCACCCATTGCTCGAGATAACCCAGTCTACAACAATTTTTACAGAGACATGCCAGTAGTGCTGGGGTTCAAACACATCTATGACACACCATCACAGACTGAAACTGATCAAACTGTGAGCCCAAAGGAAACAGTCAAACACATCTATGACACACCATCACAGACTGAAACTGATCAAACTGTGAGCTCAAAGGAAACAGGGGAGACTTTGCTGCAGGAATCTGTACCAGAGCTTCTGGCTCAAGTAGAACTACCAGATGTGTCAGAACTAAAAGCTGTGTTAGCTGTGAATTTGATGTTTGAACAGTAATGTGTTGTTTATGACATTTTCTTTAGCAATCAGGTTTTGTCAAGTTAATTATATATTATTTAATTTTGTTGTAATGGAGGAATCATCTTTGTTCATGATACTGACACATGTATTATTTGACACATATTGTTTTTGTATTTTAGATCAAAATATATAAAGAATGATGTAATTAATATTTAAAGACCTGTTTATTAAAGTTAATTGCAACAATATTGAATTAATAAAATTGAAAAGACTAACTTTAACTTGAAAAGATTCAATAGTTCTCTGCAAGAATCATGGTGATTGTTATTACTGTAAAATGTATGATGACATGTGTGAGAGGCAAAGAAAGACTGAAGCAGCTGATTTGAAGCTGTGTATCAGAAGTAAAACTGTTCAGATAAAAGATTAAATTATTTCGAAAGAAAATGTTATTTTTGTACTTTGCATGCCAATTTGTTTTCCAGAAACTTTGTGTAATTGTTTGAAAATGTCATTTTTTTAAAATCTGTATTTGTTTGTTAAAATAAAATTGTTTCATTAAGACATATAGACTGGTCTATGAGTTAATTATCAATGAATTTCGTTAACTCCTCAAATAAAATATTTAGTGATTTACACTATATATGTAACCAAAATTGAATACTAACACCAAGTTCATTAAATAAAACAATAATGATCTAATTTAAAATTAATTACCATATCTTTAAAGCCCATTCATTTTTTTTATTAATTTGATATATAACATTATAATTAGATATGAAATATTAAGGTGACCCAATTTCGTGTAAATAACCTTGAAAAATCAAAGAACGATAAAGTGTTAAAATAAAATTGTTTCATTAAGACATATAGACTGGTCTATGAGTTAATTATCAATGAATTTCGTTAACTCCTCAAATAAAATATTTAGTGATTTACACTATATATGTAACCAAAATTGAATACTAACTTTGAAAATGTGTAATAAGTTGTTTCCCTTTTTAAAAAAATAATCACAAGAAAATTAATTAACACTGCACATACAGTTAACTACCAAATGTGCAAAATAAATTTCAATCCATCCCTAAACTCTATAAGTAGAAAAGTTGCTTGAATTGTAAAATTAGGACCAGCAGAAGAGAGACAATGCAAAAAAAAAAAGCCATGAAGTTAGGAAAATATCTTTATTCATTTCAAAATTTGTAAAAGGTTTAATATATAATAATTAGTAACTTTAAAATTTAGTCATATATTATTTAACTGCTGTTAGTTTTGGATTTTTTTTAACCTAGGTATAGTAGAAAAAATATTTAATTTTACAGCAATTCTATTGTTCCCACGTACCCAGTGGTGTTATGCTTGATTGTGCCAAGGGCAGACTCTGGGAATGTCAACACTTTACCATATTTTAACTATGCTAAAGTGGTGAAAATGCCAACCCTTTGCCATGCTTATCTATGCTAAAGTGGTGAAAAATAAATAAAATACGCCGTGTGCAAACTAATAGTTCGACATTATTTTGTTTTAATTAACAAATAGTATCGTAAAATATTTCTTGTTACTTTAGTTTGCAATTTATCATTTCGTCAGTATTTATTTTCATCTAACAAGTAAGCAGGATTCATGTCATTGATCACAACTCCGAAAGTAGATACAAAAGCACTGCATTAATAAACATAACAAATTTAGAAACAGTCTTACACTCTTTGGATCTAATTTCCCTTGTTTAAAGTTTTAAATGATTTAATTTTGTTTCTCACTACTTACTATTACATTACATAGGGCTTAGTCACGGCAACGCGTGGTCGGGTACAGCTAGTGTGATATATAAATCGGACATTTAGCGAGTGGGTTATATTGTATGTTGATTTTACCGATGGTTGTACAGCAGTAGGCGTATTATGTTTTTCTAATTAATTCACATAAAATAAAGCATAGAAAAGAACATGCCATTAAGCCTCTTTGCATTTACGGTGGTCTCTCGTTGTTTTCAATGACCACCATACCTCATAATCATTACCAGTGTTGTTTGTGTATAATGGCCATAACATATAATCCCTAGTTAAATATTCATATGCCAAGTAAGCGACTGTGTAACACAAATTGTTATACGACAAATTATAACTGTTAGTCTCGCCTTGCTTGATTCGGTTTAATTATACAAGTAACATTCCAAATACACCTCTGTCAAGAGTCCCACATTTATCTTTGCCAAGAGTCCACAGAAGCTTTAGAACAGCTCTGAACAAATCTTAGCAAGATATATAAAAGCGTAGAAAAATGTGTCTACAAATTTTCCGCAAAAAGAAAATAGAATACCTAGTTAAAAAATCTGGACAATCATAATCAACAATAATTAATTTACTAAAACCTGGTTGGATCCAGTGTTGTTCTAACAGGCTTAAATCACTTTAAGTTTGACTTGGTAAAGAGGTGTGCATTATTTGCTCATCACTAATATATTCATCTCATTGTTGTGAATTGATCCTGTAAGAAGAAATCTGATTAAAAAATGATCTCAATAAAAAAAAAAAGTAAGAATTCTTATATCAATAATGTGAACTATTTTATATGTGTAGTTTTATCATTCTTTTGCCCAAATACATAATTAGGTTAGCCAACACTACTCACAACTTACTTAAAGTTTAATACTTGAAAATTATCTGTCATTCAAAAACTGTGTGTTCAGAGTTGGTTACATTTACGTTGCTTGTATTAACAAACTGTGTTTGTTGACTTGTTATATTTGCAAAATCCACGTGGCTAAAAACAAAATATCTAAATGTTATCAAAACAATCTACATGTAATCTAAATAAATAAAAAACAATGGCATGTACTATGAAAATATTAAAATTATATAAACATGAACTGATAAATTAAATAACATACGCATGATATAGCTTCCATATAACTTATTTTTTTTGTCCCCGTTCTGTCTGTCTGTCGTATTAAGTACCGTTTTTTTTACTATATAAGCTATATTAATAAAGGAGCGCCTTATATCTCAGCAACCATAAGTCCTAGACCCATGATGTATATACAATTTTCTAGGTCTTGGCCTGCCAAGTGTACATCAAAAGTCCATTTCGCGATCTGATCTCTGAGGGCCAAAAAAGGGGGCGTTTTAAGTACCGTTTTTGCTTATATTTTCAATATAAATACTAAAAGCTAATTAAAGGGGCTTAATCATTATTTATTTTTGTAACAGTTATTTCCCCCTCTATTCATCAAAACCCAGCAAAATCTATGGCTATTACCCGGAAAAAAAATACGGATTTCGTCCGGCGCAACCGTAGCCACTGCGTACACGAAAATGCTCTAAAATGTTCTTTGTCCGAAACGGAAAAGACTTAAATTGCTTGTTTTATATAAAAACACTTAATAAAAAGTAGGAATCAGAAATGAAACAAAATCAGTCGCGGAATCAGTACAATATGTATATGAATGTGAAGCAGTTACTTACACATATGACGGAGAACTTTTTTTGACCGATAAGGACATTGATTCTACAAAAAGGCTCACAAAATCGTTGTGTCCAGCTTGAGATGCCAATATGAGAGCAATGGAACCATTCGTGTCCACATCATTTACTGATGCACCACCTTCGATGAGTAGTTTCACTGTCTCAATGAATCCGTTCTGAGAACATAACATGAGTTAACATTCGATTTTGAATCTAACTTCATGAGTCTCTTAACAGTTTCGCTATGTCCATTTTTACATGCCAGCATCAACACTGTACACCCATTGTTATCTTTGTCTTCTGCCTTGCAACCTGAACGAATAAGTAACGTGACAGTTCTGTGATGACCATTGAGGGCAGCAAGCATTAGCGGGGTGGAACCATTGTTGTCTCTAACTGTCACTTTTGTACGAAACTTAATAACTAACAAAACAATGTCATAGTGACCTTTTTCAGATGAGTAATGTAGAGCGGTCCAGCCTTTATGGTTACAAACTTTTACATCTGCACCAGATTCAACAAGTAATTTAACTGTCTCTGTGTGTCCAATTAGAGAAGATATCATCAGTGCGGTCGACAATAAATTAATTTTTTCATTGACATTTGAACCTAATTCAACAAGTAATTTAACTGTCTCTGTGTGCCCATTCTGAGAAGATAAAATCAATGCGGTACAGCCTTTATTTTTCTCATTGACATTGGCACCTAATTCAACAAGTAATTTAACTGTCTCTGTGTGTCCATTTTGAGAAGCAAACATCAGTGCGGTCCAACCATAATTATCTTTCTCACTGACATTTGAACCTAATTCAACAAGTAATTTAACTGAATCTATGTGCCTATTATGTGAAGCAAACATCAGTGAGTTCCTGCCATCGTTATTTTTCTCATTGACATTTGAAATTAATTCAACAAGTAATTTAACTGTCTCTGTGTCCATTTTGTGAAGCAAACATCAGTGCTGTCCATCCAACATTATCTTTATCATTGACATTTAAACCTAATTCAACAAGTAATTTAACTGTCTCTGTGTGTTCATTTTGTGAAGCAAACATCAGTGCGGTCCAGCCATCATTGTCTTTCTCACTGACATTTGAACCTAATTCAACAAGTAATTTAACTGTCTCTGTGTGTCCATTTTTAGAAGCAAACATCAGTGCGGTCCAGCCATCATTATCTTTCTCACTGATATTTGAACCTAATTCAACAAGTATTTTAACTGTCTCTGTGTGTCCATTTTTAGAAGCAAACATCAGTGCGGTCCAGCCATCATTACCTTTCCCACTGACAATTGCACCTAATTCAACAAGTAATTTAATTGTCTCTGTGTTTCCATTTTTAGAAGCAAACATCAGTGAGTTCCTGCCATCGTTATTTTTTTCATTGACATTGGCACCTAATTCAACAAGTAATTTAACTGTCTCTGTGTGTCCATTTTGTGAAGCAAACATCAGTGCTGTCCATCCAACATTATCTTTATCATTGACATTTGAACCTAATTCAACAAGTAATTTAACTGTCTCTGTGTGTTCATTTTGTGAAGCGAACATCAGTGCGGTCCAGCCATCATTGTCTTTCTCACTGACATTTGAACCTAATTCAACAAGTTATTTAACTGTCTCTGTGTTTCCATTTTTAGAAGCAAACATCAGTGCGGTCAAGCCATCATTATCTTTCTCACTGATATTTGAACTTAATTCAACAAGTAATTTAACTGTCTCTGTGTGTCCATTTTTAGAAGCAAACATCAGTGCGGTCTAGCCATCATTATCTTTCTCACTGATATTTGAACCTAATTCAACAAGTAATTTAACTGTCTCTGTGTGTCCATTTAGAGAAGCAATCATCAGTGCGGTCGACCCAAAATTACTATTTTCATTGACATTTGAACCTAATTCAACTAGTAATTTAAGTGTCTCATTGTGTCCATTTTGAGAAGCTTTCATCGGTGCGGTCAAACCATTATTATCTTTCTCATTGACATTTGAACCTAATTCAACAAGTAATATAACTGTCGCTGTGTGTCCATTTTGAGAAGCTAACATCAGCTCGGCCCTACCATTATTATCTTTATCATTGAAATTTGAAGCTGATTCAACAAGTAATTTAACTGTCTCTGTGTGTCCATTCTGAGAAACTATCATCAGTGCGGTCAAGCCATCATTATCTTTCTCACTGATATTTGAACTTAATTCAACAAGTGATTTAACTGTCTCTGTGTGTCCATTTTTAGAAGCAAACATCAGTGCGGTCCAGCCATCATTATCTTTCTCACTGATATTTGAACTTAATTCAACAAGTAATTTAACTGTCTCTGTGTGTCCATTTAGAGAAGCAAACATCAGTGAGTTCCTGCCATCGTTATTTTTCTCATTGACATTGGCACCTAATTCAACAAGTAATTTAACTGTCTCTGTGTGTCCATTTTGAGAAGCAAACATCAGTGCGGTCCAACCATAATTATCTTTCTCACTGACATTTGAACCTAATTCAACAAGTAATTTAACTGTCTCTGTGTGTCCATTTTGTGAAGCAAACATCAGTGCTGTCCATCCAACATTATATTTATCATTGACATTTGAACCTAATTCAACAAGTAATTTAACTGTCTCTGTGTGTTCATTTTGTGAAGCAAACATCAGTGCGGTCCAGCCATCATTATCTTTCTCATTGACATTTGCACCTAATTCAACAAGTAATTTAACTGTCTCTGTGTGTCCATTTTGAGAAGCAAACATCAGTGCGGTCCAACCATAATTATCTTTCTCACTGACATTTGAACCTAATTCAACAAGTAATTTAACTGTCTCTATGTGCCCATTATGTGAAGCAAACATCAGTGAGTTCCGGCCATCGTTATTTTTCTCATTGACATTTGAAATTAATTCAACAAGTAATTTAACTGTCTCTGTGTGTCCATTTTGTGAAGCAAACATCAGTGCGGTACATCCATCATTATCTTTATCATTGACATTTGAGCCTAATTCAACAAGTAATTTAACTGTCTCTGTGTGTCCCTTTAGAGAAGCTAAAATCAGTGCGGTCCAACCATTATTATTTTTCTCATTGACATTTGCACCAAATTCAACAAGTAATTTAAGTGTCTCTTTGTGTCCATTTTGAGAAGCTATCATCAGTACGGTCCAACCATTATTATCTTTCTCATTGACATTTGCACCTAATTCAACAAGTAATTTAATTGTCTCTGTGTGTCCATTTTGAGAAGCAATCATCAGTGCGGTCGACCCAAAATTACTATTTTCATTGACATTTGAACCTAATTCAACTAGTAATTTAAGTGTCTCATTGTGTCCATTTTGAGAAGCTTTCATCGGTGCGGTCAAACCATTATTATCTTTCTCATTGACATTTGAACCTAATTCAACAAGTAATATAACTGTCGCTGTGTGTCCATTTTGAGAAGCTAACATCAGCTCGGCCCTACCATTATTATCTTTATCATTGAAATTTGAAGCTGATTCAACAAGTAATTTAACTGTCTCTGTGTGTCCATTCTGAGAAACTATCATCAGTGCGGTCAAGCCATCATTATCTTTCTCACTGATATTTGAACTTAATTCAACAAGTGATTTAACTGTCTCTGTGTGTTCATTTTTAGAAGCAAACATCAGTGCGGTCCAGCCATCATTATCTTTCTCACTGATATTTGAACTTAATTCAACAAGTAATTTAACTGTCTCTGTGTGTCCATTTAGAGAAGCAAACATCAGTGCGGTCCAGCCATCATTATCTTTCTCATTGACATTTGCACCTAATTCAACAAGTAATTTAACTGTCTCTGTGTGTCCATTTAGAGAAGCAAACATCAGTGCGGTCCAGCCATCATTACCTTTCCCACTGACAATTGCACCTAATTCAACAAGTAATTTAATTGTCTCTGTGTTTCCATTTTGAGAAGCAAACATCAGTGAGTTCCTGCCATCATTCTTTTTCTCATTGACATTTGAACCTAATTCAACAAGTAATTTTACTGTCTTTGCGTGTCCATTATTAGAAGCAAACATCAGTGCGGTCTAGCCATCATTATCTTTCTCACTGATATTTGAACCTAATTCAACAAGTAATTTAACTGTCTCTGTGTGTCCATTTTTAGAAGCAAACATCAGTGCGGTCTAGCCATCATTATCTTTCTCACTGATATTTGAACCTAATTCAACAAGTAATTTAATTGTCTCTGTGTTTCCATTTTTAGAAGCAAACATCAGTGAGTTCCTGCCATCGTTATTTTTCTCATTGACATTGGCACCTAATTCAACAAGTAATTTAACTGTCTCTGTGTGTCCATTTTGAGAAGCAAACATCAGTGCGGTCCAACCATAATTATCTTTCTCACTGACATTTGAACCTAATTCAACAAGTAATTTAACTGTCTCTGTGTGTCCATTTTGTGAAGCAAACATCAGTGCTGTCCATCCAACATTATATTTATCATTGACATTTGAACCTAATTCAACAAGTAATTTAACTGTCTCTGTGTGTTCATTTTGTGAAGCAAACATCAGTGCGGTCCAGCCATCATTATCTTTCTCATTGACATTTGCACCTAATTCAACAAGTAATTTAACTTTCTCTGTGTGTTCATTTTGAGAAGCAAAGATCAGTGCGGTCCCGCCATCATTATCTTTCTCACTAACATTTAAACCTAATTCGACAAGTAATTTAACTGTCTCTGTGTGTCCATCTAGAGAAGCTATAATCAATGCGGTCCAGCCATCATTATCTTTCTCACTGACATTTAAACCTAATTCGACAAGTAAATTAACTGTCTATGTGTGTCCATTTTGAGAAGCTATCATCAGTGCGGTCCAGCCATAGTTATTTTTCTCATTGACATTTGCACCTAATTCAACAAGTAATTTAATTGTCTCTGTGTGTCCATTTTGAGAAGCAATCATCAGTGCGGTCGACCCAAAATTACTATTTTTATTGACATTTGAACCTAATTCAACTAGTAATTTAAGTGTCTCATTGTGTCCATTTTGAGAAGCTTTCATCGGTGCGGTCAAACCATTATTATCTTTATCATTGACATTTGAACCTAATTCAACAAGTAATATAACTGTCGCTGTGTGTCCATTTTGAGAAGCTAACATCAGCTCGGCCCTACCATTATTATCTTTATCATTGAAATTTGAAGCTGATTCAACAAGTAATTTAACTGTCTCTGTGTGTCCATTCTGAGAAACTATCATCAGTGCGGTAAAATCATCATTGCGTTTCTCATTGACATTTGAACCTAATTCAACGAGCAGTTTAACTATCTCTGTGTGCCCATTCTGAGAAGCTATAAGCAGTTCTTTCGTCCCATTTTTAAAATTATTATTAACATTCGAACCTAATTTAACAAACTGTCTCTGTGTGTCCATTATATGAAGCTAACATCAGCGCGGTACAACCATTATTCTCTTTATCATTGACATTTGAACCTAATTCAACAAGTAATTTAACTGTCTCTGTGTGTCCATATTTAGAAGCAATCATTAGTGTAGTCCAACCCCCCTTATATTTCTCGTTGACATTTACACCCGACTCAATGAGTGATTTGACTGATTGAATCTGTCCATTCTGAGATGCTAACAACAATGGTGTCCAACCTTTATCTTCTTCATTTTTATTACCACAGTCAACAGCAGTCTTCAAATTAAACATTTTCAAGTATGAAGTACGCACGTGGCATAGACAATGTATCCGTGTTGTACAGGTTGAGACGTCTACATTTAGTTAAATAGTTGTAACTTTTCTTCTACTGTGACATCAAGTTGCAGCCTATTTTACAAATAATTGTTCATCTACCACTTAGAATGTCTTTTTATAGCTTGATTTAACTGCCTAGAAATAATATATTCAGAAAAAAATGTCATTCATTTAAAACAAAAATATGAATTTGAATATTTCACAAATTATTCTTAAAAAATTAAAATAATGTTTACTGTTGTGTCACTCAATTGTGTCATGTCCGTTAAATAGAGAGTGTGTTTGAGTTGGGGGTGGGGGAGCAAGACTTTTCTCTTGTGGTATTCTGTGACACCGATGGGAGAAAAGTTCCCTTCATCTTAAAAGCAGGCTTGTGGAGCCGAGGAGTCATTGGAGCCGCTATTATTTGATGGAGCCGGAGCCAAAATAATCTGGCGGCTGCGGCTCCTAAATGTTTTTTTTTACACCAGGATTTTTTTTATTAGCTTTAAAATTCCAAATTTGTTTGATTGTTTGCCTCCTACAGTTTGAAATGTTGTTATGTTTTACGAACGCCACAACAATAACAGTATTTAAATGATAGCGTGCTCGCAAATCACCACAAGAAATCTTTAATTTGGAATCTTTTTGTGTTCGTTTAAAATCTTGTTTACCCTACGAATTTTTTTTAATAGCAGGCTATTTTGTTAAATATAAAGTAAAAACAGTTTTATTTCATAGAATAATTGTATCAATCATTTAAACATAAATTTTTACTACGACGAAAAATAGAACGCGTCATTTCGTATATTATTTGACCGCAATTTTATTATAAACAGAATAGCTGAAATAGAGTAGATACATTTATAGGGCTGTGGCTATTCGGACCCGGGTCCCAATAAAGTCCTATTGTTATTTGAACCCGTGGCGAATATGCACTTAGCTTAGTAAAATATAAATTTATTATTGTCTTTTTTGTGTTTATTTTATGATAATAGGTTGAATTTTATGATTGAATAGTTACACAGTGGCTAAGGTTCCGACTCAACGGACTCTGTATTATTTTTTTTTTGGGTTCTACTATTTGCTAATTTGATCAATGATACATTTTTTATTACTTATGAAAATGGCGGCTAGTGAAACCTCGGTCGAAAATAATGATATGATTCTGGATGCACTGAAATGGTTTTTGTTTTTAGTAGAACCGATAATGCGTATATTTTTCAAGTTCTTGACGATAGGGGTGAACGCGGCAAAATTTGCATAACTTTTTATCAGCGGCATGTTTGCGTGAGACAATTGCAAAAATTTGTCTCGTGTGATACTCCCTTAATAGGGAGCCAAGCCGGGAGCCGAGTAGGAGCTATCAAATTTGTGGGAGCCGTAGCCGAGCCTATAAAGTTATTTTTTTATTATTTTGTAGATTTGTCAGGATCACATTTTTTTGAGTTTTTTAAGGAAGACGAAGTGGATATGTTTTTTTGTGAAGCTCATGAAGCGAGGTTAAATATATGATATCTTTTTGTAATCCTGAGTCATCAGACGTATCAGCAGCTTGTATGTAAATTTATCCTTACTCACTTTTTGCAAAATAAATATTTGAATCAGCAGTTCAGACTTTTATTGTAATTGGAAATAAAGTGAATGAGAGCTCACTGCTACCATAACGCCTCCACTTTCTTTTGTTCGTAAGCACTGTTACCATACATCAACGTTTATTACCATATAAACAGCACAGCGTGACAACAGCAAGATCAGAAACCCCGACAGAGCCGGAAAAAATATGACGGCTCCGCAAGCCTGCTTAAAAGGATCATCGGGTCAAACGACGTGTTGTGCTCATTTGTTTCTGTAACCACAGTTTATAACGGGTTTGTGTGGTCAGCACAACGCCCAACCCCATTTACTTCCCCAACTTTAAGTCAGATACCCAGATCTATATATTTTTTTGTAGAAATCTAGACAGAATAAAATGATATCAAATAATAGATCTCCATAATTAAATTTTGTCATTGGAATAAAAAATTGATTTATTTTTTGATAAATATTTAGTATAATCTAGAAATTGTTGATATCCTTTCTGGATAATTCTTCAAAGGATAATTGGCAGACCTGCATAGAAAGAGGTTTGGTGTACAACCTTAAAAGTTGATTCATTTATTAATTTTTAAAAATGGTTCCTGGGAGAAGGTGAAGACGGGGGAGGGGGCGCAATAGTTCCCAACATCCCGCAAATGACGCCCCTGGTGTAGACCAATGAGCTCTATATGTGACTGGTCTCATTGATGTTTCCCAAAAAAATAAAAAAATCATGATGAAATAAAAGTAATTAAGTAATGACATCAAATGTTAAGCGTAAAGCTTTCCAAGTAAATTAACAAAGTATTATCAACAATACATTCTAAGGGTTCGGGAATCACGATGGGAATTTATTAATAAAAGAACAGGGGTGGCTCGTATGCTGATCGATTTGTCCCGAGTTCAAGCCAAGTCCACTCTACTTCAACTAACCATGATCGTCTGACTTGGTTTTATAAGAGAAACTTTTAATGATGAGATTTAATTCATTAAAAAAATGTCCAAAATAAATTCTAGCTATTAAAATAGTTTTACTTTTTATTAAACTAACACAGAGCTAAGCGAAACATTCACTCATCATTTTTTTTTAATTGTAAATAAAACTCACCCCAGATTGAAAATTCAGTTTCGTAAAAATGTGAGCGTTACAATAGTATTTAAAAAAAAATTCTTTCATTTTCTATTTAATCTTCTTCAAAATCAAAGAAATGAATCTGGATGTTGAAGCAAATCCTCAATCTGAAAATCCATTAACACTTTTACTTCAACAACACTATCAGTGTCGAGTTTTAATATACACAATAAAAATTTAATTTTCAGCCATAAAGGCGTCGAATTAAAGATTTTTAATAATTATGCAACAATTAATATTTTAATGTGAAGAATTTTTATTTGAAGTGACAAATAATTATGGGAATTCCAGGTATGGTTTTTCTGCTTAAGACTTGTCAAATACATGTATATGTATTCAAAGCAACACATAGCAACTGAAGTTAACTCTACAGTTGTTAGGTACATGCGTTCATTGCAAGTGCACTATGCTCTAGTGTCTAGACTAGTCAAGTACATATGATTATCACAACACATTGGCAATATTATGTTTGCGCTTCATGGTGTGCAACAGTCAAACAGCTGAAAACCTAGAGGCTCTGACAAATTTTGACAGCTGGGGTTTCTTCCCCCCCCCCACATATATTGTAAGGTGGACCTTCCTGAACCATTTTGTCAGAGAGGCACAAAGCAAGGGCCAGGCATTCTACAGCAAGGGCCAAGCATTCTACAGCAGGTGTCAGGCATTCTACACCAGGAGCAAGACATTCTACAGCTGGGGTCAGACAAACTACAGCAGGAGCCAGGCATTCTACAGCAGGGACCAGGCATTATACAGCAGGGACCAGGCATTATATAGCATGGCCAGATATTCTATAGCAGGGGCCAGGCATTCTATACCAGGAGCCAGGCATTCTACAGCAGTGGCCAGGCATTATACAGCAGGGACCAGGCATTATATAGCATGGCCAGATATTCTATAGCAGGGGCCAGGCATTCTATACCAGGAGCCAGGCATTCTACAGCAGTGGCCAGGCATTCTATAGCAGGGGCCAGGCATTCTATAGCAGGGGCCAGGCATTCTATATCAGGGGCCAGACATTCTACAGCAGGAGCCAGGCATTATACAGCAGGGGCCAGGCATTCTACAGCATGGCCGGACATTCTATAGCAGGAGCCAGGCATTATACAGCAGGAGCCAGGCATTATACAGCAGGGGCCAGGCATTCTACAGCATGGCCGGACATTCTATAGCAGGAGCCAGGCATTATACAGCAGGAGCCAGGCATTCTACAGCATGGCCAGACATTCTACACCAGGGGCCAGGCAATCTACAGCAGGGGCCAGGCATTCTACAGCAGGGACCAGGAATTATTCAGCAGGGACCAGGCATTCTATGGCATGGCAAGACATTCTATAGCAGGGGTCAGGCATTCTTCAGCAGGGGCCATGCATTCTACAGCATGGCCAGGCATTCTATAGCAGGGGCCAGACATTCTATAGCAGGGGCCAGGCAATAGCAGGGCGCCAAAAAAATAAATGTTACTAAGTATAATAAAAAATCAGAGGGGGGGCCAGACAAAACGCTGGACTACAGATTGAAATGAGGCTTGCATATTTTTTAAATTATTATTTCAGAATTATTTTTATTTCTGAGTTGTGAAAAACTTTGCCAGGTTTTTTAAGGCTTCAAACAAAAGTAGCCCATGTCTGTGTATTTAAACATGAACAATCATTTTTACATTTGTTTTATATTTGTTCTATGTGCACCAATGTCGAAGTGACTTGGGTGACTAGATCCACTGAGCCACCAGCAGCTGATCTAACAACCTAAACTCCGTTGATTCATCTGTTAATGTAATCAGGTTTTACTGCTGGCTATATGTCAATCTGCAATAGATTGCTTACTATACCTAATTTTAGAAGATTCTATAAACATTTAGCTCTAAAGAAAGTTAACTCTATGCCCCGCACATGATACTCGCTCATGTCCCCTTTCAATGTGCCACCGCGTGAGGACGCCTCTGCATCAGGCCCAAATAACCCACCACGATCATTCTTTTCAATCAGACCAGTTTGTCCAAGACCGCAGTAGCTTTCGCTTAAAAGGATGCACACGGCACGTTCAGTGAGACTATTGGACATGACCATCTAGTCAGACATCATTACAGTTTCTGGGAGACTGTTACAATGAATACATCACATTAAATATGTTCAATGCACTAACGGACATTATTCTAGCTCTCGATAGACTGGATGACACTTTGGTTGTGTCTGATCTGATGTTCTTATATAATAAAAATGCGATATAGCGAGACTTTTTTTCATAGGTTTTTTTCGAAAAAAAAAAATGCTCTATTGTCCCCGTTTTGTCTGTCTGTCTGTCTGTCCGTCATCACCCTAGATCTCAACAAGCATACGTCCTAAACCCATGATGTATATATCATTTTGTAGGTCTTGGCCTGACAAGTGTACATCGAAAGTTCATTTCGCAATCTGACCTCTCAGGGCCAAATATAAGAGTTTCTTATTTACCGATTTTGCTTATATTTTAAATATAAATAATAAAAGTTAATCAAAGGGGCGTAATCATTATTTATTTTTGTAACAGTTATTCAACATGATTACTTCCCTCTCTTTTTATCAAAATCCATACGCGTGGAGCAAGATTTATGGCTGTAACCCGGAAAAAAATACGGATTTCGTCCGGCGTAACCGTAGCCACTGCGTACACGAAAATGTTCTAAAATGTCCTTTGTCCGAAACGGAAAAGACTTAAATTGCTTGTTTTTGTAAATGCACCATTTGCTGTAGTATTTATGTTATGACGTAACCGACAAGTTGTTTAGTCAAACTTACGGTAAAATTTAATATTTAGGTTTATATAAATACATGTATATAGTTGTAATAAAGACAAAATGTTGACATGTTTATATAAATACATGTATATAGTTGTAATAAAGAGAAAATGTTGACATGTTTATATAGCTCATCGAGATAATGGAGAGTATGGCCATTTGATTATTTTGTTGAGGATTAGTTAATTGTCCTGTAAAATTGTGTTACAGATACACACTGTCAGTACATACCACATAATATCTATCATTCAACAACACATCGCTATACATATTGTCAGTACATACCACACAATATCTATCATACAACAGCACATCGCTATACATATTGTCAGTACATACCACACAATATCTATCATACAACAGCACATCGCTATACATATTGTCAGTACATACCACTCAATATATATCATACAACAGCACATCGCTATACATACTGTCAATACATAGCACATAATATCTATCATACAACAGCACATCGCTATACATATTGTCAGTACATACCACACAATATCTATCATACAACAACACATCGCTGTTTAAAAAGTCCTCGACCAATGACTGAAAAAAGTCACCTTTTGTGTTATCTTTCTTCTATTTTTATAGCATAGCAACTAAATATTTATACACAATAACACAATAACACAAATAATACTGGAACTAAATATTTATACACATTAACACAAATAGTGCTGGAACTAAATATTTATACACAATAACACAATAACACAAATATGGGGGCTTTGGGTAATATCAGTTTAAAATGGCAATGAGCATTCTGTATAGTTTTATATTCTGACGTACATATGTGTAATATTTCTGGTGATCTCCCTTGTTAATGATCAGGATTATTCTCCCCTTTTGTTTGATTGCGTGTGACATCACATTAGACAGCTGCACGACGCTGTAATTTTCATTAAACCCCACCCGTCCCCGCATGGTTTGAACCACCCCCGCTTGGTTTGAACTACCCCCGCATGGTTTAAACTACCCCCGCATGGTTTGAACCACCCCCGCATGGTTTGAACTACCCCCGCATGGTTTGAACTACCCCCGCATGGTTTGAACCATCCCCGCATGGTTTGAACCACCCCCGCATGGTTTGAACTACCCACGCATGGTTTGAACTACCCCCGCATGGTTTGAACCACCCCCGCATGGCTTGAACCACCCCCCGCATGGTTTGAACCACCCCCGCATGGTTTGAATCACCCCACATGGTTTGAACCACCCCCGCATGGTTTGAACTACCCCCGCATGGTTTGAACTACCCCCGCATGGTTTGAACTACCCCCGCATGGTTTGAACTACCCCAGCATGGTTTGAACCACCACCGCATGGGTTGAACCACCCCCGCATGGTTTGAACTACCCCCGCATGGTTTGAACCACCCCCGCATGGTTTGAACTACCCCGCATGGTTTGAACTACCCCCGCATGGTTTGAACCACCCCGCATGGTTTGAACTACCCCCGCATGGTTTGAACCACCCCGCATGGTTTGAACCACCCCCGCATGGTTTGAACTATCCCCGCATGGTTTGAACCACCCCCGCATGGTTTGAACCACCCCCGCATGGTTTGAACCACCCCCGCATGGTTTGAACAACCCCCGCATGGTTTGAACCACCCCCGCATGGTTTGAACCACCCCGCATGGTTTGAACTACCCACGCATGGTTTGAACTACCCCCGCATGGTTTGAACCACCCCCGCATGGTTTGAACCACCCCCGCATGGTTTGAACCACCCCCGCATGGTTTGAATCACACCACATGGTTTGAACCAACCCCGCATGGTTTCAACCACCCCGCATGGTTTGAACCACCCCACATGGTTTGAACCACCCCACATGTTTTGAAACACCCCACATGGTTCGAACTGCCCCCGCATGGTTTGAACCACCCGACATGGTTTGAACCACCCCACATGGTTTGAACCACCCCCGCATGGTTTGAACTACCCCCGCATGGTTTGAACCACCCCCGCATGGTTTGAACCACCCCCGCATGGTTTGAACCACCCCCGCATGGTTTGAACAATCCCCGCATGGTTTGAACCACCCCCGCATGGTTTGAACTACCCACGCATGGTTTGAACTACCCCCGCTTGGTTTGAACCACCCCCGCATGGTTGGAACCACCCCCCGCATGGTTTGAACCACTTCCGCATGGTTTGAATCACCCCACATGGTTTAAACCAACCCCGCATTGTTTGAACCACCCCGCATGGTTTGAACCACCCCACATGGTTTGAACCACCCAACATGTTTTGAACCACCCCACATGGTTCGAACTACCCCCGCATGGTTTGAACCACCCGACATGGTTTGAACCACCCCACATGGTTTGAACCACCCCCGCATGGTTTGAACTACCCCCGCATGGTTTGAACTACCCCCGCATGGTTTGAACTACCCCCGCATGATTTGAACCACCCCCGCATGGTTTGAACTACCCCCGCATGGTTTGAACCACCCCCGCATGGTTTGAACTATCCCCGCATGGTTTGAACCACCCCCGCATGGTTTGAACCACCCCCGCATGGTTTGAACCACCCCCGCATGGTTTGAACCACCCCGCATGGTTTGAACCACCCCCGCATGGTTTGAACCACCCCGCATGGTTTGAACCACCCCGCATGGTTTGAACCACCCCCGCATGGTTTGAACCACCCCCGCATGGTTTGAACCACCCCCGCATGGTTTGAATCACCCCACATGGTTTGAACCAACCCCGCATGGTTTGAACCACCCCGCATGGTTTGAACTACCCCCGCATGGTTTAAACTACCCCCGCATGGTTTGAACTACCCCCGCATGATTTAAACCACCCCCGCATGGTTTGAACTACCCCCGCATGGTTTGAACCACCCCCGCATGGTTTGAACTATCCCCGCATGGTTTGAACCACCCCCGCATGGTTTGAACTACCCCCGCATGGTTTGAACCACCCCGCATGGTTTGAACAATCCCCGCATGGTTTGAACCACCCCCGCATGGTTTGAACTACCCCCGCATGGTTTGAACCACCCCCGCATGGTTTGAACCACCCCCGCATGGTTTGAACCACCCCCGCATGGTTTGAACCACCCCCGCATGGTTTGAATAACCCCACATGGTTTGAACCAACCCCGCATGGTTTGAACCACCCCGCATGGTTTGAACCACCTCACATGGTTTGAACCACCCCGCATGGTTTGAACCACCCCGCATGATTTGAACTATCCCCGCATGGTTTGAACCACCCCTGCATGGTTTGAACTACCCCCGCATGGTTTGAAATACCCCCGCATGGTTTGAACCACCCCGCATGGTTTGAATCACCCCACATGGTTTGAACCAACCCGCATGGTTTGAACCACCCCGCATGGTTTGAACCACCCCGGGATGGTTTGAACTACCCAGGCATGGTTTGAACTACCCCCGCATGGTTTGAACTACCCCCGCATGGTTTGAACTACCCCCGCATGGTTTGAACCACCACCGCATGGTTTGAACCACCCCCGCATGGTTTGAACTACCCCCGCATGGTTTGAACCACCCCCGCATGGTTTGAACTACCCCCGCATGGTTTGAACTACCCCCGCATGGTTTGAACCACCCCCGCATGGTTTGAACTACCCCCGCATGGTTTGAACCACCCCCGCATGGTTTGAACCACCCCCGCATGGTTTGAACTATCCCCGCATGGTTTGAACCACCCCGCATGGTTTGAACCACCCCCGCATGGTTTGAACCACCCCCGCATGGTTTGAACCACCCCCGCATGGTTTGAACCACCCCCGCATGGTTTGAACAATCCCCGCATGGTTTGAACCACCCCCGCATGGTTTGAACTACCCACGCATGGTTTGAACTACCCCGCTTGGTTTGAACCACCCCCGCATGGTTGGAACCACCCCCCGCATGGTTTGAACCACTTCCGCATGGTTTGAATCACCCCACATGGTTTAAACCAACCCCCGCATTGTTTGAACCACCCCGCATGGTTTGAACCACCCCACATGGTTTGAACCACCCCACATGTTTTGAACCACCCCACATGGTTCGAACTACCCCCGCATGGTTTGAACCACCCGACATGGTTTGAACCACCCCACATGGTTTGAACCACCCCCGCATGGTTTGAACTACCCCCGCATGGTTTGAACTACCCCCGCATGGTTTGAACTACCCCCGCATGATTTGAACCACCCCCGCATGGTTTGAACTACCCCCGCATGGTTTGAACCACCCCCGCATGGTTTGAACTATCCCCGCATGGTTTGAACCACCCCGCATGGTTTGAACCACTCCCGCATGGTTTGAACCACCCCCGCATGGTTTGAACTACCCCCGCATGGTTTGAACCACCCCCGCATGGTTTGAACCACCCCCGCATGGTTTGAACCACCCCCGCATGGTTTGAACCAGCCCCGCATGGTTTGAACCACCCCCGCATGGTTTGAACCACCCCCGCATGGTTTGAACCATCCCCGCATGGTTTGAACCACCCCCGCATGGTTTGAACTACCCCCGCATGGTTTGAATCACCCCCGCATGGTTTGAACCACCCCCGCATGGTTTGAACTACCCACGCATGGTTTGAACCACCCCCGCATGGTTTGAACTACCCACGCATGGTTTGAACTACCCCCGCATGGTTTGAACCACCCCCGCATGGTTTGAACCACCCCCGCATGGTTTGAACCACCCCCGCATGGTTTGAATAACCCCACATGGTTTGAACCAACCCCGCATGGTTTGAACCACCCCGCATGGTTTGAACCACCTCACATGGTTTGAACCACCCCGCATGGTTTGAACCACCTCCGCATGATTTGAACTATCCCCGCATGGTTTGAACCACCCCCGCATGGTTTGAACTACCCCCGCATGGTTTGAAATACCCCCGTATGGTTTAAACCACCCCCGCATGGTTTGAACCACCCCTGCATGGTTTGAACCACCCCCGCATGGTTTGAACCACCCCCGCATGGTTTGAACCACTCCCGCATGGTTTGAACCACCCCCGCATGGTTTGAACTACCCACGCATGGTTTGAACTACCCCCGCATGGTTTGAACTACCCCCGCATGGTTTGAACCACCCCCGCATGGTTTGAACCACATCCGCATGGTTTGAACCACCCCCGCATGGTTTGAACCACCCCCGCATGGTTTGAACCACCCCCGCATGGTTTGAACTACCCCCGCAAGGTTTGAACCACCCCCGCATGGTTTGAACCACCCCCGCATGGTTTGAACCACCCCCGCATGGTTTGAACCACCCCCGCATGGTTTGAACCACCCCCGCATGGTTTGAACCATCCCGCATGGTTTGAACCACTCCCGCATGGTTTGAACCACCCCCGCATGGTTTGAACCACCCCCGCATGGTTTGAACTACCCCCGCATGGTTTGAATCACCCCCGCATGGTTTGAACCACCCCCGCATGGTTTGAACTACCCACGCATGGTTTGAACCACTCCCGCATGGTTTAAACCATCCCCGCATGGTTTGAACTACCCCCGCATAGTTTGAACTACCCCGCATGGTTTGAACCACCCCGGCATGGTTTGAACTACCCCCGCATGGTTTGAACCACCCCCGCATGGTTTGAACCACCCCCCGCATGGTTTGAACCACCCCGCATGGTTTGAACCGCCCCCGCATGGTTTGAACCACCCCCGCATGGTTTGAACCACACCCGCATGGTTTGAACTACCCACGCATGGTTTGAACCACCCCCGCATGGTTTAAACCACCCCCGCATGGTTTGAACTACCCCCGCATGGTTTGAACTACCCCCGAATGGTTTGAACCATCCCCGCATGGTTTGAACTACCCCCGCATGGTTTGAACCACCCCCGCATGGTTTGAACTACCCCCGCATGGTTTGAACTACCCCCGCATGGTTTGAACCACCCCCGCATGGTTTGAACCACCCCCGCATGGTTTGAACCACCCCCGCATGGTTTGAACCACCCCCGCATGGTTTGAACCACCCCCGCATGGTTTGAACTACCCCCGCATGGTTTGAACTACCCCCGCATGGTTTGAACTACCCCCGCATGGTTTGAACCACCCACGCATGGTTTGAACCAACCCCGCATGGTTCGAACCACCCCCGCATGGTTTGAACCATCCCCGCATGGTTTGAACTACTCCCGCATGGTTTGAACCACCCCCGCATGGTTTGAACCACCCCCGAATGGTTTGAACTACTCCCGCATGGTTTGAACCACCCCCGCATGGTTTGAACCACCCCGCATGGTTTGAACTACCCCCGCTTGGTTTGAACTACCCCGCATGGTTTGAACTACCCCCGCATGGTTTGAACCACCTTTACATTGTTTGAACCACCCCACATGGTTTGAACCACTTTCACATGTTTTGAACCACCCCCACATGGTTGGAACCACTCCCACATGGTTTGAACCACCCCTACATGGTTGGAACCACTCCCACATGGTTTGAACCACCCCCGCATGGTTTGAACCTCCCCGCATGGTTTGAACCACCCCCGCATGGTTTGAACTACCCCCACATGGTTTGAACCACCCCCACATTGTTGGAACCACTCCCACATGGTTTGAACCACCCCTACATGGTTGGAACCACTCCAACATGGTTTGAACCACCCCCACAATGTTGGAACCACTCCCACATGGTTTGAACCACCCCCACATGGTTTGAACCACCCCACAATGTTGGAACCACTCCCACATGGTTTTAACCACCCCACATGGTTGGAACCACTCCAACATGGTTTGAACCACCCCTACATGGTTGGAACCACTCCCACATGGTTTGAGCCACCCCTACAATGTTGGAACCACTCCCACATGGTTTGAACCACCCCCACATGGTTGGAACCATTCCCACATGGTTTGAACCACCCCACATGGTTGGAACCATTCCCACATGGTTTGAACCACCCTACATGGTAGGAACCACCCCCGCATGGTTTGAACCACCCCCGCATGGTTTGAACTACCCCCGCTTGGTTTGAACTACCCCCGCATGGTTTGAACTACCCCCGCATGGTTTGAACCACCCCCGCATGGTTTGAACCACCCCCGCATGGTTTGAACCACCCCCGCATGGTTTGAACCACCCCCGCATGGTTTGAACCACCCCCGCATGGTTTGAACCACCCCCGCATGGTTTGAACCACCCCCGCATGGTTTGAACTCACTCACGCATGGTTTGAACCACCCCCGCATGGTTTGAACCACCCCACTTGGTTTGAACCACCCCACACGGTTTGAACCACCTCCACATGGTTTGAATTAACCCACATGGTTTGAACCACCTTCACATTGTTTGAACCACCCCACATGGTTTGAACCACTTTCACATGTTTTGAACCACCCCCACATGGTTGGAACCACTCCCACATGGTTTGAACCACCCCCGCATGGTTTGAACTATCCCCGCATGGTTTGAACCACCCCGCATGGTTTGAACTACCCGCATGGTTTGAAATACCCCCGTATGGTTTGAACCCCCGCATGGTTTGAACCACCCCCGCATGGTTTGAACCACCCCGCATGGTTTGAACCACCCCCGCATGGTTTGAACCACCCCGCATGGTTTAAACCACCCCCGCATGGTTTGAACTACCCACGCATGGTTTGAACTACCCCCGCATGGTTTGAACTACATCCGCATGGTTTGAACCACCCCCGCATGGTTTGAACCACCCCCGCACATGGTTTGAACCACCACCGCATGGTTTGAACCACCCCCGCATGGTTTAAACCAACCCCGCATGGTTCGAACCACCCCCGCATGGTTTGAACCATCCCCGCATGGTTTGAACTACTCCCGCATGGTTTGAACCACCCCGCATGGTTTGAACCACCCCTGCATGGTTCGAACTACTCCCGCATGGTTTGAACCACCCCCGCATGGTTTGAACCACCCCGCATGGTTTGAACTACCCCCGCTTGGTTTGAACTACCCCCGCATGGTTTGAACTACCCCCCGCATGGTTTGAACCACCTTTACATTGTTTGAACCACCCCACATGGTTTGAACCACTTTCACATGTTTTGAACCACCCCCACATGGTTGGAACCACTCCCACATGGTTTGAACCACCCTACATGGTTGGAACCACTCCCACATGGTTTGAACCACCCCCGCATGGTTTGAACCTCCCCGCATGGTTTGAACCACCCCCTGCATGGTTTGAACTACCCCCACATGGTTTGAACCACCCCCCACATTGTTGGAACCACTCCCACATGGTTTGAACCACCCCTACATGTTGGAACCACTCCCACATGGTTTGAACCACCCCCACAATGTTGGAACCACTCCCACATGGTTTGAACCACTCCCACATGGTTTGAACCACCCCTACATGGTTGGGAACCACTCCAACATGGTTTGAACCACCCCCACAATGTTGGAACCACTCCCACATGGTTTGAACCACCCCCACATGGTTTGAACCACCCCCACAATGTTGGAACCACTCCCACATGGTTTTAACCACCCCCACATGGTTGGAACCACTCCAACATGGTTTGAACCACCCCTACATGGTTGGAACCACTCCCACATGGTTTGAGCCACCCCTACAATGTTGGAACCACTCCCACATGGTTTGAACCACCCCCACATGGTTGGAACCACTCCCACATGGTTTGAACCACCCCCACATGGTTGGAACCATTCCCACATGGTTTGAACCACCCCTACATGGTAGAACCACCCCGCATGGTTTGAACCACCCCCGCATGGTTTGAACTACCCCCCCGCTTGGATTGAACTACCCCCGCATGGTTTGAACCACCCCCGCATGGTTTGAACCACCCCGCATGGTTTGAACCACCCCCGCATGGTTTGAACCACCCCCGCATGGTTTGAACCACCCCCGCATGGTTTGAACCACCCCCGCATGGTTTGAACCACCCCCGCATGGTTTGAACCACCCCCGCATGGTTTGAACTACTCCCGCATGGTTTGAACCACCCCCGCATGGTTTGAACCACCCCACTTGGTTTGAACCACCCCGCACACGGTTTGAACCACCTCCACATGGTTTGAATTAACCCACATGGTTTGAACCACCTTCAGCATTGTTTGAACCACCCCACATGGTTTGAGCCACTTTCACATGTTTTGAACCACCCCCACATGGTTGGAACCACTCCCACATGGTTTGAACCACCCCCGCATGGTTTGAACTATCCCCTGCATGGTTTGAACCACCCCGCATGGTTTGAACTACCCCCGCATGGTTTGAAATACCCCCGTATGGTTTGAACCACCCCCGCATGGTTTGAACCACCCCCGCATGGTTTGAACCACCCCCGCATGGTTTGAACCACCCCCGCATGGTTTGAACCACCCCCCGCATGGTTTGAACCACCCCCGCATGGTTTGAACTACCCACGCATGGTTTGAACTACCCCCGCATGGTTTGAACTACATCCGCATGGTTTGAACCACCCCCGCATGGTTTGAACCACCCCGCATGGTTTGAACTACCCCCGCATGGTTTGAACCACCCCCGCATGGTTTGAACCAACCCCGCATGGTTCGAACCACCCCCGCATGGTTTGAACCATCCCCGCATGGTTTGAACTACTCCACATGGTTTGAACCACCCCCGCATGGTTTGAACCACCCCCGCATGGTTTGAACTACTCCCGCATGGTTTGAACCACCCCCGCATGGTTTGAACCACCCCGCATGGTTTGAACTACCCCGCTTGGTTTGAACTACCCCCGCATGGTTTGAACTACCCCCGCATGGTTTGAACCACCTTTACATTGTTTGAACCACCCCACATGGTTTGAACCACTTTCACATGTTTTGAACCACCCCCACATGGTTGGAACCACTCCCACATGGTTAAACCACCCCTACATGGTTGGAACCACTCCCACATGGTTTGAACCACCCCCGCATGGTTTGAACCTCCCCGCATGGTTTGAACCACCCCCGCATGGTTTGAACCACCCCCACATGGTTTGAACCACCCCCACATTGTTGGAACCACTCCCACATGGTTTGAACCACCCCTACATGGTTGGAACCACTCCCACATGGTTTGAACCACCCCCACAATGTTGGAACCACTCCCACATGGTTTGAACCACTCCCACATGGTTTGAACCACCCCTACATGGTTGGAACCACTCCAACATGGTTTGAACCACCCCACAATGTTGGAACCACTCCCACATGGTTTGAACCACCCCCACATGGTTTGAACCACCCCCACAATGTTGGAACCACTCCCACATGGTTTTAACCACCCCCACATGGTTGGAACCACTCCAACATGGTTTGAACCACCCCTACATGGTTGGAACCACTCCCACATGGTTTGAGCCACCCCTACAATGTTGGAACCACTCCCACATGGTTTGAACCACCCCCACATGGTTGGAACCACTCCCACATGGTTTGAACCACCCCCACATGGTTGGAACCATTCCCACATGGTTTGAACCACCCCTACATGGTAGGAACCACCCCCGCATGGTTTGAACCACCCCCGCATGGTTTGAACTACCCCCGCTTGGTTTGAACTACCCCCGCATGGTTTGAACTACCCCCGCATGGTTTGAACCACCCCCGCATGGTTTGAACCACCCCCGCATGGTTTGAACCACCCCCGCATGGTTTGAACCACCCCCGCATGGTTTGAACCACCCCCGCATGGTTTGAACCACCCCCGCATGGTTTGAACCACCCCCGCATGGTTTGAACTACTCCCGCATGGTTTGAACCACCCCTGCATGGTTTGAACCACCCCACTTGGTTTGAACCACCCCACACGGTTTGAACCACCTCCACATGGTTTGAATTAACCCACATGGTTTGAACCACCTTCACATTGTTTGAACCACCCCACATGGTTTGAACCACTTTCACATGTTTTGAACCACCCCCAAATGGTTGGAACCACTCCCACATGGTTTGGACCACCCCCGCATGGTTTGAACTATCCCCGCATGGTTTGAACCTTCCCCGCATGGTTTGAACTACCCCCGCATGGTTTGAAATACCCCCGTATGGTTTGAACCACCCCCGCATGGTTTGAACCACCCCCGCATGGTTTGAACCACCCCCGCATGGTTTGAACCACCCCCGCATGGTTTGAACCACCCCCGCATGGTTTGAACCACCCCGCATGGTTTGAACTACCCACGCATGGTTTGAACTACCCCGCATGGTTTGAACTACATCCGCATGGTTTGAACCACCCCCGCATGGTTTGAACCACCCCCGCATGGTTTGAACCACCCCCGCATGGTTTGAACCACCCCCGCATGGTTTGAACCAACCCCGCATGGTTCGAACCACCCCCGCATGGTTTGAACCATCCCCGCATGGTTTGAACTACTCCCGCATGGTTTGAACCACCCCCGCATGGTTTGAACCACCCCCGCATGGTTTGAACTACTCCCGCATGGTTTGAACCACCCCCGCATGGTTTGAACCACCCCGCATGGTTTGAACTACCCCCGCTTGGTTTGATAAACCCCCGCATGGTTTGAACTACCCCGCATGGTTTGAACCACCTTTACATTGTTTGAACCACCCCACATGGTTTGAACCACTTTCACATGTTTTGAACCACCCCCACATGGTTGGAACCACTCCCACATGGTTTGAACCACCCCTACATGGTTGGAACCACTCCAACATGGTTTGAACCACCCCCGCATGGTTTGAACCTCCCCCGCATGGTTTGAACCACCCCGCATGGTTTGAACTACCCCCACATGGTTTGAACCACCCCCACATTGTTGGAACCACTCCCACATGGTTTGAACCACCCCTACATGGTTGGAACCACTCCCACATGGTTTGAACCACCCCCACAATGTTGGAACCACTCCCACATGGTTTGAACCACCCCCACATGGTTTGAACCACCCCCACAATGTTGGAACCACTCCCACATGGTTTTAACCACCCCCACATGGTTGGAACCACTCCCACATGGTTTGAACCACCCCTACATGGTTGGAACCACTCCCACATGGTTTGAGCCACCCCTACAATGTTGGAACCACTCCCACATGGTTTGAACCACCCCCACATGGTTTGAACTACCCACGCATGGTTTGAACTATCCCCGCATGGTTTGAACCACCCCCGCATGGTTGGAACCACCCCCCGCATGGTTTGAACCACCCCCGCATGGTTTGAATCACCCCACATGGTTTAAACCAACCCCGCATGGTTTGAACCACCCCGCATGGTTTGAACAATCCCCGCATGGTTTGAACCACCCCCGCATGGTTTGAACTAACCACGCATGGTTTGAACTACCCCCGCATGGTTTGAACCACCCCGCATGGTTGGAACCACCCCCCGCATGGTTTGAACCACCCCCGCATGGTTTGAATAACCCCACATGGTTTAAACCAACCCCGCATGGTTTGAACCACCCCGCATGGTTTGAACCATCCCACATGGTTTGAACCACCCCACATGTTTTGAACCACCCCACATGGTTCGAACTACCCCCGCATGGTTTGAACCACCCGACATGGTTTGAACCACCCCACATGGTTTGAACCACCCCCGCATGGTTTGAACTACCCCCGCATGGTTTGAACTACCCCCGCATGGTTTGAACTACCCCCGCATGATTTGAACCACCCCCGCATGGTTTGAACTACCCCCGCATGGTTTGAACCAAACCCGCATGGTTTGAACTATCCCCGCATGGTTTGAACCACCCCCGCATGGTTTGAACCACCCCCGCATGGTTTGAACCACCCCCGCATGGTTTGAACTACCCCCGCATGGTTTGAACCACCCCCGCATGGTTTGAACCACCCCCGCATGGTTTGAACCACCCCCGCATGGTTTGAACCACCCCCGCATGGTTTGAACCACCCCCGCATGGTTTGAACCACCCCCGCATGGTTTGAACCATCCCCGCATGGTTTAAACCACCCCCGCATGGTTTGAACCACCCCCGCAAGGTTTGAACCACCCCCGCATGGTTTGAACTACCCCCGCATGGTTTGAATCACCCCCGTATGGTTTGAACCACCCCCGCATGGTTTGAACTACTCACGCATGGTTTGAACCACCCCCGCATGGTTTAAACCATCCCCGCATGGTTTGAACTACCCCCGCATGGTTTGAACTACCCCCGCATGGTTTGAACCACCCCCGCATGGTTTGAACTACCCCAGCATGGTTTTAACCACCCCCGCATGGTTTGAACTACCCACGCATGGTTTGAACCACCCCCGCATGGTTTAAACCACCCCCGCATGGTTTAAACCACCCCCGCATGGTTTGAACTATCCCCGCATGGTTTGAACCACCCCCGCATGGTTTGAACTACCCCCGCATGGTTTGAAATACCCCCGTATGGTTTAAACCACCCCCGCATGGTTTGAACCACCCCCGCATGGTTTGAACCACCCCCGAATGGTTTGAACCACCCCGCATGGTTTGAACCACCCCCGCATGGTTTGAACCACCCCGCATGGTTTGAACAATCCCCGCATGGTTTGAACCACCCCCGCATGGTTTGAACTACCCACGCATGGTTTGAACTACCCCCGCATGGTTTGAACCACCCCCGCATGGTTTGAACCACCCCCGCATGGTTTGAACCACCCCCGCATGGTTTGAACCACCCACGCATGGTTTGAACCAACCCCGCATGGTTCGAACCACCCCTGCATGGTTTGAACCATCCCCGCATGGTTTGAACTACTCCCGCATGGTTTGAACCACCCCCGCATGGTTTGAACCACCCCCGCATGGTTTGAACTACTCCCGCATGGTTTGAACCACCCCCGCATGGTTTGAACCACCCCGCATGGTTTGAACTACCCCCGCTTGGTTTGAACTACCCCCGCATGGTTTGAACCACCTTTACATTGTTGGAACCACCCCACATGGTTTGAACAACTTTCACATGTTTTGAACCACCCCCACATGGTTGGAACCACTCCCACATGGTTTGAACCACCCCTACATGGTTGGAACCACTCCCACATGGTTTGAACCACCCCCGCATGGTTTGAACCTCCCCCGCATGGTTTGAACCACCCCCGCATGGTTTGAACTACCCCCACATGGTTTGAACCACCCCCACATTGTTGGAACCACTCCCACATGGTTTGAACCACCCCTACATGGTTGGAACCACTCCAACATGGTTTGAACCACCACACAATGTTGGAACCACTCCCACAATGTTGGAACCACTCCCACATGGTTTGAACCACCCCCACAATGTTGGAACCACTCCCACATGGTTTTAACCACCCCCACATGGTTGGAACCACTCCCACATGGTTTGAACCACCCCTACATGGTTGGAACCACTTCCACATGGTTTGAGCCACCCCTACAATGTTGGAACCACTCCCACATGGTTTGAACCACCCCCACATGGTTGGAACCACTCCCACATGGTTTGAACCACCCCCACATGGTTGGAACCATTCCCACATGGTTTGAACCACCCCTACATGGTAGGAACCACCCCCGCATGGTTTGAACCACCCCCGCATGGTTTGAACTACCCTCGCTTGGTTTGAACTACCCCCGCATGGTTTGAACTACCACCGCATGGTTTGAACGACCCCCGCATGGTTTGAACCACCCCCGCATGGTTTGAACCACCCCCGCATGGTTTGAACCACCCCCGCATGATTTGAACCACCCCCGCATGGTTTGAACCACCCCCGCATGGTTTGAACCACCCCCGCATGGTTTGAACAACTCCCGCATGGTTTGAACCACCCCCGCATGGTTTGAACCACCCCACTTGGTTTGAACCACCCCACACGGTTTGAACCACCTCCACATGGTTTGAATTAACCCACATGGTTTGAACCACCTTCACATTGTTTGAACCACCCCACATGGTTTGAACCACTTTCACATGTTTTGAACCACCCCCACATGGTTGGAACCACTCCCACATGGTTTGAACCACCCCCGCATGGTTTGAACTATCCCCGCATGGTTTGAACCACCCCCGCATGGTTTGAACTACCCCCGCATGGTTTGAAATACCCCCGAATGGTTTGAACCACCCCCGCATGGTTTGAACCACCCCCACAATGTTGGAACCACTCCCACATGGTTTTAACCACCCCCACAATGTTGGAACCACTCCCACATGGTTTGAACCACCCCCACATGGTTTGAACCACCCCCACAATGTTGGAACCACTCCCACATGGTTTTAACCACCCCCACATGGTTGGAACCACTCCCACATGGTTTGAACCACCCCTACATGGTTGGAACCACTCCCACATGGTTTGAGCCACCCCTACAATGTTGGAACCACTCCCACATGGTTTGAACCACCCCCACATGGTTTGAACTACCCACGCATGGTTTGAACTATCCCCGCATGGTTTGAACCACCCCCGCATGGTTGGAACCACCCCCGCATGGTTTGAACCACCCCCGCATGGTTTGAATCACCCCACATGGTTTAAACCAACCCCGCATGGTTTGAACCACCCCGCATGGTTTGAACAATCCCCGCATGGTTTGAACCACCCCCGCATGGTTTGAACTAACCACGCATGGTTTGAACTACCCCCGCATGGTTTGAACCACCCCCGCATGGTTGGAACCACCCCCCGCATGGTTTGAACCACCCCCGCATGGTTTGAATAACCCCACATGGTTTAAACCAACCCCGCATGGTTTGAACCACCCCGCATGGTTTGAACCATCCCACATGGTTTGAACCACCCCACATGTTTTGAACCACCCCACATGGTTCGAACTACCCCGCATGGTTTGAACCACCCGACATGGTTTGAACCACCCCACATGGTTTGAACCACCCCCGCATGGTTTGAACTACCCCCGCATGGTTTGAACTACCCCAAGCATGGTTTGAACTACCCCCCGCATGATTTGAACCACCCCCGCATGGTTTGAACTACCCCCGCATGGTTTGAACCAAACCCGCATGGTTTGAACTATCCCCGCATGGTTTGAACCACCCCCGCATGGTTTGAACCACCCCCGCATGGTTTGAACCACCCCCGCATGGTTTGAACTACCCCCGCATGGTTTGAACCACCCCCGCATGGTTTGAACCACCCCCGCATGGTTTGAACCACCCCCGCATGGTTTGAACCACCCCCGCATGGTTTGAACCACCCCGCATGGTTTGAACCACCCCCGCATGGTTTGAACCATCCCCGCATGGTTTAAACCACCCCCGCATGGTTTGAACCACCCCCGCAAGGTTTGAACCACCCCCGCATGGTTTGAACTACCCCCGCATGGTTTGAATCACCCCCGTATGGTTTGAACCACCCCCGCATGGTTTGAACTACTCACGCATGGTTTGAACCACCCCCGCATGGTTTAAACCATCCCCGCATGGTTTGAACTACCCCCGCATGGTTTGAACTACCCCCGCATGGTTTGAACCACCCCCGCATGGTTTGAACTACCCCAGCATGGTTTTAACCACCCCCGCATGGTTTGAACTACCCACGCATGGTTTGAACCACCCCCGCATGGTTTAAACCACCCCGCATGGTTTAAACCACCCCCGCATGGTTTGAACTATCCCCGCATGGTTTGAACCACCCCCGCATGGTTTGAACTACCCCCGCATGGTTTGAAATACCCCCGTATGGTTTAAACCACCCCCGCATGGTTTGAACCACCCCCGCATGGTTTGAACCACCCCCGAATGGTTTGAACCACCCCCGCATGGTTTGAACCACCCCCGCATGGTTTGAACCACCCCGCATGGTTTGAACAATCCCCGCATGGTTTGAACCACCCCCGCATGGTTTGAACTACCCACGCATGGTTTGAACTACCCCCGCATGGTTTGAACCACCCCCGCATGGTTTGAACCACCCCCGCATGGTTTGAACCACCCCCGCATGGTTTGAACCACCCACGCATGGTTTGAACCAACCCCGCATGGTTCGAACCACCCCCGCATGGTTTGAACCATCCCCGCATGGTTTGAACTACTCCCGCATGGTTTGAACCACCCCCGCATGGTTTGAACCACCCCCGCATGGTTTGAACTACTCCCGCATGGTTTGAACCACCCCCGCATGGTTTGAACCACCCCGCATGGTTTGAACTACCCCCGCTTGGTTTGAACTACCCCCGCATGGTTTGAACCACCTTTACATTGTTGGAACCACCCCACATGGTTTGAACAACTTTCACATGTTTTGAACCACCCCCACATGGTTGGAACCACTCCCACATGGTTTGAACCACCCCTACATGGTTGGAACCACTCCCACATGGTTTGAACCACCCCCGCATGGTTTGAACCTCCCCGCATGGTTTGAACCACCCCCGCATGGTTTGAACTACCCCCACATGGTTTGAACCACCCCCACATTGTTGGAACCACTCCCACATGGTTTGAACCACCCTTACATGGTTGGAACCACTCCAACATGGTTTGAACCACCACACAATGTTGGAACCACTCCCACAATGTTGGAACCACTCCCACATGGTTTGAACCACCCCCACAATGTTGGAACCACTCCCACATGGTTTTAACCACCCCCACATGGTTGGAACCACTCCCACATGGTTTGAACCACCCCCTACATGGTTGGAACCACTTCCACATGGTTTGAGCCACCCCTACAATGTTGGAACCACTCCCACATGGTTTGAACCACCCCCACATGGTTGGAACCACTCCCACATGGTTTGAACCACCCCACATGGTTGGAACCATTCCCACATGGTTTGAACCACCCCTACATGGTAGGAACCACCCCCGCATGGTTTGAACCACCCCCGCATGGTTTGAACTACCCTCGCTTGGTTTGAACTACCCCCGCATGGTTTGAACTACCACCGCATGGTTTGAACGACCCCCGCATGGTTTGAACCACCCCCGCATGGTTTGAACCACCCCGCATGGTTTGAACCACCCCCGCATGATTTGAACCACCCCCGCATGGTTTGAACCACCCCCGCATGGTTTGAACCACCCCCGCATGGTTTGAACAACTCCCGCATGGTTTGAACCACCCCCGCATGGTTTGAACCACCCCACTTGGTTTGAACCACCCCACACGGTTTGAACCACCTCCACATGGTTTGAATTAACCCACATGGTTTGAACCACCTTCACATTGTTTGAACCACCCCACATGGTTTGAACCACTTTCACATGTTTTGAACCACCCCCACATGGTTGGAACCACTCCCACATGGTTTGAACCACCCCCGCATGGTTTGAACTAGCCCCGCATGGTTTGAACCACCCCCGCATGGTTTGAACTACCCCCGCATGGTTTGAAATACCCCCGTATGGTTTGAACCACCCCCGCATGGTTTGAACCACCCCCACAATGTTGGAACCACTCCCACATGGTTTTAACCACCCCCACAATGTTGGAACCACTCCCACATGGTTTGAACCACCCCCACATGGTTTGAACCACCCCCACAATGTTGGAACCACTCCCACATGGTTTTAACCACCCCCACATGGTTGGAACCACTCCCACATGGTTTGAACCACCCCTACATGGTTGGAACCACTCCCACATGGTTTGAGCCACCCCTACAATGTTGGAACCACTCCCACATGGTTTGAACCACCCCCACATGGTTTGAACTACCCACGCATGGTTTGAACTATCCCCGCATGGTTTGAACCACCCCCGCATGGTTGGAACCACCCCCCGCATGGTTTGAACCACCCCCGCATGGTTTGAATCACCCCACATGGTTTAAACCAACCCCGCATGGTTTGAACCACCCCGCATGGTTTGAACAATCCCCGCATGGTTTGAACCACCCCCGCATGGTTTGAACTAACCACGCATGGTTTGAACTACCCCCGCATGGTTTGAACCACCCCCGCATGGCTGGAACCACCCCCCGCATGGTTTGAACCACCCCCGCATGGTTTGAATAACCCCACATGGTTTAAACCAACCCCGCATGGTTTGAACCACCCCGCATGGTTTGAACCATCCCACATGGTTTGAACCACCCCACATGTTTTGAACCACCCCACATGGTTCGAACTACCCCCGCATGGTTTGAACCACCCGACATGGTTTGAACCACCCCACATGGTTTGAACCACCCCCGCATGGTTTGAACTACCCCCGCATGGTTTGAACTACCCCCGCATGGTTTGAACTACCCCCGCATGATTTGAACCACCCCCGCATGGTTTGAACTACCCCCGCATGGTTTGAACCAAACCCGCATGGTTTGAACTATCCCCGCATGGTTTGAACCACCCCCGCATGGTTTGAACCACCCCCGCATGGTTTGAACCACCCCCGCATGGTTTGAACTACCCCCGCATGGTTTGAACCACCCCCGCATGGTTTGAACCACCCCCGCATGGTTTGAACCACCCCCGCATGGTTTGAACCACCCCCGCATGGTTTGAACCACCCCCGCATGGTTTGAACCACCCCCGCATGGTTTGAACCATCCCCGCATGGTTTAAACCACCCCCGCATGGTTTGAACCACCCCCGCAAGGTTTGAACCACCCCCGCATGGTTTGAACTACCCCCGCATGGTTTGAATCACCCCCGTATGGTTTGAACCACCCCGCATGGTTTGAACTACTCACGCATGGTTTGAACCACCCCCGCATGGTTTAAACCATCCCCGCATGGTTTGAACTACCCCCGCATGGTTTGAACTACCCCCGCATGGTTTGAACCACCCCCGCATGGTTTGAACTACCCCAGCATGGTTTTAACCACCCCCGCATGGTTTGAACTACCCACGCATGGTTTGAACCACCCCCGCATGGTTTAAACCACCCCCGCATGGTTTAAACCACCCCGCATGGTTTGAACTATCCCCGCATGGTTTGAACCACCCCCGCATGGTTTGAACTACCCCCGCATGGTTTGAAATACCCCCGTATGGTTTGAACCACCCCCGCATGGTTTGAACCACCCCCGCATGGTTTGAACCACCCCCGAATGGTTTGAACCACCCCCGCATGGTTTGAACCACCCCCGCATGGTTTGAACCACCCCGCATGGTTTGAACAATCCCCGCATGGTTTGAACCACCCCCGCATGGTTTGAACTACCCACGCATGGTTTGAACTACCCCCGCATGGTTTGAACCACCCCCGCATGGTTTGAACCACCCCCCGCATGGTTTGAACCACCCCCGCATGGTTTGAACCACCCACGCATGGTTTGAACCAACCCCGCATGGTTCGAACCACCCCCGCATGGTTTGAACCATCCCCGCATGGTTTGAACTACTCCCGCATGGTTTGAACCACCCCCGCATGGTTTGAACCACCCCCGCATGGTTTGAACTACTCCCGCATGGTTTGAACCACCCCCGCATGGTTTGAACCACCCCGCATGGTTTGAACTACCCCCGCTTGGTTTGAACTACCCCCGCATGGTTTGAACCACCTTTACATTGTTGGAACCACCCCACATGGTTTGAACAACTTTCACATGTTTTGAACCACCCCCACATGGTTGGAACCACTCCCACATGGTTTGAACCACCCCTACATGGTTGGAACCACTCCCACATGGTTTGAACCACCCCCGCATGGTTTGAACCTCCCCCGCATGGTTTGAACCACCCCCGCATGGTTTGAACTACCCCCACATGGTTTGAACCACCCCCACATTGTTGGAACCACTCCCACATGGTTTGAACCACCCCTACATGGTTGGAACCACTCCAACATGGTTTGAACCACCACACAATGTTGGAACCACTCCCACAATGTTGGAACCACTCCCACATGGTTTGAACCACCCCCACAATGTTGGAACCACTCCCACATGGTTTTAACCACCCCCACATGGTTGGAACCACTCCCACATGGTTTGAACCACCCTACATGGTTGGAACCACTTCCACATGGTTTGAGCCACCCCTACAATGTTGGAACCACTCCCACATGGTTTGAACCACCCCCACATGGTTGGAACCACTCCCACATGGTTTGAACCACCCCCACATGGTTGGAACCATTCCCACATGGTTTGAACCACCCCTACATGGTAGGAACCACCCCCGCATGGTTTGAACCACCCCCGCATGGTTTGAACTACCCTCGCTTGGTTTGAACTACCCCCGCATGGTTTGAACTACCACCGCATGGTTTGAACGACCCCCGCATGGTTTGAACCACCCCCGCATGGTTTGAACCACCCCCGCATGGTTTGAACCACCCCCGCATGATTTGAACCACCCCCGCATGGTTTGAACCACCCCCGCATGGTTTGAACCACCCCCGCATGGTTTGAACAACTCCCGCATGGTTTGAACCACCCCCGCATGGTTTGAACCACCCCACTTGGTTTGAACCACCCCACACGGTTTGAACCACCTCCACATGGTTTGAATTAACCCACATGGTTTGAACCACCTTCACATTGTTTGAACCACCCCACATGGTTTGAACCACTTTCACATGTTTTGAACCACCCCCACATGGTTGGAACCACTCCCACATGGTTTGAACCACCCCCGCATGGTTTGAACTATCCCCGCATGGTTTGAACCACCCCCGCATGGTTTGAACTACCCCCGCATGGTTTGAAATACCCCCGTATGGTTTGAACCACCCCCGCATGGTTTGAACCACCCCCGCATGGTTTGAACCACCCCCGCATGGTTTGAACCACCCCCGCATGGTTTGAACCACCCCCGCATGGTTTGAACCACCCCCGCATGATTTGAACTACCCACGCATGGTTTGAACTACCCCCGCATGGTTTGAACTACATCCGCATGGTTTGAACCACCCCCGCATGGTTTGAACCACCCCGCATGGTTTGAACCACCCCCGCATGGTTTGAACTACCCACGCATGGTTTGAACTACCCCCGCATGGTTTGAACCACCCCCGCATGGTTGGAACCACCCCCGCATGGTTTGAACCACCCCCGCATGGTTTGAATCACCCCAAATGGTTTAAACCAACCCCGCATGGTTTGAACCACCCCGCATGGTTTGAACCATCCCACATGGTTTGAACCACCCCACATGTTTTGAACCACCCCACATGGTTCGAACTACCCCCGCATGGTTTGAACCACCCGACATGGTTTGAACCACCCCACATGGTTTGAACCACCCCCGCATGGTTTGAACTACCCCCCGCATGGTTTGAACTACCCCCGCATGGTTTGAACTACCCCCGCATGATTTGAACCACCCCCGCATGGTTTGAACTACCCCCGCATGGTTTGAACCAAACCCGCATGGTTTGAACTATCCCCGCATGGTTTGAACCACCCCCGCATGGTTTGAACCACCCCCGCATGGTTTGAACCACCCCCGCATGGTTTGAACTACCCCCGCATGGTTTGAACCACCCCCGCATGGTTTGAACCACCCCCGCATGGTTTGAACCACCCCGCATGGTTTGAACCACCCCCGCATGGTTTGAACCACCCCCGCATGGTTTGAACCACCCCCGCATGGTTTGAACCATCCCCGCATGGTTTGAACCACCCCCGCATGGTTTGAACCACCCCCGCAAGGTTTGAACCACCCCCGCATGGTTTGAACTACCCCCGCATGGTTTGAATCACCCCCGTATGGTTTGAACCACCCCCGCATGGTTTGAACTACTCACGCATGGTTTGAACCACCCCCGCATGGTTTAAACCATCCCCGCATGGTTTGAACTACCCCCGCATGGTTTGAACTACCCCCGCATGGTTTGAACCACCCCCGCATGGTTTGAACTACCCCCGCATGGTTTTAACCACCCCCGCATTGTTTGAACTACCCACGCATGGTTTGAACCATCCCCGCATGGTTTAAACCACCCCCGCATGGTTTAAACCACCCCCGCATGGTTTGAACTACCCACGCATGGTTTGAACCACTCCCGCATGGTTTAAACCATCCCCGCATGGTTTGAACTACCCCCGCATAGTTTGAACTACCCCCGCATGGTTTGAACCACCCCGGCATGGTTTGAACTACCCCCGCATGGTTTGAACCACCCCCGCATGGTTTGAACCACCCCCGCATGGTTTTAACCACCCCCGCATGGTTTGAACCGCCCCCGCATGGTTTGAACCACCCCCGCATGGTTTGAACCACACCCGCATGGTTTGAACTACCCACGCATGGTTTGAACCACCCCCGCATGGTTTAAACCACCCCCGCATGGTTTGAACTACCCCCGCATGGTTTGAACCACCCCCGCATGGTTTGAACTACCCCCGCATGGTTTGAACCAACCCCGCATGGTTTGAACCACCCCCGCATGGTTTGAACCACCCCCGCATGGTTTGAACCACCCCCGCATGGTTTGAACCACCCGCGCATGGTTTGAACCACCCCCGCATGGTTTGAACCACCCCCGCATGGTTTGAACCACCCCCGCATGGTTTGAACCACCCCCGCATGGTTTGAACCACCCCCGCATGGTTTGAACCACCCCCGCATGGTTTGAACTACCCACGCATGGTTTGAACCACCCCCGCATGGTTTAAACCACCCCCGCATGGTTTGAACTACCCCCGCATGGTTTGAACTATCCCCGCATGGTTTGAACCACCCCCGCATGGTTTGAACTACCCCCGCATGGTTTGAAATACCCCCGTATGGTTTGAACCACTCCCACATGGTTTGAACCACCCCCGCATGGTTTGAACTATCCCCGCATGGTTTGAACCACCCCCGCATGGTTTGAACTACCCCCGCATGGTTTGAAATACCCCCGTATGGTTTGAACCACCCCCGCATGGTTTGAACCACCCCCTCGCATGGTTTGAACCACCCCCGCATGGTTTGAACCACCCCCGCATGGTTTGAACCACCCCCGCATGGTTTGAACCCCCCGCATGGTTTGAATAACCCCACATGGTTTGAACCAACCCCGCATGGTTTGAACCACCCCGCATGGTTTGAACTACCTCACATGGTTTGAACCACCCCGCATGGTTTGAACCACCCCCGCATGATTTGAACTATCCCCGCATGGTTTGAACCACCCCCGCATGGTTTGAACTACCCCCGCATGGTTTGAAATACCCCCGTATGGTTTAAACCACCCCCGCATGGTTTGAACTACCCGCGCATGGTTTGAACTACCCCCGCATGGTTTGAACCATCCCCGCATGGTTTGAACTACCCCCGCATGGTTTGAACCACCCCCGCATGGCTTGAACCACCCCCCGCATGGTTTGAACCACCCCAGCATGGTTTGAATCACCCCACATGGTTTGAACCAACCCCGCATGGTTTGAACCACCCCGCATGGTTTGAACCACCCCGGGATGGTTTGAACGACCCCCGCATGGTTTGAACTACCCCCGCATGGTTTGAACTACCCCCGCATGGTTTGAACTACCCCCGCATGGTTTAAACCACCACCGCATGGTTTGAACCACCCCCGCATGGTTTGAACTACCCCCGCATGGTTTGAACCACCCCCGCATGGTTTGAACTACCCCCGCATGGTTTGAACCACCCCCGCATGGTTTGAACCACCCCCGCATGGTTTGAACCACCCCCGCATGGTTTGAACTACCCACGCATGGTTTGAACTACCCCCGCATGGTTTGAACCACCCCCGCATGGTTTGGACTACATCCGCATGGTTTGAACCACCCCCGCATGGTTTGAACCACCCCCGCATGGTTTGAACCACCCCCGCATGGTTTGAACTACCCCCGCATGGTTTGAACCACCCCCGCATGGTTTGAACCACCCCCGCATGGTTTGAACCACCCCCGCATGGTTTGAACCACCCCGCATGGTTTGAACCACCCCCGCATGGTTTGAACCATCCCGCATGGTTTGAACCACTCCCGCATGGTTTGAACCACCCCCGCATGGTTTGAACCACCCCCGCATGGTTTGAACTACCCCCGCATGGTTTGAATCACCCCCGCATGGTTTGAACCACCCCCGCATGGTTTGAACTACCCACGCATGGTTTGAACCACTCCCGCATGGTTTAAACCATCCCCGCATGGTTTGAACTACCCCCGCATAGTTTGAACTACCCCCGCATGGTTTGAACCACCCCGGCATGGTTTGAACTACCCCCGCATGGTTTGAACCACCCCCGCATGGTTTGAACCACCCCCGCATGGTTTTAACCACCCCCGCATGGTTTGAACCGCCCCCGCATGGTTTGAACCACCCCCGCATGGTTTGAACTACCCCCGCTTGGTTTGAACTACCCCCGCATGGTTTGAACTACCCCCGCATGGTTTGAACCACCTTTACATTGTTTGAACCACCCCACATGGTTTGAACTACCCCCGAATGGTTTGAACCATCCCCGCATGGTTTGAACTACCCCGCATGGTTTGAACCACCCCGCATGGTTTGAACTACCCCCGCATGGTTTGAACCACCCCCGCATGGTTTGAACCACCCACGCATGGTTTGAACCAACCCCGCATGGTTCGAACCACCCCCGCATGGTTTGAACCATCCCCGCATGGTTTGAACTACTCCCGCATGGTTTGAACCACCCCCGCATTGTTTGAACCACCCCGCATGGTTTGAACTACTCCCGCATGGTTTGAACCACCCCCGCATGGTTTGAACCACCCCGCATGGTTTGAACTACCCCCGCTTGGTTTGAACTACCCCCGCATGGTTTGAACTACCCCCGCATGGTTTGAACCACCTTTACATTGTTTGAACCACCCCACATGGTTTGAACCACTTTCACATGTTTTGAACCACCCCCACAATGTTGGAACTACTCCCACATGGTTTGAACCACACCCACATGGTTGGAACCACTCCCACATGGTTTGAACCACCCCTACATGGTTGGAAACACTCCCACACGGTTTGAGCCACCCCTACAATGTTGGAACCACTCCCACATGGTTTGAACCACCCCCACATGGTTGGAACCACTCCCACATAGTTTGAACCACCCCCACATGGTTGGAACAACTCCCACATGGTTTGAACCACCCCTACATGGATGGAACCACCCCCGCATGGTTTGAACCACCCCCGCATGGTTTGAACCACCCCCACATGGTTGGAACCATTCCCACATGGTTTGAACCACCCCTACATGGTAGGAACCACCCCCGCATGGTTTGAACCACCCCCGCATGGTTTGAACTACCTCCGCTTGGTTTGAACTACCCCCGCATGGTTTGAACTACCCCCGCATGGTTTGAACCACCCCCGCATGGTTTGAACCACCCCCGCATGGTTTGAACCACCCCCGCATGGTTTGAACCACCCCCGCATGGTTTGAACCACCCCCGCATGGTTTGAACTACCCACGCATGGTTTGAACTACCCCCGCATGGTTTGAACTACATCCGCATGGTTTGAACCACCCCCGCATGGTTTGAACCACCCCCGCATGGTTTGAACCACCCCCGCATGGTTTGAACCAACCCCGCATGGTTCGAACCACCCCTGCATGGTTTGAACCATCCCCGCATGGTTTGAACTACTCCCGCATGGTTTGAACCACCCCCGCATGGTTTGAACCACCCCCGCATGGTTTGAACTACTCCCGCATGGTTTGAACCACCCCCGCATGGTTTGAACCACCCCGCATGGTTTGAACTACCCCCGCTTGGTTTGAACTACCCCCACATGGTTGGAACCACTCCCACATGGTTTGAACCACTTTCACATGGTTTGAACCACCCCTACATGGTTGGAACCACTCCCACATGGTTTGAGCCACCCCTACAATGTTGGAACCACTCCCACATGGTTTGAACCACCCCCACATGGTTGGAACCACTCCCACATGGTTTGAACCACCCCCACATGGTTGGAACCATTCCCACATGGTTTGAACCACCCCTACATGGTAGGAACCACCCCCGCATGGTTTGAACCACCCCCGCATGGTTTGAACTACCTCCGCTTGGTTTGAACTACCCCCGCATGGTTTGAACTACCCCCGCATGGTTTGAACCACCCCCGCATGGTTTGAACCACCCCCGCATGGTTTGAACCACCCCCGCATGGTTTGAACCACCCCCGCATGGTTTGAACCACCCCCGCATGGTTTGAACTACCCACGCATGGTTTGAACTACCCCCGCATGGTTTGAACTACATCCGCATGGTTTGAACCACCCCCGCATGGTTTGAACCACCCCCGCATGGTTTGAACCACCCCCGCATGGTTTGAACCAACCCCGCATGGTTCGAACCACCCCCGCATGGTTTGAACCATCCCCGCATGGTTTGAACTACTCCCGCATGGTTTGAACCACCCCCGCATGGTTTGAACCACCCCCGCATGGTTTGAACTACTCCCGCATGGTTTGAACCACCCCCGCATGGTTTGAACCACCCCCGCATGGTTTGAACCACCCCCGCATGGTTTGAACCACCCCCGCATGGTTTGAACTACCCACGCATGGTTTGAACTACCCCCGCATGGTTTGAACTACATCCGCATGGTTTGAACTACCTCCGCTTGGTTTGAACTACCCCCGCATGGTTTGAACTACCCCCGCATGGTTTGAACCACCCCCGCATGGTTTGAACCACCCCCGCATGGTTTGAACCACCCCCGCATGGTTTGAACCACCCCCGCATGGTTTGAACCACCCCCGCATGGTTTGAACTACCCACGCATGGTTTGAACTACCCCCGCATGGTTTGAACTACATCCGCATGGTTTGAACCACCCCCGCATGGTTTGAACCACCCCCGCATGGTTTGAACCACCCCCGCATGGTTTGAACCAACCCCGCATGGTTCGAACCACCCCCGCATGGTTTGAACCATCCCCGCATGGTTTGAACTACTCCCGCATGGTTTGAACCACCCCCGCATGGTTTGAACCACCCCCGCATGGTTTGAACTACTCCCGCATGGTTTGAACCACCCCCGCATGGTTTGAACCACCCCGCATGGTTTGAACTACCCCCGCTTGGTTTGAACTACCCCCACATGGTTGGAACCACTCCCACATGGTTTGAACCACCCCTACATGGTTGGAACCACTCCCCGCATGGTTTGAACCACCCCCGCATGGTTTGAACCACCCCCGCATGGTTTGAACTACCCACGCATGGTTTGAACTACCCCCGCATGGTTTGAACTACATCCGCATGGTTTGAACCACCCCCGCATGGTTTGAACCACCCCCGCATGGTTTGAACCACCCCCGCATGGTTTGAACCACCCCGCATGGTTTGAACCACCCCCGCATGGTTTGAACCACCCCCGCATGGTTTGAACCACCCCCGCATGGTTTGAACTACTCCCGCATGGTTTGAACCACCCCCGCATGGTTTGAACCACCCCACTTGGTTTGAACCACCCCACACGGTTTGAACCACCTCCACATGGTTTGAATTAACCCACATGGTTTGAACCACCTTCACATTGTTTGAACCACCCCACATGGTTTGAACCACTTTCATATGTTTTGAACCACCCCCACATGGTTGGAACCACTCCCACATGGTTTGAACCACCTCCGCATGTTTTGAACTATCCCCGCATGGTTTGAACCACCCCCGCATGGTTTGAACTACCCCCGCATGGTTTGAAATACCCCCATATGGTTTGAACCACCCCGCATGGTTTGAACCACCCCCGCATGGTTTGAACCACCCCCGCATGGTTTGAACCACCCCCGCATGGTTTGAACCACCCCCGCATGGTTTGAACCACCCCCGCATGGTTTGAGCCACCCCCGCTTGGTTTGAACCACCCCCGCATGGTTTGAACTACCCCCGCATGGTTTGAACCACTCCCGCATGGTTTGAACCACCCCCGCATGGTTTGAACCACCCCCGCATGGTTTGAACTACCCCCGCATGGTTTGAATCACCCCCGCATGGTTTGAACCACCCCCGCATGGTTTGAACTACCCACGCATGGTTTGAACCACCCCCGCATGGTTTAAACCACCCCCGCATGGTTTAAACCACCCCTACATGGTTGGAACCACTCCCACATGGTTTGAACCACCCCACAATGTTGGAACCACTCCCACATGGTTTGAACCACCCCCACATGGTTTGAACCACCCCCACAATGTTGGAACCACTCCCACATGGTTTTAACCACCCCACATGGTTTGAACCACTTTCACATGGTTTGAACCACCCCTACATGGTTGGAACCACTCCCACATGGTTTGAGCCACCCCTACAATGTTGGAACCACTCCCACATGGTTTGAACCACCCCCACATGGTTGGAACCACTCCCACATGGTTTGAACCACCCCCACATGGTTGGAACCATTCCCACATGGTTTGAACCACCCCTACATGGTAGGAACCACCCCCGCATGGTTTGAACCACCCCCGCATGGTTTGAACTACCTCCGCTTGGTTTGAACTACCCCCGCATGGTTTGAACTACCCCGCATGGTTTGAACCACCCCTGCATGGTTTGAACCACCCCCGCATGGTTTGAACCACCCCCGCATGGTTTGAACCACCCCCGCATGGTTTGAACCACCCCCGCATGGTTTGAACCACCCTCGCATGGTTTGAACCACCCCCGCATGGTTTGAACTACTCCCGCATGGTTTGAACCACCCCCGCATGGTTTGAACCACCCCACTTGGTTTGAACCACCCCACACGGTTTGAACCACCTCCACATGGTTTGAATTAACCCACATGGTTTGAACCACCTTCACATTGTTTGAACCATCCCACATGGATTGAACCACTTTCACATGTTTTGAACCACCCCCACATGGTTGGAACCACTCCCACATGGTTCGAACCACCCCCGCATGGTTTGAACTATCCCCGCATGGTTTGAACCACCCCCGCATGGTTTGAACTACCCCGCATGGTTTGAAATACCCCCGTATGGTTTGAACCACCCCCGCATGGTTTGAACCACCCCCGCATAGTTTGAACCACCCCCGCATGGTTTGAACCACCCCCGCATGGTTTGAACCACCCCACACGGTTTGAACCACCTCCACATGGTTTGAATTAACCCACATGGTTTGAACCACCTTCACATTGTTTGAACCACCCCACATGGTTTGAACCACTTTCACATGTTTTGAACCACCCCCACATGGTTAGAACCACTCCCACATGGTTTGAACCACCCCCGCATGGTTTGAACCACTCCCACATGGTTTGAACCACCCCCACTTTGTTGGAACCACTCCCACATGGTTTGAACCACCCCTACATGGTTGGAACCACTCCCACATGTTTTGAACCACCCCCACAATGTTGGAACCACTCCCACATGGTTTGAACCACCCCCACATGGTTGGAACCACTCCCACATGGTTTGAACCACCCCCACAATGTTGGAACCACTCCCACATGGTTTTAACCACCCCCACATGGTTGGAACCACTCCCACATGGTTTGAACCACCCCTACAATGTTGGAACCACTCCCACATAGTTTGAACCACCCCCACATGGTTGGAACCACTCCCACATGGTTTGAACCACCCCCACATGGTTGGAACCACTCCCACATGGTTTGAACCACCCCTACATGGATGGAACCACCCCCGCTTGGTTTGAACCACCCCCGCATGGTTTGAACTACCCCCGCTTAGTTTGAACTACCCCCGCATGTTTTGAACTACCCCTGCATGGTTTGAACCACCCCGCATGGTTTGAACCACCGCCGCATGGTTTGAACCACCCCCGCATGGTTTGAACCACCCCCGCATGGTTTGAACCACCCCCGCATGGTTTGAATCACCCCACATGGTTTGAACCAACCCCGCATGGTTTGAACCACCCAGCATGGTTTGAACCACCCCACATGGTTTGAACCACCCCACATGTTTTGAACCACCCCACATGGTTCGAACTACCCCCGCATGGTTTGAACCACCCGACATGGTTTGAACTACCCACGCATGGTTTGAACCACCCCCGCATGGTTTGAACTATCCCCGCATGGTTTGAACCACCCCCGCATGGTTTGAACCACCCCACATGGTTTGAACCACCCCACATGTTTTGAACCACCCCACATGGTTCGAACTACCCCCGCATGGTTTGAACCACCCGACATGGTTTGAACTACCCCCGCATGGTTTGAACCACCCCCGCATGGTTTGAACTATACCCGCATGGTTTAAACCACCCCCGTATGGTTTGAACCACCCCCGCATGGTTTGAACCACCCCCGCATGGTTTGAACCACCCCCGCATGGTTTGAACCACCCCCGCATGGTTTGAACCACCCCCGCATGGTTTGAACCACCCCCGCATGGTTTGAACCACCCCCACATTGTTGGAACCACTCCCACATGGTTTGAACCACCCCTACATGGTTGGAACCACTCCCACATGGTTTGAACCACCCCCGCATGGTTTGAACCACCCCCGCATGGTTTGAACCACCCCCGCATGGTTTGAACTACCCCCACATGGTTTGAACCACCCCCACATTGTTGGAACCACTCCCACATGGTTTGAACCACCCCTACATGGTTGGAACCACTCCAACATGGTTTGAACCACCCCCACAATGTTGGAACCACTCCCACATGGTTTGAACCACCCCCACATGGTTTGAACCACCCCCACAATGTTGGAACCACTCCCACATGGTTTTAACCACCCCCACATGGTTGGAACCACTCCAACATGGTTTGAACCACCCCTACATGGTTGGAACCACTCCCACATGGTTTGAGCCACCCCTACAATGTTGGAACCACTCCCACATGGTTTGAACCACCCCCACATGGTTGGAACCATTCCCACATGGTTTGAACCACCCCCACATGGTTGGAACCATTCCCACATGGTTTGAACCACCCCTACATGGTAGGAACCACCCCCGCATGGTTTGAACCACCCCCGCATGGTTTGAACTACCCCCGCTTGGTTTGAACTACCCCCGCATGGTTTGAACTACCCCCGCATGGTTTGAACCACCCCCGCATGGTTTGAACCACCCCCGCATGGTTTGAACCACCCCCGCATGGTTTGAACCACCCCCGCATGGTTTGAACCACCCCCGCATGGTTTGAACCACCCCCGCATGGTTTGAACCACCCCCGCATGGTTTGAACTACTCCCGCATGGTTTGAACCACCCCCGCATGGTTTGAACCACCCCACTTGGTTTGAACCACCCCACACGGTTTGAACCACCTCCACATGGTTTGAATTAACCCACATGGTTTGAACCACCTTCACATTGTTTGAACCACCCCACATGGTTTGAACCACTTTCACATGTTTTGAACCACCCCCACATGGTTGGAACCACTCCCACATGGTTTGAACCACCCCCGCATGGTTTGAACTATCCCCGCATGGTTTGAACCACCCCGCATGGTTTGAACTACCCCCGCATGGTTTGAAATACCCCCGTATGGTTTGAACCACCCCCGCATGGTTTGAACCACCCCCGCATGGTTTGAACCACCCCCGCATGGTTTGAACCACCCCCGCATGGTTTGAACCACCCCCGCATGGTTTAAACCACCCCCGCATGGTTTGAACTACCCACGCATGGTTTGAACTACCCCCGCATGGTTTGAACTACATCCGCATGGTTTGAACCACCCCCGCATGGTTTGAACCACCCCCGCATGGTTTGAACCACCCCCGCATGGTTTGAACCACCCCCGCATGGTTTAAACCAACCCCGCATGGTTCGAACCACCCCCGCATGGTTTGAACCATCCCCGCATGGTTTGAACTACTCCCGCATGGTTTGAACCACCCCCGCATGGTTTGAACCACCCCCGCATGGTTTGAACTACTCCCGCATGGTTTGAACCACCCCCGCATGGTTTGAACCACCCCGCATGGTTTGAACTACCCCCGCTTGGTTTGAACTACCCCCGCATGGTTTGAACTACCCCCGCATGGTTTGAACCACCTTTACATTGTTTGAACCACCCCACATGGTTTGAACCACTTTCACATGTTTTGAACCACCCCCACATGGTTGGAACCACTCCCACATGGTTTGAACCACCCCTACATGGTTGGAACCACTCCCACATGGTTTGAACCACCCCGCATGGTTTGAACCTCCCCGCATGGTTTGAACCACCCCCGCATGGTTTGAACTACCCCCACATGGTTTGAACCACCCCCACATTGTTGGAACCACTCCCACATGGTTTGAACCACCCCTACATGGTTGGAACCACTCCCACATGGTTTGAACCACCCCCACAATGTTGGAACCACTCCCACATGGTTTGAACCACTCCCACATGGTTTGAACCACCCCTACATGGTTGGAACCACTCCAACATGGTTTGAACCACCCCACAATGTTGGAACCACTCCCACATGGTTTGAACCACCCCCACATGGTTTGAACCACCCCCACAATGTTGGAACCACTCCCACATGGTTTTAACCACCCCCACATGGTTGGAACCACTCCAACATGGTTTGAACCACCCCCTACATGGTTGGAACCACTCCCACATGGTTTGAGCCACCCCTACAATGTTGGAACCACTCCCACATGGTTTGAACCACCCCCACATGGTTGGAACCACTCCCACATGGTTTGAACCACCCCCACATGGTTGGAACCATTCCCACATGGTTTGAACCACCCCTACATGGTAGGAACCACCCCCGCATGGTTTGAACCACCCCCGCATGGTTTGAACTACCCCCGCTTGAATTGAACTACCCCCGCATGGTTTGAACTACCCCCGCATGGTTTGAACCACCCCCGCATGGTTTGAACCACCCCCGCATGGTTTGAACCACCCCCGCATGGTTTGAACCACCCCCGCATTGTTTGAACCACCCCCGCATGGTTTGAACCACCCCCGCATGGTTTGAACCACCCCCGCATGGTTTGAACTACTCCCGCATGGTTTGAACCACCCCCGCATGGTTTGAACCACCCCACTTGGTTTGAACCACCCCACACGGTTTGAACCACCTCCACATGGTTTGAATTAACCCACATGGTTTGAACCACCTTCACATTGTTTGAACCACCCCACATGGTTTGAGCCACTTTCACATGTTTTGAACCACCCCCACATGGTTGGAACCACTCCCACATGGTTTGAACCACCCCCGCATGGTTTGAACTATCCCCGCATGGTTTGAACCACCCCGCATGGTTTGAACTACCCCCGCATGGTTTGAAATACCCCCGTATGGTTTGAACCACCCCCGCATGGTTTGAACCACCCCCGCATGGTTTGAACCACCCCCGCATGGTTTGAACCACCCCCGCATGGTTTGAACCACCCCCGCATGGTTTGAACCACCCCCGCATGGTTTGAACTACCCACGCATGGTTTGAACTACCCCCGCATGGTTTGAACTACATCCGCATGGTTTGAACCACCCCCGCATGGTTTGAACCACCCCCGCATGGTTTGAACCACCCCCGCATGGTTTGAACCACCCCCGCATGGTTTGAACCAACCCCGCATGGTTCGAACCACCCCCGCATGGTTTGAACCATCCTGCAGCATGGTTTGAACTACTCCCGCATGGTTTGAACCACCCCCGCATGGTTTGAACCACCCCCGCATGGTTTGAACTACTCCCGCATGGTTTGAACCACCCCCGCATGGTTTGAACCACCCCGCATGGTTTGAACTACCCCCGCTTGGTTTGAACTACCCCCGCATGGTTTGAACTACCCCCGCATGGTTTGAACCACCTTTACATTGTTTGAACCACCCCACATGGTTTGAACCACTTTCACATGTTTTGAACCACCCCCACATGGTTGGAACCACTCCCACATGGTTTGAACCACCCCTACATGGTTGGAACCACTCCCACATGGTTTGAACCACCCCCGCATGGTTTGAACCTCCCCCGCATGGTTTGAACCACCCCCGCATGGTTTGAACCACCCCCGCATGGTTTGAACCACCCCCACATTGTTTGAACCACTCCCACATGGTTTGAACCACCCCAACATGGTTGGAACCACTCCCACATGGTTTGAACCACCCCCACAATGTTGGAACCACTCCCACATGGTTTGAACCACTCCCACATGGTTTGAACCACCCCTACATGGTTGGAACCACTCCAACATGGTTTGAACCACCCCCACAATGTTGGAACCACTCCCACATGGTTTGAACCACCCCCACATGGTTTGAACCACCCCCACAATGTTGGAACCACTCCCACATGGTTTTAACCACCCCCACATGGTTGGAACCACTCCAACATGGTTTGAACCACCCCTACATGGTTGGAACCACTCCCACATGGTTTGAGCCACCCCTACAATGTTGGAACCACTCCCACATGGTTTGAACCACCCCCACATGGTTGGAACCACTCCCACATGGTTTGAACCACCCCCACATGGTTGGAACCATTCCCACATGGTTTGAACCACCCCTACATGGTAGGAACCACCCCCCGCATGGTTTGAACCACCCCCGCATGGTTTGAACTACCCCCGCTTGGTTTGAACTACCCCCGCATGGTTTGAACTACCCCCGCATGGTTTGAACCACCCCCGCATGGTTTGAACCACCCCCGCATGGTTTGAACCACCCCCGCATGGTTTGAACCACCCCCGCATGGTTTGAACCACCCCCGCATGGTTTGAACCACCCCCGCATGGTTTGAACCACCCCCGCATGGTTTGAACTACTCCCGCATGGTTTGAACCACCCCCGCATGGTTTGAACCACCCCACTTGGTTTGAACCACCCCACACGGTTTGAACCACCTCCACATGGTTTGAATTAACCCACATGGTTTGAACCACCTTCACATTGTTTGAACCACCCCACATGGTTTGAACCACTTTCACATGTTTTGAACCACCCCCAAATGGTTGGAACCACTCCCACATGGTTTGGACCACCCCCGCATGGTTTGAACTATCCCCGCATGGTTTGAACCTTCCCCGCATGGTTTGAACTACCCCCGCATGGTTTGAAATACCCCCGTATGGTTTGAACCACCCCCGCATGGTTTGAACCACCCCCGCATGGTTTGAACCACCCCCGCATGGTTTGAACCACCCCCGCATGGTTTGAACCACCCCCGCATGGTTTGAACCACCCCCGCATGGTTTGAACTACCCACGCATGGTTTGAACTACCCCGCATGGTTTGAACTACATCCGCATGGTTTGAACCACCCCCGCATGGTTTGAACCACCCCGCATGGTTTGAACCACCCCCGCATGGTTTGAACCACCCCCGCATGGTTTGAACCAACCCCGCATGGTTCGAACCACCCCGCATGGTTTGAACCATCCCCGCATGGTTTGAACTACTCCCGCATGGTTTGAACCACCCCCGCATGGTTTGAACCACCCCCGCATGGTTTGAACTACTCCCGCATGGTTTGAACCACCCCCGCATGGTTTGAACCACCCCGCATGGTTTGAACTACCCCCGCTTGGTTTGATAAACCCCCGCATGGTTTGAACTACCCCCGCATGGTTTGAACCACCTTTACATTGTTTGAACCACCCCACATGGTTTGAACCACTTTCACATGTTTTGAACCACCCCCACATGGTTGGAACCACTCCCACATGGTTTGAACCACCCCTACATGGTTGGAACCACTCCAACATGGTTTGAACCACCCCCGCATGGTTTGAACCTCCCCCGCATGGTTTGAACCACCCCCGCATGGTTTGAACTACCCCCACATGGTTTGAACCACCCCCACATTGTTGGAACCACTCCCACATGGTTTGAACCACCCCTACATGGTTGGAACCACTCCCACATGGTTTGAACCACCCCCACAATGTTGGAACCACTCCCACATGGTTTGAACCACCCCCACATGGTTTGAACCACCCCCACAATGTTGGAACCACTCCCACATGGTTTTAACCACCCCCACATGGTTGGAACCACTCCCACATGGTTTGAACCACCCCTACATGGTTGGAACCACTCCCACATGGTTTGAGCCACCCCTACAATGTTGGAACCACTCCCACATGGTTTGAACCACCCCCACATGGTTTGAACTACCCACGCATGGTTTGAACTATCCCCGCATGGTTTGAACCACCCCCGCATGGTTGGAACCACCCCCGCATGGTTTGAACCACCCCGCATGGTTTGAATCACCCCACATGGTTTAAACCAACCCCGCATGGTTTGAACCACCCCGCATGGTTTGAACAATCCCCGCATGGTTTGAACCACCCCCGCATGGTTTGAACTAACCACGCATGGTTTGAACTACCCCCGCATGGTTTGAACCACCCCCGCATGGTTGGAACCACCCCCCGCATGGTTTGAACCACCCCCGCATGGTTTGAATAACCCCACATGGTTTAAACCAACCCCGCATGGTTTGAACCACCCCGCATGGTTTGAACCATCCCACATGGTTTGAACCACCCCACATGTTTTGAACCACCCCACATGGTTCGAACTACCCCCGCATGGTTTGAACCACCCGACATGGTTTGAACCACCCCACATGGTTTGAACCACCCCCGCATGGTTTGAACTACCCCCGCATGGTTTGAACTACCCCCGCATGGTTTGAACTACCCCCGCATGATTTGAACCACCCCCGCATGGTTTGAACTACCCCCGCATGGTTTGAACCAAACCCGCATGGTTTGAACTATCCCCGCATGGTTTGAACCACCCCCGCATGGTTTGAACCACCCCCGCATGGTTTGAACCACCCCCGCATGGTTTGAACTACCCCCGCATGGTTTGAACCACCCCCGCATGGTTTGAACCACCCCCGCATGGTTTGAACCACCCCCGCATGGTTTGAACCACCCCCGCATGGTTTGAACCACCCCCGCATGGTTTGAACCACCCCCGCATGGTTTGAACCATCCCCGCATGGTTTAAACCACCCCGCATGGTTTGAACCACCCCCGCAAGGTTTGAACCACCCCCGCATGGTTTGAACTACCCCCGCATGGTTTGAATCACCCCCGTATGGTTTGAACCACCCCCGCATGGTTTGAACTACTCACGCATGGTTTGAACCACCCCCGCATGGTTTAAACCATCCCCGCATGGTTTGAACTACCCCCGCATGGTTTGAACTACCCCCGCATGGTTTGAACCACCCCCGCATGGTTTGAACTACCCCAGCATGGTTTTAACCACCCCCGCATGGTTTGAACTACCCACGCATGGTTTGAACCACCCCCGCATGGTTTAAACCACCCCCGCATGGTTTAAACCACCCCCGCATGGTTTGAACTATCCCCGCATGGTTTGAACCACCCCCGCATGGTTTGAACTACCCCCGCATGGTTTGAAATACCCCCGTATGGTTTGAACCACCCCCGCATGGTTTGAACCACCCCCGCATGGTTTGAACCACCCCGAATGGTTTGAACCACCCCCGCATGGTTTGAACCACCCCGCATGGTTTGAACCACCCCGCATGGTTTGAACAATCCCCGCATGGTTTGAACCACCCCCGCATGGTTTGAACTACCCACGCATGGTTTGAACTACCCCCGCATGGTTTGAACCACCCCCGCATGGTTTGAACCACCCCCGCATGGTTTGAACCACCCCCGCATGGTTTGAACCACCCACGCATGGTTTGAACCAACCCCGCATGGTTCGAACCACCCCCGCATGGTTTGAACCATCCCCGCATGGTTTGAACTACTCCCGCATGGTTTGAACCACCCCCGCATGGTTTGAACCACCCCCGCATGGTTTGAACTACTCCCGCATGGTTTGAACCACCCCCGCATGGTTTGAACCACCCCGCATGGTTTGAACTACCCCGCTTGGTTTGAACTACCCCCGCATGGTTTGAACCACCTTTACATTGTTGGAACCACCCCACATGGTTTGAACAACTTTCACATGTTTTGAACCACCCCCACATGGTTGGAACCACTCCCACATGGTTTGAACCACCCCTACATGGTTGGAACCACTCCCACATGGTTTGAACCACCCCCGCATGGTTTGAACCTCCCCCGCATGGTTTGAACCACCCCGCATGGTTTGAACTACCCCCACATGGTTTGAACCACCCCCACATTGTTGGAACCACTCCCACATGGTTTGAACCACCCCTACATGGTTGGAACCACTCCAACATGGTTTGAACCACCACACAATGTTGGAACCACTCCCACAATGTTGGAACCACTCCCACATGGTTTGAACCACCCCCACAATGTTGGAACCACTCCCACATGGTTTTAACCACCCCCACATGGTTGGAACCACTCCCACATGGTTTGAACCACCCCTACATGGTTGGAACCACTTCCACATGGTTTGAGCCACCCCTACAATGTTGGAACCACTCCCACATGGTTTGAACCACCCCCACATGGTTGGAACCACTCCCACATGGTTTGAACCACCCCCACATGGTTGGAACCATTCCCACATGGTTTGAACCACCCCTACATGGTAGGAACCACCCCCGCATGGTTTGAACCACCCCCGCATGGTTTGAACTACCCTCGCTTGGTTTGAACTACCCCCGCATGGTTTGAACTACCACCGCATGGTTTGAACGACCCCCGCATGGTTTGAACCACTTTCCCGCATGGTTTGAACCACCCCCGCATGGTTTGAACCACCCCCGCATGATTTGAACCACCCCCGCATGGTTTGAACCACCCCCGCATGGTTTGAACCACCCCCGCATGGTTTGAACAACTCCCGCATGGTTTGAACCACCCCCGCATGGTTTGAACCACCCCACTTGGTTTGAACCACCCCACACGGTTTGAACCACCTCCACATGGTTTGAATTAACCCACATGGTTTGAACCACCTTCACATTGTTTGAACCACCCCACATGGTTTGAACCACTTTCACATGTTTTGAACCACCCCCACATGGTTGGAACCACTCCCACATGGTTTGAACCACCCCCGCATGGTTTGAACTATCCCCGCATGGTTTGAACCACCCCCGCATGGTTTGAACTACCCCCGCATGGTTTGAAATACCCCGTATGGTTTGAACCACCCCCGCATGGTTTGAACCACCCCCGCATGGTTTGAACCACCCCGCATGGTTTGAACCACCCCGCATGGTTTGAACCACCCCCGCATGGTTTGAACCACCCCCGCATGATTTGAACTACCCACGCATGGTTTGAACTACCCCGCATGGTTTGAACTACATCCGCATGGTTTGAACCACCCCCGCATGGTTTGAACCACCCCCGCATGGTTTGAACCACCCCCGCATGGTTTGAACTACCCACGCATGGTTTGAACTACCCCCGCATGGTTTGAACCACCCCCGCATGGTTGGAACCACCCCCCGCATGGTTTGAACCACCCCCGCATGGTTTGAATCACCCCAAATGGTTTAAACCAACCCCGCATGGTTTGAACCACCCCGCATGGTTTGAACCATCCCACATGGTTTGAACCACCCCACATGTTTTGAACCACCCCACATGGTTCGAACTACCCCCGCATGGTTTGAACCACCCGACATGGTTTGAACCACCCCACATGGTTTGAACCACCCCCGCATGGTTTGAACTACCCCCGCATGGTTTGAACTACCCCCGCATGGTTTGAACTACCCCCGCATGATTTGAACCACCCCCGCATGGTTTGAACTACCCCCGCATGGTTTGAACCAAACCCGCATGGTTTGAACTACCCCCGCATGGTTTGAACCACCCCCGCATGGTTTGAACCACCCCCGCATGGTTTGAACCACCCCCGCATGGTTTGAACTACCCCCGCATGGTTTGAACCACCCCCGCATGGTTTGAACCACCCCCGCATGGTTTGAACCACCCCCGCATGGTTTGAACCACCCCCGCATGGTTTGAACCACCCCCGCATGGTTTGAACCACCCCCGCATGGTTTGAACCATCCCCGCATGGTTTGAACCACCCCGCATGGTTTGAACCACCCCCGCAAGGTTTGAACCACCCCCGCATGGTTTGAACTACCCCCGCATGGTTTGAATCACCCCCGTATGGTTTGAACCACCCCCGCATGGTTTGAACTACTCACGCATGGTTTGAACCACCCCTGCATGGTTTAAACCATCCCCGCATGGTTTGAACTACCCCCTGCATGGTTTGAACTACCCCCGCATGGTTTGAACCACCCCCGCATGGTTTGAACTACCCCCGCATGGTTTTAACCACCCCCGCATTGTTTGAACTACCCACGCATGGTTTGAACCATCCCCGCATGGTTTAAACCACCCCCGCATGGTTTAAACAACCCCCGCATGGTTTGAACTACCCACGCATGGTTTGAACCACGCCCGCATGGTTTAAACCATCCCCGCATGGTTTGAACTACCCCCGCATAGTTTGAACTACCCCCGCATGGTTTGAACCACCCCGGCATGGTTTGAACTACCCCCGCATGGTTTGAACCACCCCCGCATGGTTTGAACCACCCCCGCATGGTTTTAACCACCCCCGCATGGTTTGAACCGCCCCCGCATGGTTTGAACCACCCCCGCATGGTTTGAACCACACCCGCATGGTTTGAACTACCCACGCATGGTTTGAACCACCCCCGCATGGTTTAAACCACCCCCGCATGGTTTGAACTACCCCCGCATGGTTTGAACCACCCCCGCATGGTTTGAACTACCCCCGCATGGTTTGAACCAACCCCGCATGGTTTGAACCACCCCCGCATGGTTTGAACCACCCCCGCATGGTTTGAACCACCCCGCATGGTTTGAACCACCCGCGCATGGTTTGAACCACCCCCGCATGGTTTGAACCACCCCCGCATGGTTTGAACCACCCCCGCATGGTTTGAACCACCCCCGCATGGTTTGAACCACCCCCGCATGGTTTGAACCACCCCGCATGGTTTGAACTACCCACGCATGGTTTGAACCACCCCCGCATGGTTTAAACCACCCCCGCATGGTTTAAACCACCCCCGCATGGTTTGAACTATCCCCGCATGGTTTGAACCACCCCCGCATGGTTTGAACTACCCCCGCATGGTTTGAAATACCCCCGTATGGTTTGAACCACTCCCACATGGTTTGAACCACCCCCGCATGGTTTGAACTATCCCCGCATGGTTTGAACCAACACCGCATGGTTTGAACTACCCCCGCATGGTTTGAAATACCCCCGTATGGTTTGAACCACCCCCGCATGGTTTGAACCACCCCCGCATGGTTTGAACCACCCCCGCATGGTTTGAACCACCCCCGCATGGTTTGAACCACCCCCGCATGGTTTGAACCCCCCCCGCATGGTTTGAATAACCCCACATGGTTTGAACCAACCCCGCATGGTTTGAACCACCCCGCATGGTTTGAACTACCTCACATGGTTTGAACCACCCCGCATGGTTTGAACCACCCCCGCATGATTTGAACTATCCCCGCATGGTTTGAACCACCCCCGCATGGTTTGAACTACCCCCGCATGGTTTGAAATACCCCCGTATGGTTTAAACCACCCCCGCATGGTTTGAACTACCCGCGCATGGTTTGAACTACCCCCGCATGGTTTGAACCATCCCCGCATGGTTTGAACTACCCCGCATGGTTTGAACCACCCCGCATGGCTTGAACCACCCCCGCATGGTTTGAACCACCCCAGCATGGTTTGAATCACCCCACATGGTTTGAACCAACCCCGCATGGTTTGAACCACCCCGCATGGTTTGAACCACCCCGGGATGGTTTGAACTACCCCCGCATGGTTTGAACTACCCCCGCATGGTTTGAACTACCCCCGCATGGTTTGAACTACCCCCGCATGGTTTAAACCACCACCGCATGGTTTGAACCACCCCCGCATGGTTTGAACTACCCCCGCATGGTTTGAACCACCCCCGCATGGTTTGAACTACCCCCGCATGGTTTGAACCACCCCCGCATGGTTTGAACCACCCCCGCATGGTTTGAACCACCCCCGCATGGTTTGAACTACCCACGCATGGTTTGAACTACCCCCGCATGGTTTGAACCACCCCCGCATGGTTTGGACTACATCCGCATGGTTTGAACCACCCCGCATGGTTTGAACCACCCCCGCATGGTTTGAACCACCCCCGCATGGTTTGAACTACCCCCGCATGGTTTGAACCACCCCCGCATGGTTTGAACCACCCCCGCATGGTTTGAACCACCCCCGCATGGTTTGAACCACCCCGCATGGTTTGAACCACCCCCGCATGGTTTGAACCATCCCGCATGGTTTGAACCACTCCCGCATGGTTTGAACCACCCCCGCATGGTTTGAACCACCCCCGCATGGTTTGAACTACCCCCGCATGGTTTGAATCACCCCCGCATGGTTTGAACCACCCCCGCATGGTTTGAACTACCCACGCATGGTTTGAACCACTCCCGCATGGTTTAAACCATCCCCTGCATGGTTTGAACTACCCCCGCATAGTTTGAACTACCCCCGCATGGTTTGAACCACCCCGGCATGGTTTGAACTACCCCCGCATGGTTTGAACCACCCCCGCATGGTTTGAACCACCCCCGCATGGTTTTAACCACCCCGCATGGTTTGAACCGCCCCCGCATGGTTTGAACCACCCCCGCATGGTTTGAACTACCCCCGCTTGGTTTGAACTACCCCCGCATGGTTTGAACTACCCCCGCATGGTTTGAACCACCTTTACATTGTTTGAACCACCCCACATGGTTTGAACTACCCCCGAATGGTTTGAACCATCCCCGCATGGTTTGAACTACCCCCGCATGGTTTGAACCACCCCCGCATGGTTTGAACTACCCCCGCATGGTTTGAACCACCCCCGCATGGTTTGAACCACCCACGCATGGTTTGAACCAACCCCGCATGGTTCGAACCACCCCCGCATGGTTTGAACCATCCCCGCATGGTTTGAACTACTCCCGCATGGTTTGAACCACCCCCGCATTGTTTGAACCACCCCCGCATGGTTTGAACTACTCCCGCATGGTTTGAACCACCCCCGCATGGTTTGAACCACCCCGCATGGTTTGAACTACCCCCGCTTGGTTTGAACTACCCCCGCATGGTTTGAACTACCCCCGCATGGTTTGAACCACCTTTACATTGTTTGAACCACCCCACATGGTTTGAACCACTTTCACATGTTTTGAACCACCCCCACAATGTTGGAACTACTCCCACATGGTTTGAACCACACCCACATGGTTGGAACCACTCCCACATGGTTTGAACCACCCCTACATGGTTGGAAACACTCCCACACGGTTTGAGCCACCCCTACAATGTTGGAACCACTCCCACATGGTTTGAACCACCCCCACATGGTTGGAACCACTCCCACATAGTTTGAACCACCCCCACATGGTTGGAACAACTCCCACATGGTTTGAACCACCCCTACATGGATGGAACCACCCCAGCATGGTTTGAACCACCCCCGCATGGTTTGAACTACCCCCGCTTGGTTTGAACTACCCCCGCATGGTTTGAACTACCCCCGCATGGTTTGAACCACCCCCGCATTGTTTGAACCACTCCCGCATGGTTTGAACCACCCCCGCATGGTTTGAACCACCCCCGCATGGTTTGAACCACCCCCGCATGGTTTGAACCACCCCGCATGGTTTGAACCACCCCCGCATGGTTTGAACCACCCCCGCATGGTTTGAACCACCCCCGCATGGTTTGAACTACTCCCGCATGGTTTGAACCACCCCCGCATGGTTTGAACCACCCCACTTGGTTTGAACCACCCCACACGGTTTGAACCACCTCCACATGGTTTGAATTAACCCACATGGTTTGAACCACCTTCACATTGTTTGAACCACCCCACATGGTTTGAACCACTTTCACATGTTTTGAACCACCCCCACATGGTTGGAACCACTCCCACATGGTTTGAACCACCCCCCCATGGTTTGAACTATCCCCGCATGGTTTGAACCACCCCCGCATGGTTTGAACCACCCCCGCATGGTTTGAAATACCCCCGTATGGTTTGAACCACCCCCGCATGGTTTGAACCACCCCCGCATGGTTTGAACCACCCCCGCATGGTTTGAACCACCCCCGCATGGTTTGAACCACCCCGCATGGTTTGAACCACCCCCGCATGGTTTGAACTACCCACGCATGGTTTGAACTACCCCCGCATGGTTTGAACTACATCCGCATGGTTTGAACCACCCCCGCATGGTTTGAACCACCCCGCATGGTTTGAACCACCCCCGCATGGTTTGAACCAACCCCGCATGGTTCGAACCACCCCGCATGGTTTGAACCATCCCCGCATGGTTTGAACTACTCCCGCATGGTTTGAACCACCCCCGCATGGTTTGAACCACCCCCGCATGGTTTGAACTACTCCCGCATGGTTTGAACCACCCCCGCATGGTTTGAACCACCCCGCATGGTTTGAACTACCCCCGCTTGGTTTGAACTACCCCCACATGGTTGGAACCACTCCCACATGGTTTGAACCACCCCTACATGGTTGGAACCACTCCCCGCATGGTTTGAACCACCCCCGCATGGTTTGAACCACCCCCGCATGGTTTGAACTACCCACGCATGGTTTGAACTACCCCCGCATGGTTTGAACTACATCCGCATGGTTTGAACCACCCCCGCATGGTTTGAACCACCCCCGCATGGTTTGAACCACCCCCGCATGGTTTGAACCACCCCCGCATGGTTTGAACCACCCCCGCATGGTTTGAACCACCCCCGCATGGTTTGAACCACCCCCGCATGGTTTGAACTACTCCCGCATGGTTTGAACCACCCCCGCATGGTTTGAACCACCCCACTTGGTTTGAACCACCCCACACGGTTTGAACCACCTCCACATGGTTTGAATTAACCCACATGGTTTGAACCACCTTCACATTGTTTGAACCACCCCACATGGTTTGAACCACTTTCACATGTTTTGAACCACCCCCACATGGTTGGAACCACTCCCACATGGTTTGAACCACCTCCGCATGTTTTGAACTATCCCCGCATGGTTTGAACCACCCCCGCATGGTTTGAACTACCCCGCATGGTTTGAAATACCCCCATATGGTTTGAACCACCCCGCATGGTTTGAACCACCCCGCATGGTTTGAACCACCCCCGCATGGTTTGAACCACCCCCGCATGGTTTGAACCACCCCCGCATGGTTTGAACCACCCCCGCATGGTTTGAGCCACCCCCGCTTGGTTTGAACCACCCCCGCATGGTTTGAACTACCCCCGCATGGTTTGAACCACTCCCGCATGGTTTGAACCACCCCCGCATGGTTTGAACCACCCCGCATGGTTTGAACTACCCCCGCATGGTTTGAATCACCCCCGCATGGTTTGAACCACCCCCGCATGGTTTGAACTACCCACGCATGGTTTGAACCACCCCCGCATGGTTTAAACCACCCCCGCATGGTTTAAACCACCCCTACATGGTTGGAACCACTCCCACATGGTTTGAACCACCCCCACAATGTTGGAACCACTCCCACATGGTTTGAACCACCCCCACATGGTTTGAACCACCCCACAATGTTGGAACCACTCCCACATGGTTTTAACCACCCCACATGGTTTGAACCACTTTCACATGGTTTGAACCACCCCTACATGGTTGGAACCACTCCCACATGGTTTGAGCCACCCCTACAATGTTGGAACCACTCCCACATGGTTTGAACCACCCCCACATGGTTGGAACCACTCCCACATGGTTTGAACCACCCCCACATGGTTGGAACCATTCCCACATGGTTTGAACCACCCCTACATGGTAGGAACCACCCCGCATGGTTTGAACCACCCCCGCATGGTTTGAACTACCTCCGCTTGGTTTGAACTACCCCCGCATGGTTTGAACTACCTTTGCATGGTTTGAACCACCCCCGCATGGTTTGAACCACCCCGCATGGTTTGAACCACCCCCGCATGGTTTGAACCACCCCCGCATGGTTTGAACCACCCCCGCATGGTTTGAACCACCCTCGCATGGTTTGAACCACCCCCGCATGGTTTGAACTACTCCCGCATGGTTTGAACCACCCCCGCATGGTTTGAACCACCCCACTTGGTTTGAACCACCCCACACGGTTTGAACCACCTCCACATGGTTTGAATTAACCCACATGGTTTGAACCACCTTCACATTGTTTGAACCATCCCACATGGATTGAACCACTTTCACATGTTTTGAACCACCCCCACATGGTTGAACCACTCCCACATGGTTCGAACCACCCCCGCATGGTTTGAACTATCCCCGCATGGTTTGAACCACCCCGCATGGTTTGAACTACCCCCGCATGGTTTGAAATACCCCCGTATGGTTTGAACCACCCCCGCATGGTTTGAACCACCCCCGCATAGTTTGAACCACCCCGCATGGTTTGAACCACCCCCGCATGGTTTGAACCACCCCACACGGTTTGAACCACCTCCACATGGTTTGAATTAACCCACATGGTTTGAACCACCTTCACATTGTTTGAACCACCCCACATGGTTTGAACCACTTTCACATGTTTTGAACCACCCCCACATGGTTAGAACCACTCTCACATGGTTTGAACCACCCCCGCATGGTTTGAACCACTCCCACATGGTTTGAACCACCCCCACTTTGTTGGAACCACTCCCACATGGTTTGAACCACCCCTACATGGTTGGAACCACTCCCACATGTTTTGAACCACCCCCACAATGTTGGAACCACTCCCACATGGTTTGAACCACCCCCACATGGTTGGAACCACTCCCACATGGTTTGAACCACCCCCACAATGTTGGAACCACTCCCACATGGTTTTAACCACCCCCACATGGTTGGAACCACTCCCACATGGTTTGAACCACCCCTACAATGTTGGAACCACTCCCACATAGTTTGAACCACCCCCACATGGTTGGAACCACTCCCACATGGTTTGAACCACCCCCACATGGTTGGAACCACTCCCACATGGTTTGAACCACCCCTACATGGATGGAACCACCCCCGCTTGGTTTGAACCACCCCCGCATGGTTTGAACTACCCCCGCTTAGTTTGAACTACCCCCGCATGTTTTGAACTACCCCTGCATGGTTTGAACCACCCCCGCATGGTTTGAACCACCGCCGCATGGTTTGAACCACCCCCGCATGGTTTGAACCACCCCCGCATGGTTTGAACCACCCCCGCATGGTTTGAATCACCCCACATGGTTTTGAACCAACCCCGCATGGTTTGAACCACCCAGCATGGCTTGAACCACCCCACATGGTTTGAACCACCCCACATGTTTGAACCACCCCACATGGTTCGAACTACCCCCGCATGGTTTGAACCACCCGACATGGTTTGAACTACCCACGCATGGCTTTGAACCACCCCCGCATGGTTTGAACTATCCCCGCATGGTTTGAACCACCCCCGCATGGTTTGAACCACCCCACATGGTTTGAACCACCCCACATGTTTTGAACCACCCCACATGGTTCGAACTACCCCCGCATGGTTTGAACCACCCGACATGGTTTGAACTACCCCCGCATGGTTTGAACCACCCCCGCATGGTTTGAACTATACCCGCATGGTTTTAACCCCCCCCGGATGGTTTGAACCACCCCCGCATGGTTTGAACCACTCCCGCATGGTTTGAACCACCCCCGCATGGTTTGAACCACCCCCGCATGGTTTGAACCACCCCCGCATGGTTTGAACCACCCCCGCATGGTTTGAACCACCCCCACATTGTTGGAACCACTCCCACATGGTTTGAACCACCCCTACATGGTTGGAACCACTCCCACATGGTTTGAACCACCCCCACAATGTTGGAACTACTCCCACATGGTTTGAACCACACCCACATGGTTGGAACCACTCCCACATGGTTTGAACCACCCCTACATGGTTGGAAACACTCCCACACGGTTTGAGCCACCCCTACAATGTTGGAACCACTCCCACATGGTTTGAACCACCCCCACATGGTTGGAACCACTCCCACATGGTTTGAACCACCCCCACATGGTTGGAACAACTCCCACATGGTTTGAACCACCCCTACATGGATGGAACCACCCCCGCATGGTTTGAACCACCCCCGCATGGTTTGAACTACCCCCGCTTGGTTTGAACTACCCCCGCATGGTTTGAACTACCCCCGCATGGTTTGAACCACCCCCGCATTGTTTGAACCACTCCCGCATGGTTTGAACCACCCCCGCATGGTTTGAACCATCCCCGCATGGTTTGAACTACTCCCGCATGGTTTGAACCACCCCCGCATGGTTTGAACCACCCCCGCATGGTTTGAACTACTCCCGCATGGTTTGAACCACCCCCGCATGGTTTGAACCACCCCGCATGGTTTGAACTACCCCCGCTTGGTTTGAACTACCCCCACATGGTTGGAACCACTCCCACATGGTTTGAACCACCCCTACATGGTTGGAAACACTCCCACACGGTTTGAGCCACCCCTACAATGTTGGAACCACTCCCACATGGTTTGAACCACCCCCACATGGTTGGAACCACTCCCACATAGTTTGAACCACCCCCACATGGTTGGAACAACTCCCACATGGTTTGAACCACCCCTACATGGATGGAACCACCCCCGGCATGGTTTGAACCACCCCGCATGGTTTGAACTACCCCCGCTTGGTTTGAACTACCCCGCATGGTTTGAACTACCCCCGCATGATTTGAACCACTTCCCGCATTGTTTGAACCACTCCCGCATGGTTTGAACCACCCCCGCATGGTTTGAACCACCCCCGCATGGTTTGAACCACCCCCGCATGGTTTGAACCACCCCCGCATGGTTTGAACCACCCCCGCATGGTTTGAACCACCCCCGCATGGTTTGAACCACCCCCGCATGGTTTGAACTACTCCCGCATGGTTTGAACCACCCCCGCATGGTTTGAACCACCCCACTTGGTTTGAACCACCCCACACGGTTTGAACCACCTCCACATGGTTTGAATTAACCCACATGGTTTGAACCACCTTCACATTGTTTGAACCACCCCACATGGTTTGAACCACTTTCACATGTTTTGAACCACCCCCACATGGTTGGAACCACTCCCACATGGTTTGAACCACCCCCGCATGGTTTGAACTATCCCCGCATGGTTTGAACCACCCCCGCATGGTTTGAACTACCCCCGCATGGTTTGAAATACCCCCGCATGGTTTGAACCACCCCCGCATGGTTTGAACCACCCCCGCATGGTTTGAACCACCCCCGCATGGTTTGAACCACCCCCCGCATGGTTTGAACCACCCCCGCATGGTTTGAACCACCCCCGCATGGTTTGAACTACCCACGCATGGTTTGAACTACCCCCCGCATGGTTTGAACTACATCCGCATGGTTTGAACCACCCCCGCATGGTTTGAACCACCCCGCATGGTTTGAACCACCCCTGCATGGTTTGAACCAACCCCTGCATGGTTCGAACCACCCCCGCATGGTTTGAACCATCCCCGCATGGTTTGAACTACTCCCGCATGGTTTGAACCACCCCCGCATGGTTTGAACCACCCCCGCATGGTTTGAACTACTCCCGCATGGTTTGAACCACCCCCGCATGGTTTGAACCACCCCGCATGGTTTGAACTACCCCCGCTTGGTTTGAACTACCCCCACATGGTTGGAACCACTCCCACATGGTTTGAACCACCCTACATGGTTGGAACCACTCCCCGCATGGTTTGAACCACCCCCGCATGGTTTGAACCACCCCCGCATGGTTTGAACTACCCACGCATGGTTTGAACTACCCCCGCATGGTTTGAACTACATCCGCATGGTTTGAACCACCCCCGCATGGTTTGAACCACCCCCGCATGGTTTGAACCACCCCCGCATGGTTTGAACCACTCCCCGCATGGTTTGAACCACCCCGCATGGTTTGAACCACCCCCGCATGGTTTGAACCACCCCCGCATGGTTTGAACTACTCCCGCATGGTTTGAACCACCCCCGCATGGTTTGAACCACCCCACTTGGTTTGAACCACCCCACACAGTTTGAACCACCTCCACATGGTTTGAATTAACCCACATGGTTTGAACCACCTTCACATTGTTTGAACCACCCCACATGGTTTGAACCACTTTCACATGTTTTGAACCACCCCCACATGGTTGGAACCACTCCCACATGGTTTGAACCACCTCCGCATGTTTTGAACTATCCCCGCATGGTTTGAACCACCCCCGCATGGTTTGAACTACCCCCGCATGGTTTGAAATACCCCCATATGGTTTGAACCACCCCCTGCATGGTTTGAACCACCCCCGCATGGTTTGAACCACCCCCGCATGGTTTGAACCACCCCCGCAATGGTTTGAACCACCCCCGCATGGTTTGAACCACCCCCGCATGGTTTGAGCCACCCCCGCTTGGTTTGAACCACCCCCGCATGGTTTGAACTACCCCCGCATGGTTTGAACCACTCCCGCATGGTTTGAACCACCCCGCATGGTTTGAACCACCCCCTGCATGGTTTGAACTACCCCCGCATGGTTTGAATCACCCCCGCATGGTTTGAACCACCCCCGCATGGTTTGAACTACCCACGCATGGTTTGAACCACCCCCGCATGGTTTAAACCACCCCCGCATGGTTTAAACCACCCCTACATGGTTGGAACCACTCCCACATGGTTTGAACCACCCCCACAATGTTGGAACCACTCCCACATGGTTTGAACCACCCCCACATGGTTTGAACCACCCCCACAATGTTGGAACCACTCCCACATGGTTTTAACCACCCCACATGGTTTGAACCACTTTCACATGGTTTGAACCACCCCTACATGGTTGGAACCACTCCCACATGGTTTGAGCCACCCCTACAATGTTGGAACCACTCCCACATGGTTTGAACCACCCCCACATGGTTGGAACCACTCCCACATGGTTTGAACCACCCCCACATGGTTGGAACCATTCCCACATGGTTTGAACCACCCCTACATGGTAGGAACCACCCCCGCATGGTTTGAACCACCCCCGCATGGTTTGAACTACCTCCGCTTGGTTTGAACTACCCCCGCATGGTTTGAACTACCCCCGCATGGTTTGAACCACCCCCGCATGGTTTGAACCACCCCCGCATGGTTTGAACCACCCCCGCATGGTTTGAACCACCCCCGCATGGTTTGAACCACCCCCGCATGGTTTGAACCACCCTCGCATGGTTTGAACCACCCCCGCATGGTTTGAACTACTCCCGCATGGTTTGAACCACCCCCGCATGGTTTGAACCACCCCACTTGGTTTGAACCACCCCACACGGTTTGAACCACCTCCACATGGTTTGAATTAACCCACATGGTTTGAACCACCTTCACATTGTTTGAACCATCCCACATGGATTGAACCACTTTCACATGTTTTGAACCACCCCCACATGGTTGGAACCACTCCCACATGGTTTGAACCACCCCCGCATGGTTTGAACTATCCCCGCATGGTTTGAACCACCCCCGCATGGTTTGAACTACCCCCGCATGGTTTGAAATACCCCCGTATGGTTTGAACCACCCCCGCATGGTTTGAACCACCCCCGCATGGTTTGAACCACCCCCGCATGGTTTGAACCACCCCCCCATGGTTTGAACCACCCCCCCATGGTTGGAACCACTCCCACATGGTTTGAACCACCCCACATGGTTTGAATTAACCCACATGGTTTGAACCACCTTCACATTGTTTGAACCACCCCACATGGTTTGAACCACTTTCACATGTTTTGAACCACCCCCACATGGTTAGAACCACTCCCACATGGTTTGAACCACCCCCGCATGGTTTGAACCACTCCCACATGGTTTGAACCACCCCCACTTTGTTGGAACCACTCCCACATGGTTTGAACCACCCCTACATGGTTGGAACCACTCCCACATGTTTTGAACCACCCCCACAATGTTGGAACCACTCCCACATGGTTTGAACCACCCCCACATGGTTGGAACCACTCCCACATGGTTTGAACCACCCCCACAATGTTGGAACCACTCCCACATGGTTTTAACCACCCCCACATGGTTGGAACCACTCCCACATGGTTTGAACCACCCCTACAATGTTGGAACTACTCCCACATAGTTTGAACCACCCCCACATGGTTGGAACCACTCCCACATGGTTTGAACCACCCCCACATGGTTGGAACCACTCCCACATGTTTTGAACCACCCCTACATGGATGGAACCACCCCCGCTTGGTTTGAACCACCCCCGCATGGTTTGAACTACCCCCGCTTAGTTTGAACTACCCCCGCATGTTTTGAACTACCCCTGCATGGTTTGAACCACCCCCGCATGGTTTGAACCACCGCCGCATGGTTTGAACCACCCCCGCATGGTTTGAACCACCCCCGCATGGTTTGAACCACCCCCGCATGGTTTGAATCACCCCACATGGTTTGAACCAACCCCGCATGGTTTGAACCACCCAGCATGGTTTGAACCACCCCACATGGTTTGAACCACCCCACATGTTTTGAACCACCCCACATGGTTCGAACTACCCCCGCATGGTTTGAACCACCCGACATGGTTTGAACTACCCACGCATGGTTTGAACCACCCCCGCATGGTTTGAACTATCCCCGCATGGTTTGAACCACCCCCGCATGGTTTGAACCACCCCACATGGTTTGAACCACCCCACATGTTTTGAACCACCCCACATGGTTCGAACTACCCCGCATGGTTTGAACCACCCGACATGGTTTGAACTACCCCCGCATGGTTTGAACCACCCCCGCATGGTTTGAACTATACCCGCATGGTTTAAACCACCCCCGTATGGTTTGAACCACCCCCGCATGGTTTGAACCACTCCCGCATGGTTTGAACCACCCCCGCATGGTTTGAACCACCCCGCATGGTTTGAACCACCCCCGCATGGTTTGAACCACCCCCGCATGGTTTGAACCACCCCCACAAGGTTGGAACCACTCCCACATGGTTTGAACCACCCCCCCATGGTTTGAACCACTCCCTCATGGTTTGAACCACCCCCACATGGTTGGAACAACTCCCACATGGTTTGAACCACCCCCACATGGTTGGAACCACTCCCACATGGTTTGAACCACCCCTACATGGTTGGAAACACTCCCACACGGTTTGAGCCACCCCTACAATGTTGGAACCACTCCCACATGGTTTGAACCACCCCCACATGGTTGGAACCACTCCCACATGGTTTGAACCACCCCCACATGGTTGGAACAACTCCCACATGGTTTGAACCACCCCTACATGGATGGAACCACCCCGCATGGTTTGAACCACCCCCGCATGGTTTGAACTACCCCTGCTTGGTTTGAACTACCCCCGCATGGTTTGAACTACCCCTGCATGGTTTGAACCACCCCCGCATTGTTTGAACCACTCCCGCATGGTTTGAACCACCCCCGCATGGTTTGAACCATCCCCGCATGGTTTGAACTACTCCCGCATGGTTTGAACCACCCCCGCATGGTTTGAACCACCCCCGCATGGTTTGAACTACTCCCGCATGGTTTGAACCACCCCCGCATGGTTTGAACCACCCCGCATGGTTTGAACTACCCCCTGCTTGGTTTGAACTACCCCCACATGGCTGGAACCACTCCCACATGGTTTGAACCACCCCTACATGGTTGGAACCACTCCCTGCATGGTTTGAACCACCCCGCATGGTTTGAACCACCCCGCATGGTTTGAACTACCCACGCATGGTTTGAACTACCCCGCATGGTTTGAACTACATCCGCATGGTTTGAACCACCCCCGCATGGTTTAAACCACCCCCGCATGGTTTGAACCACCCCCGCATGGTTTGAACCACCCCCGCATGGTTTGAACCACCCCCGCATGGTTTGAACCACCCCCGCATGGTTTGAACCACCCCCGCATGGTTTGAACTACTCCCGCATGGTTTGAACCACCCCCGCATGGTTTGAACCACCCCACTTGGTTTGAACCACCCCACACGGTTTGAACCACCTCCACATGGTTTGAATTAACCCACATGGTTTGAACCACCTTCACAATGTTTGAACCACCCCACATGGTTTGAACCACTTTCACATGTTTTGAACCACCCCCACATGGTTGGAACCACTCCCACATGGTTTGAACCACCTCCGCATGTTTTGAACTATCCCCGCATGGTTTGAACCACCCCTGCATGGTTTGAACTACCCCGCATGGTTTGAAATACCCCCATATGGTTTGAACCACCCCGCATGGTTTGAACCACCCCCGCATGGTTTGAACCACCCCCGCATGGTTTGAACCACCCCCGCATGGTTTGAACCACCCCCGCATGGTTTGAACCACCCCCGCATGGTTTGAGCCACCCCCGCTTGGTTTGAACCACCCCCGTATGGTTTGAACTACCCCGCATGGTTTGAATCACCCCTTCGCATGGTTTGAACCACCCCCGCATGGTTTGAACCACTCACCCACGCATGGTTTGAAACCACCCCCGCATGGTTTAAACCACCCCGCATGGTTTAAACCACCCCTACATGGTTGGAACCACTCCCACATGGTTTGAACCACCCCCACAATGTTGGAACCACTCCCACATGGTTTGAACCACCCCCACATGGTTTGAACCACCCCCACAATGTTGGAACCACTCCCACATGGTTTTAACCACCCCCACATGGTTGGAACCACTCCCACATGGTTTGAACCACCCCTACATGGTTGAACCACTCCCACATGGTTTGAGCCACCCCTACAATGTTGGAACCACTCCCACATGGTTTGAACCACCACCACATGGTTGGAACCACTCCCACATGGTTTGAACCACCCCCACATGGTTGGAACCATTCCCACATGGTTTGAACCACCCCTACATGGTAGGAACCACCTCCGCATGGTTTGAACCACCCCCGCATGGTTTGAACTACCCCCGCTTGGTTTGAACTACCCCCGCATGGTTTGAACTACCCCCGCATGGTTTGAACCACCCCTGCATGGTTTGAACCACCCCCGCATGGTTTGAACCACCCCCGCATGGTTTGAACCACCCCCGCATGGTTTGAACCACCCCCGCATGGTTTGAACCACCCCCGCATGGTTTGAACCACCCCCGCATGGTTTGAACCACCCTCGCATGGTTTGAACCACCCCGCATGGGTTTGAACTACTCCCGCATGGTTTGAACCACCCCCGCATGGTTTGAACCACCCTCGCATGGTTTGAACCACCCCACACGGTTTGAACCACCTCCACATGGTTTGAATTAACCCACATGGTTTGAACCACCTTCACATTGTTTGAACCATCCCACATGGATTGAACCACTTTCACATGTTTTGAACCACCCCCACATGGTTGGAACCACTCCCACATGGTTTGAAAACCACCCCCGCATGGTTTGAACTATCCCCGCATGGTTTGAACCACCCCCGCATGGTTTGAACTACCCCCGCATGGTTTGAAATACCCCCGTATGGTTTGAACCACCCCCGCATGGTTTGAACCACCCCGCATGGTTTGAACCACCCCCGCATGGTTTGAACCACCCCCGCATGGTTTGAACCACCCCACACGGTTTGAACCACCTCCACATGGTTTGAATTAACCCACATGGTTTGAACCACCTTCACATTGTTTGAACCACCCCACATGGTTTGAACCACTTTCACATTTTTTGAACCACCCCCACATAGTTAGAACCACTCCCACATGGTTTGAACCACCCCCGCATGGTTTGAACCACTCCCACATGGTTTGAACCACCCCCACATTGTTGGAACCACTCCCACATGGTTTGAACCACCCCTACATGGTTGGAACCACTCCCACATGTTTTGAACCACCCCCACAATGTTGGAACCACTCCCACATGGTTTGAACCACCCCCACATGGTTGGAACCACTCCCACATGGTTTGAACCACCCCCACAATGTTGGAACCACTCCCACATGGTTTTAACCACCCCCACATGGTTGGAACCACTCCCACATGGTTTGAACCACCCCTACAATGTTGGAACCACTCCCACATAGTTTGAACCACCCCCACATGGTTGGAACCACTCCCACATGGTTTGAACCACCCCCACATGGTTGGAACCACTCCCACATGGTTTGAACCACCCCTACATGGATGGAACCACCCCCGCTTGGTTTGAACCACCCCCGCATGGTTTGAACTACCCCCGCTTAGTTTGAACTACCCCCGCATGTTTTGAACTACCCCCGCATGGTTTGAACCACCCCCGCATGGTTTGAACCACCGCCGCATGGTTTGAACCACCCCCGCATGGTTTGAACCACCCCCGCATGGTTTGAACCACCCCCGCATGGTTTGAATCACCCCACATGGTTTGAACCAACCCCGCATGGTTTGAACCACCCAGCATGGTTTGAACCACCCCACATGGTTTGAACCACCCCACATGTTTTGAACCACCCCACATGGTTCGAACTACCCCCGCATGGTTTGAACCACCCGACATGGTTTGAACTACCCACGCATGGTTTGAACCACCCCCGCATGGTTTGAACTATCCCCGCATGGTTTGAACCACCCCCGCATGGTTTGAACCACCCCACATGGTTTGAACCACCCCACATGTTTTGAACCACCCCACATGGTTCGAACTACCCCCGCATGGTTTGAACCACCCGACATGGTTTGAACTACCCCCGCATGGTTTGAACCACCCCGCATGGTTTGAACTATACCCGCATGGTTTGAACCACCCCCGTATGGTTTGAACCACCCCCGCATGGTTTGAACCACTCCCGCATGGTTTGAACCACCCCCGCATGGTTTGAACCACCCCCGCATGGTTTGAACCACCCCCGCATGGTTTGAACCACCCCCGCATGGTTTGAACCACCCCCACATTGTTGGAACCACTCCCACATGGTTTGAACCACCTCCTACATGGTTGGAACCACTCCCACATGGTTTGAACCACCCCCACAATGTTGGAACTACTCCCACATGGTTTGAACCACACCCACATGGTTGGAACCACTCCCACATGGTTTGAACCACCCCTACATGGTTGGAAACACTCCCACACGGTTTGAGCCACCCCTACAATGTTGGAACCACTCCACATGGTTTGAACCACCCCACATGGTTGGAACCACTCCCACATGGTTTGAACCACCCCACATGGTTGGAACAACTCCCACATGGTTTGAACCACCCCTACATGGATGGAACCACCCCCGCATGGTTTGAACCACCCCCGCATGGTTTGAACTACCCCCGCTTGGTTTGAACTACCCCGCATGGTTTGAACTACTCCCGCATGGTTTGAACCACCCCGCATTGTTTGAACCACTCCCGCATGGTTTGAACCACCCCCGCATGGTTTGAACCATCCCCGCATGGTTTGAACTACTCCCGCATGGTTTGAACCACCCCCGCATGGTTTGAACCACCCCCGCATGGTTTGAACTACTCCCGCATGGTTTGAACCACCCCCGCATGGTTTGAACCACCCCGCATGGTTTGAACTACCCCCGCTTGGTTTGAACTACCCCCACATGGTTGGAACCACTCCCACATGGTTTGAACCACCCCTACATGGTTGGAACCACTCCCCGCATGGTTTGAACCACCCCGCATGGTTTGAACCACCCCCGCATGGTTTGAACTACCCACGCATGGTTTGAACTACCCCCCGCATGGTTTGAACTACATCCGCATGGTTTGAACCACTCCCGCATGGTTTGAACCACCCCCGCATGGTTTGAACCACCCCCGCATGGTTTGAAACCACCCCCGCATGGTTTGAACCACCCCGCATGGTTTGAACCACCCCGCATGGTTTGAACCACCCCCGCATGGTTTGAACTACTCCCGCATGGTTTGAACCACCCCCGCATGGTTTGAACCACCCCACTTGGTTTGAACCACCCCACACGGTTTGAACCACCTCCACATGGTTTGAATTAACCCACATGGTTTGAACCACCTTCACATTGTTTGAACCACCCCACATGGTTTGAACCACTTTCACATGTTTTGAACCACCCCACATGGTTGGAACCACTCCCACATGGTTTGAACCACCTCCGCATGTTTTGAACTATCCCCGCATGGTTTGAACCACCCCGCATGGTTTGAACTACCCCCGCATGGTTTGAAATACCCCCATATGGTTTGAACCACCCCCGCATGGTTTGAACCACCCCCGCATGGTTTGAACCACCCCCGCATGGTTTGAACCACCCCCGCATGGTTTGAACCACCCCCGCATGGTTTGAACCACCCCCGCATGGTTTGAGCCACCCCGCTTGGTTTGAACCACCCCCGCATGGTTTGAACTACCCCCGCATGGTTTGAACCACTCCCGCATGGTTTGAACCACCCCCGCATGGTTTGAACCACCCCCGCATGGTTTGAACTACCCCCGCATGGTTTGAATCACCCCCGCATGGTTTGAACCACCCCCGCATGGTTTGAACTACCCACGCATGGTTTGAACCACCCCCCCATGGTTTAAACCACACCCCGCATGGTTTTAACCACCCCCACATGGTTGGAACCACACCCACATGGTTTGAACCACCCCCACAATGTTGGAACCACTCCCACATGGTTTGAACCACCCCCACATGGTTTGAACCACCCCCACAATGTTGGAACCACTCCCACATGGTTTTAACCACCCCCACATGGTTGGAACCACTCCCACATGGTTTGAACCACCCCTACATGGTTGGAACCACTCCCACATGGTTTGAGCCACCCCTACAATGTTGGAACCACTCCCACATGGTTTGAACCACCACCACATGGTTGGAACCACTCCCACATGGTTTGAACCACCCCCACATGGTTGGAACCATTCCCACATGGTTTGAACCACCCCTACATGGTAGGAACCACCCCCGCATGGTTTGAACCACCCCCGCATGGTTTGAACTACCCCCGCTTGGTTTGAACTACCCCCGCATGGTTTGAACTACCCCCGCATGGTTTGAACCACCCCCGCATGGTTTGAACCACCCCCGCATGGTTTGAACCACCCCCGCATGGTTTGAACCACCCCCGCATGGTTTGAACCACCCCCGCATGGTTTGAACCACCCTCGCATGGTTTGAACCACCCCCGCATGGTTTGAACTACTCCCGCATGGTTTGAACCACCCCCGCATGGTTTGAACCACCCCACTTGGTTTGAACCACCCCACACGGTTTGAACCACCTCCACATGGTTTGAATTAACCCACATGGTTTGAACCACCTACACATTGTTTGAACCATCCCACATGGATTGAACCACTTTCACATGTTTTGAACCACCCCCACATGGTTGGAACCACTCCCACATGGTTTGAACCACCCCCGCATGGTTTGAACTATCCCCGCATGGTTTGAACCACCCCCGCATGGTTTGAACTACCCCCGCATGGTTTGAAATACCCCCGTATGGTTTGAACCACCCCCGCATGGTTTGAACCACCCCCGCATGGTTTGAACCACCCCCGCATGGTTTGAACCACCCCCGCATGGTTTGAACCACCCCACACGGTTTGAACCACCTCCACATGGTTTGAATTAACCCAAATGGTTTGAATCACCTTCACATTGTTTGAACCACCCCACATGGTTTGAACCACTTTCACATGTTTTGAACCACCCCCACATGGTTGGAACCACTCCCACATGGTTTGAACCACCCCTACATGGTTGGAACCACTCCCACATGGTTGGAACCACTCCCACATGGTTTGAACCACCCCTACATGGTTGGAACCACCCCCGCATGGTTTGAACCACCCCCGCATGGTTTGAACTACCCCCGCTTGGTTTGAACTACCCCCGCATGGTTTGAAGCACCCCCGCATGGTTTGAACTACCCCCACATGGTTTGAATCACCCCCGCATGGTTTGAACCACCCCCGCATGGTTTGAACTACCCACGCATGGTTTGAACCACCCCCGCATGGTTTAAACCATCCCCGCATGGTTTGAACTACCCCCGCATGGTTTGAACTACCCCCGCATGGTTTGAACCACCCCCGCATGGTTTGAACTACCCCCGCATGGTTTGAACCACCCCCGCATGGTTTGAACCACCCCCGCATGGTTTGAACCACCCCCGCATGGTTTGAACCGCCCCCGCATGGTTTGAACCACCCCCGCATGGTTTGAACCACACCCGCATGGTTTGAACTACCCACGCATGGTTTGAACCACCCCCACATGGTTGGAACCACTCCCACATGGTTTGAACCACCCCTACATGGTTGGAACCACCCCCGCATGGTTTGAACCACCCCCGCATGGTTTGAACCACCCCCGCTTGGTTTGAACCACCCCCGCATGGTTTGAACTACCCCCGCATAGTTTGAACCACCCCCGCATGGTTTGAACCACCCCCGCATGGTTTGAACCACCCCCGCATGGTTTGAACCACCCCCGCATGGTTTGAACCACCCACGCATGGTTTGAACTACCCCCGCATGGTTTGAACTACCCCCGAATGGTTTGAACCACCCCCGCATGGTTTGAACTACCCACGCATGGTTTGAACCAACCCCGCATGGTTCGCACCACCCCCGCATGGTTTGAACCATCCCCGCATGGTTTGAACTACTCCCGCATGGTTTGAACCACCCCCGCATGGTTTGAACCACCCCCACATTGTTGGAACCACTCCCACATGGTTTGAACCACCCCTACATGGTTGGAACCACTCCCACAAGGTTTGAACCACCCCCACAATGTTGGAACCACTCCCACATGGTTTGAACCACCCCCACATGGTTGGAACCACTCCCACATGGTTTGAACCACCCCTACATGGTTGGAAACACTCCCACATGGTTTGAGTCACACCTACAATGTTGGAACCACTCCCACATGGTTTGAACCACCCCCACATGGTTGGAACCACTCCCACATGGTTTGAACCACCCCCACATGGTTGGAACCACTCCCACATGGTTTGAACCACCCCTACATAGATGGAACCACCCCCGCATGGTTTGAACCACCCCCGCATGGTTTGAACCACCCCCACATGGTTGGAACCACTCCCACATGGTTTGAACCACCCCTACATGGTTGGAACCACCCCCGCATGGTTTGAACCACCCCCGCATGGTTTGAACCACCCCCGCTTGGTTTGAACCACCCCCGCATGGTTTGAACTACCCCCGCATAGTTTGAACCACCCCCGCATGGTTTGAACCACCCCCGCATGGTTTGAACCACCCCCGCATGGTTTGAACCACCCCCGCATGGTTTGAACCACCCCCGCATGGTTTGAACTACCCCCGCATGGTTTGAACTACCCCCGAATGGTTTGAACCACCCCCGCATGGTTTGAACTACCCACGCATGGTTTGAACCAACCCCGCATGGTTCGAACCACCCCCGCATGGTTTGAACCATCCCCGCATGGTTTGAACTACTCCCGCATGGTTTGAACCACCCCCGCATGGTTTGAACCACCCCCGCATGGTTTGAACTACTCCCGCATGGTTTGAACTACCCCCGCTTGGTTTGAACTACCCCCGCATGGTTTGAACTACCCCCGCATGGTTTGAACCACCTTCACATTGTTTGAACCACCCCACATGGTTTGAACCACTTTTACATGTTTTGAACCACCCCCACATGGTTGGAACCACTCCCACATGGTTTGAACCACCCCTACATGGTTGGAACCACTCCCACATGGTTTGAACCACCCCCACATTGTTGGAACCACTCCCACATGGTTTGAACCACCCCTACATGGTTGGAACCACTCCCACATGGTTTGAACCACCCCCACAATTTTGGAACCACTCCCACATGGTTTGAACCACCCCCACATGGTTGGAACCACTCCCACATGGTTTGAACCACCCCCACAATGTTGGAACCACTCCCACATGGTTTTAACCACCCCCACATGGTTGGAACAACTCCCACATGGTTTGAACCACCCCTACATGGTTGGAACCACTCCCACATGGTTTGAGCCACCCCTACAATGTTGGAACCACTCCCACATGGTTTGAACCACCCCCACATGGTTGGAACCACTCCCACATGGTTTGAACCACCCCCACATGGTTGGAACCACTCCCACATGGTTTGAGCTACCCCTACAATGTTGGAACCACTCCCACATGGTTTGAACCACCCCCACATGGTTGGAACCACTCCCACATGGTTTGAACCACCCCCACATGGTTGGAACCACTCCCACATGGTTTGAACCACCCCTACATGGTAGGAACCACCCCCGCATGGTTTGAACCACCCCCGCATGGTTTGAACTACTCCCGCATTGTTTGAACCACCCCCGCATGGTTTGAACCACCCCACTTGGTTTGAACCACCCCCGCATGGTTTGAACTACCCCCGCATGGTTTGAACCACCCCCGCATGGTTTGAACTACCCCCGCATGGTTTGAAATACCCCCGTATGGTTTGAACCACCCCCGCATGGTTTGAACCTCCCCCGCATGGTTTGCACCACCCCCGCATGGTTTGAACATCCCCCCCATGTTTTGAACCACCCCCGCATGGTTTGAACCACCCCCGCATGGTTTGAACTACCCACGCATGGTTTGAACTACCCCCGCATGGTTTGAACTACCCCCGCATGGTTTGAACCACCCCCGCATGGTTGGAACCACTCCCACATGGTTTGAACCACCCCTACATGGTTGGAACCACCCCGCATGGTTTGAACCACCCCCGCATGGTTTGAACCACCCCCGCTTGGTTTGAACCACCCCGCATGGTTTGAACTACCCCCGCATAGTTTGAACCACCCCCGCATGGTTTGAACCACCCCCGCATGGTTTGAACCACCCCCGCATGGTTTGAACCACCCCCGCATGGTTTGAACCACCCACGCATGGTTTGAACTACCCCCGCATGGTTTGAACCAACCCCGCATGGTTCGAACCACCCCCGCATGGTTTGAACCATCCCCGCTATGTTCGAACTACCCCCGCATGGTTTGAACCACCCCCGCATGGTTTGAACCACCCCACATGGTTTGAACCACCCCACACGGTTTGAACCACCTCCACATGGTTTGAATTAACCCACATGGTTTTAACCACCTTCATATTGTTTGAACCACCCCACATGGTTTGAACCACTTTCACATGTTTTGAACCACCCTCACATGGTTTGAACTACTCCCACATGGTTTGAACCACCCCTACATGGTTGGAACCACTCCCACATGGTTTGAACCACCCCCACATGGTTGGAACCACTCCCACATGGTTTGAACCACCCCCACATGGTTGGAACCACTCCCACATGGTTTGAGCTACCCCTACAATGTTGGAACCACTCCCACATGGTTTGAACCACCCCCACATGGTTGGAACCACTCCCACATGGTTTGAACCACCCCCACATGGTTGGAACCACTCCCACATGGTTTGAACCACCCCTACATGGTAGGAACCACCCCCGCATGGTTTGAACCACCCCCGCATGGTTTGAACCACCCCCGCATGGTTTGAACTACTCCCGCATTGTTTGAACCACCCCCGCATGGTTTGAACCACCCCACTTGGTTTGAACCACCCCACACGGTTTGAACCACCTCCACATGGTTTGAATTAACCCACATGGTTTGAACCACCTTCACATTGTTTGAACCACCCCACATGGTTTGAACCACTTTCACATGTTTTGAACCACCCCCACATGGTTTGAACCACTCCCACATGGTTTGAACCACCCCTACATGGTTGGAACCACTCCCACATGGTTTAAACCACCCCCACATTGTTGGAACCACTCCCGCATGGTTTGAACCACCCCTAAATGGTTGGAACCACTCCCACATGGTTTGAACCACCCCCACAATGTTGGAACCACTCCCACATGGTTTGAACCACAACCACATGGTTGGAACCACTCCCACATGGTTTGAACCACCCCCACAATGTTGGAACCACTCCCACATGGTTTGAACCACCCCCACATGGTTGGAACCACTCCCACATGGTTTGAACCACCCCTACATGGTTGGAACCACTCCCACATGGTTTGAGCCACCCCTACAATGTTGGAACCACTCCCACATGGTTTGAACCACCCCCACATGGTTGGAACCACTGCCACATGGTTTGAACCACCCCCACATGGTTGGAACCACTCCCACATGGTTTGAACCACCCCTACATGGTTGGAACCACCCCCGCATGGTTTGAACCACCCCCGCATGGTTTGAACCACCCCTGCTTGGTTTGAACCACCCCCGCATGGTTTGAACTACCCCCGCATAGTTTGAACCACCCCCGCATGGTTTGAACCACCCCCGCATGGTTTGAACCACCCCCGCATGGTTTGAACCACCCCCGCATGGTTTGAACCACCCACGCATGGTTTGAACTTTCCCCGCATGGTTTGAACCAACCCCGCATGGTTCGAACCACCCCGCATGGTTTGAACCATCCCCGCTATGTTTGAACTACCCCCGCATGGTTTGAACCACCCCCGCATGGTTTGAACCACCCCACATGGTTTGAACCACCCCACACGGTTTGAACCACCTCCACATGGTTTGAATTAACCCACATGGTTTTAACCACCTTCATATTGTTTGAACCACCCCACATGGTTTGAACCACTTTCACATGTTTTGAACCACCCTCACATGGTTTGAACCACTCCCACATGGTTTGAACCACCCCTACATGGTTGGAACCACTCCCACATGGTTTGAACCACCCCTACATGGTTGGAACCACTCCCGCATGGTTTGAACCACCCCTACATGGTTGGAACCACTCCCACATGGTTTGAACCACCCCCACAATGTTGGAACCACTCCCACATGGTTTGAACCATCCCCACATGGTTGGAACCACTCCCACATGGTTTGAACCACCCCCACAATGTTGGAACCACTCCCACATGGTTTGAACCACCCCCACATGGTTGGAACCACTCCCACATGGTTTGAACCACCCCTACATGGTTGGAACCACCCCTACATGGCTGGAACCACTCCCACATGGTTTGAACCACCCCTACATGCTCCCGTCAAAGTCTGCTCCATTCCCATCCGCCCCCACCAGTAGTAAATTGTACCAGGTAAAATAAAGATAACCTCATGACAACATGTATAAACATAACCTCATGACAACATGTTTAAATAAACATAACCTCATGACAACATGCTTAAATAAACATAACCTCATGACAACATGTATAAACATAACCTCATGACAACATGTTTAAATAAACATAACCTCATGACAACATGCTTAAATAAACATAACCTCATGACAACATGTTTGAACAAGTGATAAACAAATTAATCAGTCAATTCATATTAATATAGATGAACGAGAAAATTACGAGTATGCACATGACATGAGTTCAGCCCATGTATTAATAAAAGACTGTCAATTATATCAGGAGATAACTGTGATGCTATCAACTGTACCAGTAAATAACTGTGATGTTATCAACTGTTTCAGGAGATAACTGTGATGTTATCAACTGTATCAGGAGATAACTGTGATGCTATCGACATTTTTCCGTGTCAAGTATCAAAATAACGAATCTAAGTCCGAAATTGAGGAATATATCAAGAATAAAATGTTATTCTTACCATTAAGCTTCAGAAAATTCTCAAATTTCTTTGAACTTTTTCTTTGTAGCTTATTCTATCAGTATCTTCGGAGATGTATTTATGAACAGGTGCAATATTATAACAGTATGATCAAAACAATATTACCTGGCTACAGTCGAGATAAACTTTGGAAAACATTTTCGTCGTTTTAAGGGTAGAGTTCGTAACGTAGTGGAAAGTTGGTCTGGGACATTTAAGAAACCTCTGAAGCTAGCTTACTTATCAGTCGATATATTGATTGATTATATTGGTTTGTTTCAGTAGATAACGTTTTAATCGTGGGTATGCGATAGATTGACAGTACAAGGAAGTTTGTACAACATTCACGATTAGCACTGAATATTAAAATTTTATGGTTGAGTGTTCTTGAACTTATTACACACCTCTTTGAGAAAACGGGGAGAGGAAAGAGAGAGAGAGAGAGAGAAAGAGAGAGAGAGAGAGAGAGTGAGAGAGAGAGAGAGAGAAAGAGAGAGAGAGAGAGAGAGAGGCGAAAGTGTAGTACAATTAAAAGTTACTCTGGCAAAAAAAGAAGGGGAGGGGTGTGTGATATAAACAAACAAGCAATTAAGCCTGTTCCATTCTGGACACAGGACGCGTTAGCGCATTTTCATGTTATGTATCAGTAGTATGCTATCTTTCAGTAAATATTTGTAAATTTTGGAAATGTTTATAAATTCAATTGTGTAATGCATATATCTGTAAAAAATAAATTATAAAGACGTTTCTTTATATTTGAAAAAAAATGATTGTCTCTTAAATCTAACTACAAGTGGTTTGTGGTTACTGAAATAGGACTCATAATTGAAAACATTCGAAATTATAGTCATTTAATCGTCCGAAAACTCCGTCAATTGTTGCATAGTTCTGATACTTTCAATTAAACTCAGAACACAAGCTTACTATTTCATTTGATGAGTTTCTTAATAAATCTTGGTGAAACTACGTGCTGCAGTATTTCGCACCAAATGAACGGGCTATTGAACGTACAAGGTGTATATATAATATATAAGCCCCTTAGGAGCCCTGAAGCCCGGCCCTCAGAGATCCTATCGCGAATTGAACTTTTGATGTACACATGGCAGGCCAAGACCTACAAAATGATATATACATCATGGGTCTAGGACTTATAGTTGCTGAGATATAGCGCTCCTTTATTAATATAGCTTATATAGTAAAAACGGTACTAAGGCCCCTTTTACGGCCCTGAGAGGTCAGATCGCGAAATGGAAAAAAGTCATTTCTTGGCAGGCCAAGACCTACAAAATGATATATACATCATGGGTCTAGGACTTATGGTTGTTGAGATCTAGGGTGTACACGGACAGACGGACGGACAGACAACACGGGGACAATAGAGCATTTTTTTTTTCGAAAATGCTCTAAAAATAGTGTTACCTGAATGTGAATGACCCCCTAGATCAGGGGTCGACAACCTGCGGCTCTTTCGATGTCAAATTGCGGCCTAATCAAATACCATAATATTGAAACAACAATTTTAGTGGCTCTTTAAAAACTGAGAAAATTATAAATTAAAACATTTGGCTCTTCCGTCTGCCCTAGATCTATTCTATCGATTTGACTTTTTGTGTCCATTTTTTTTACGATTTTACGGGAATTTCAAGATGACCATCATCTCGTTTTAAAGCTGTCTTTTTATTTCACTGTAAACACCAAACAGTGTATATCACAAATTAGTCTGTGTTTGACACATACGTAAATTCAGTTATTACTTCTCATCCTAAGCAAGTAGTTCCAAACCCCAGGTCCGTGGATCAAATGGTAATGGGCCGCCCAAGAAACATTAAATTATTTCCTTTGTTATTTACTGTGGTGTATTTCTCTCGGGATTGTGGCGACATTTAGTGGACGAGAAATATTCCCCCCCTCCCTCTTCCTTCCAGCGGGCCGCAGTGAAATTATCAAACGCTGACCGGTCCGTGGAGAGAAAAAGGTTGGGGCCCACTGTCCTAAATGTTAGGGGACCACTGTCCTAAGTGACTTAAGAAGAAGAGTTGGTGGAGGGGGAAAGTGGAGGGGGAAAGTGGAGGGTTCCACTTATAGGAATCAGGGCCGCTTTATCCTATAGGCACAGTAGGCACTGGGCCTAGGGCCTTTCAAGAGCCTACGAAAGCCAGAACATTAAGTGAAAACAAGTGCATTCTTGAAAAATATTAAAAAATGAAATCGGGGAGGGCCTACGACTTTGAAAGTGCCTAGGGCCTACGATGACCTTAAAACGGCCCTGCTGGGAATATGCTGCTTCAACTCTACCATAGGATTAAGAAAGTTTATGTTCCACAAAATCTAGCTACGACACTGCTTCTCCTTATAAATCTCTTCCTGTTTTTATTTTTTCTTAATAACTTTCCAATTTCTTTCAAACATTTACGATTCATCTTTGTTTGTTTGTTTTTTTACTTTTACTTATAAATTTAGAATTATCGGTGATTCCTTTTTTTTTTCTATAAATAGTTTCGTATGAAAAGTTTTATTTACCTTTCAAATTTTTATACAATTAATAGAATTTTTGAAAGATAACATTCAACTTTTTACTGCCTACCTGGTTGAAAGATAACATTAAATAATTTATATACAGGTTTATGTATGTGTGTATGTGTGTGTGCATGCGTATATGTGTAATCGTCTATGTGTGTGTATGTGCGAATGTGTGTATGTTTGTGTGCATGTATATGTTTAAACGTGTGTGTGTGTGTGTGTGTGTGTGTGTGAGTGTATGTATGTATATTTGTATTTGTGTGTGCATTTGTGTGTGTGTGTATGTATATTTGTATTTGTGTGTGTGAGTGTGTGTGTATGTATATTTGTATTTGTGTGTGCAGGTGTGTGTGTGTGTATGTATATTTGTATTTGTGTGTGCATGCGTGTGTGTGTGTGTATGTATATTTGTATTTGTGTGTGCATGTGTGTGTGTGTATGTATATTTGTATTTGTGTGTGCATGTGTGTGTGTATGTATATTTGTATTTGTGTGTGCATGCGTGTGTGTGTATGTATGTATATTTGTATTTGTGTGTGCATGTGTGTGTGTGTATGTATATTTGTATTTGTGTGTGCATGTGTGTGTGTGTATGTATATTTGTATTTGTGTGTGCATGTGTGTGTGTGTATGTATATTTGTATTTGTGTGTGCATGTGTGTGTGTGTATGTATATTTGTATTTGTGTGTGCATGCGTGTGTGTGTATGTATGTATATTTGTATTTGTGTGTGCATGTGTGTGTGTGTATGCATATTTGTATTTGTGTGTGCAGGTGTGTGTGTGTGTATGTATATTTGTATTTGTGTGTGCATGCGTGTGTGTGTATGTATATTTGTATTTGTGTGTGCATGTGTGTGTGTGTGTGTATGTATATTTGTATTTGTGTGTGCATGTGTGTGTGTGTATGTATATTTGTATTTGTGTGTGCATGCATGTGTGTGTGTATGTATTTTTGTATTTGTGTGTGCATGTGTGTGTGTATGTATATTTGTATTTGTGTGTGCATGCGTGTGTGTGTGTGTGTATGTATATTTGTATTTGTGTGTGCATGCGTGTGTGTGTGTGTATGTATATTTGTATTTGTGTGTGCATGTGTGTGTGTGTATGTATATTTGTATTTGTGTGTGCAGGTGTGTGTGTGTATGTATATTTGTATTTGTGTGTGCAGGTGTGTGTGTGTGTATGTATATTTGTATTTGTGTGTGCATGTGTGTGTGTGTGTGTGTATGTATATTTGTATTTGTGTGTGCATGTGTGTGTGTGTGTATGTATATTTGTATTTGTGTGTGTGAGTATGTGTATGTGTATGTATATTTGTATTTGTGTGTGCATGTGTGTGTGTATGTATATTTGTATTTGTGTGTGCATGCGTGTGTGTGTGTGTATGTATATTTGTATTTGTGTGTGCAGGTGTGTGAGTGTGTATGTATATTTGTATTTGTGTGTGCATGCGTGTGTGTGTGTATGTAAATTTGTATTTGTGTGTAATTATTAATACATAGTCTAATTATAAAAATACATTGTCTAATTACTAAACAATGTAATAGATAGCTGTTGAATGTTAAAAAAAATATTTATAAACTGACAGTAAACAAAAATTTGCAAAGATACATAACAAATGCTAAAAAGAATAGCATACTCTCAACAGGTCAGTCGTGCCATCTCTGGGAGGATGTTGAAGCTCTGAGCTTGCAGCTAGTAAGATGTGTAAAAAGAGGCAAATATGTCTGTGTACCATGATCTCACCTGTTGTTAAACGTTGATTTAATCCAATGTGTACAGGAGTTCTGTACGTTAATAGTAAATGATATTCTACAATTGTTTGAATTGAAATAACTAAACTATTAGAATCTGCCTTTAAAAAATAAAAAGAAACTACATTTGTACACATTTAATGCTAGACAATTGCTGAATGAGATCAGCAGTAATGATACTAATTGGATTTATCGGTTGTCAATACCTTCACGATATACTACAATTTACATTTAAAAAAAACGTAAATAAATAGATAAATATATATATATATATATATATATATATAGTATTTTATAAATATAGATAGATAGATATAAATAGATATATACATAGATAGAGATAGATATAAATAGATATAAATAGATAGTTATAGATAAATAAATATAGATAGATGTAGGTATATAAATATATATTTTGAAAAACTTTTGACGTGTTTTTAACTCATTGAGTTCATTGATTATATAGTTATTTGATTATTTTATTGTGAAGTTATGTCATTTTGTATTATTTATTTGCTTACGCCGCCACTTCCAGCTTGATATGGTGTAGTGCAGTGGTACTCAACCCCCGGTCCACGAACCCGGCACCGGGTCGTGGATCAAATGGCACTGGGTTGTGGATCAAATGGCACTGGGCCACCCAAGCAACGTTAAATTATTAATTTTTATTTTTACTTATTGTGGTGTATTTCTCTGGGTGTGACTTTCCATGGACGAGAAGTTAAAAGGGAGCTGAGAAACTGTGAGCGGCAGTGGCATTGTAAATCAAAACAATCTCAAATATTAATTATCAACATTCCCCCACCCCCTTATCCCAGCGGCCGCTGTGACATAATTACATGTCGGCCGGTCCGCGGCTAGAAAAAGGTTGTGGGCTACTGGTGTAGTGTACCTACCACACCAGCGTTGGTGACGGCACTGATGCAAGTCTTCTATGCCTACAGAGCAGCGGGTGGGTTTTTACGCTAACATTTTCTGGCATGGAAGAAAAAAGGGTTTTAATACTTGCCTAAACCATCCAGACCAGCAGGGGGTGATCGGCCAAAATGGCAAGGCAAGGGTTTTTTCCCCGTCACTCAGACAAAAGGTGGGGAGGTGAAATGTGCCTGACACCCAGCCATAAATAGCAAGCTGCAATGGTGTTCTTGAGTGGGATGGAGTGGACTGGTGATGTGTTCCTATCATCACCACCAGCTGTGAATACTATAGTCTCAGATAGTCCTCATTGACTCCAGTACCACCACCACCAGCTGTGAATACTATAGTCTCAGATAGTCCTCATTGACTCCAGTACCACCACCACCAGCTGTGAATCCTATAGTCTTAGATAGTCCTCATTGACTCCAGTACCACCACCACCAGCTGTGAATTATATAGTCTCAGATAGTCCTCATTGACTCCAATACCACCACCACCAGCTGTGAATACTATAGTCTCAGATAGTCCTCATTGACTCCAATACCACCACCACCAGCTGTGAATTATATAGTCTCAGATAGTCCTCATTGACTCCAGTACCACCACCACCAGCTGTGAATCCTATAGTCTTAGATAGTCCTCATTGACCCCAGTACCACCACCACCAGCTGTGAATCCTATTGTCTCAGATAGTCCTCATTGACTCCAGTACCACCACCACCAGCTGTGAATTATATAGTCTCAGATAGTCCTCATTGACTCCAATACCACCACCACCAGCTGTGAATTATATAGTCTCAGATAGTCCTCATTGACTCCAGTACCACCACCACCAGCTGTGAATCCTATAGTCTCAGATAGTCCTCATTGACTCCAGTACCACCACCACCAGCTGTGAATCCTATAGTCTTAGATAGTCCTCATTGACTCCAGTACCACCACCACCAGCTGTGAATCCTATAGTCTCAGATAGTCCTCATTGACTCCAGTACCACCACCACCAGCTGTAAATCCTATAGTCTTAGATAGTCCTCATTGACTCCAGTACCACCACCACCAGCTGTGAATCCTATAGTCTTAGATAGTCATCATTGACTCCAGTACCACCACCGCCAGCTGTGAATACTATAGTCTCAGATAGTCCTCATTGATCACGGTACCACCACCGCCAGCTGTGAATTATATAGTCTCAGATAGTCCTCATTGACTCCAGTACCACCACCACCAGCTGTGAATCCTATAGTCTCAGATAGTCCTCATTGACTCCAGTACCACCACCACCAGCTGTGAATCCTATAGTCTTAGATAGTCCTCATTGACCCCAGTACCACCACCACCAGCTGTGAATCCTATAGTCTCAGATAGTCCTCATTGACTCCAGTACCACCACCACCAGCTGTGAATTATATAGTCTCAGATAGTCCTCATTGACTCCAATACCACCACCACCAGCTGTGAATACTATAGTCTCAGATAGTCCTCATTGACTCCAGTACCACCACCACCAGCTGTGAATCCTATAGTCTTAGATAGTCCTCATTGACCCCAGTACGACCACCACCAGCTGTGAATCCTATAGTCTCAGATAGTCCTCATTGACTCCAGTACCACCACCACCAGCTGTGAATTATATAGTCTCAGATAGTCCTCATTGACTCCAGTACCACCACCACCAGCTGTGAATTATATAGTCTCAGATAGTCCTCATTGACTCCAATACCACCACCACCAGCTGTGAATTCTATAGTCTCAGATAGTCCTCATTGACTCCAGTACCACCACCACCAGCTGTGAATCCTATAGTCTCATTTAGTCCTCATTGACTCCAGTACCACCACCACCAGCTGTGAATTATATAGTCTCAGATAGTCCTCATTGACTCCAATACCACCACCACCAGCTGTGAATTATATAGTCTCAGATAGTCCTCATTGACTCCAGTACCACCACCACCAGCTGTGAATTATATAGTCTCAGATAGTCCTCATTGACTCCAATACCACCACCACCAGCTGTGAATACTATAGTCTCAGATAGTCCTCATTGACTCCAATACCACCACCACCAGCTGTGAATACTATAGTCTCAGATAGTCCTCATTGACTCCAGTACCACCACCACCAGCTGTGAATCCTATAGTCTTAGATAGTCCTCATTGACTCCAGTACCACCACCACCAGCTGTGAATCCTATAGTCTCAGATAGTCCACATTGACCCCAGTACCACCACCACCAGCTGTGAATCCAATAGTCTCAGATAGTCCTCATTGACTCCAGTACCACCACCACCAGCTGTGAATTATATAGTCTCAGATAGTCCTCATTGACTCCAGTACCACCACCACCAGCTGTGAATCCTATAGTCTCAGATAGTCCTCATTGACTCCAGTACCACCACCACCAGCTGTGAATCCTATAGTCTTAGATAGTCCTCATTGACTCCAGTACCACCACCACCAGCTGTGAATCCTATAGTCTCAGATAGTCCTCATTGACTCCAGTACCACCACCACCAGCTGTGAATTATATAGTCTCAGATAGTCCTCATTGACTCCAATACCACCACCGCCAGCTGTGAATCCTATAGTCTCAGATAGTCCTCATTGACTCCAGTACCACCACCGCCAGCTGTGAATTATATAGTCTCAGATAGTCCTCATTGACTCCAATACCACCACCAACAGCTGTGAATACTATAGTCTCAGATAGTCCTCATTGACTCCAGTACCACCACCACTAGCTGTGAATACTATAGTCTCAGATAGTCCTCATTGACTCCAGTACCACCACCACCAGCTGTGAATCCTATAGTCTTAGATAGTCCTCATTGACTCCAGTACCACCACCACCAGCTGTGAATCCTATAGTCTCAGATAGTCCTCATTGACTCCAGTACCACCACCACCAGCTGTGAATCCTATAGTCTCAGATAGTCCTCATTGACTCCAATACCACCACCACCAGCTGTGAATACTATAGTCTCAGATAGTCCTCATTGACTCCAGTACCACCACCACCAGCTGTGAATTATATAGTCTCAGATAGTCCTCATTGACTCCAGTACCACCACCACCAGCTGTGAATCCTATAGTCTCAGATAGTCCTCATTGACCCCAGTACCACCAGCTGTGAATCCTATAGTCTCAGATAGTCCTCATTGACTCCAGTACCACCACCACCAGCTGTGAATCCTATAGTCTTAGATAGTCCTCATTGACCCCAGTACCACCACCACCAGCTGTGAATCCTATAGTCTCAGATAGTCCTCATTGACCCCAGTACCACCAGCTGTGAATCCTATAGTCTCAGATAGTCCTCATTGACTCCAGTACCACCACCACCAGCTGTGAATTATATAGTCTCAGATAGTCCTCATTGACTCCAGTACCACCACCACCAGCTGTGAATCCTATAGTCTCAGATAGTCCTCATTGACTCCAGTACCACCACCACCAGCTGTGAATCCTATAGTCTCAGATAGTCCTCATTAACTCCAGTACCACCACCACCAGCTGTGAATTATATAGTCTCAGATAGTCCTCATTGACTCCAGTACCACCACCATCAGCTGTGAATTATATAGTCTCAGATAGTCCTCATTGACTCCAGTACCACCACCACCAGCTGTGAATACTATAGTCTCAGATAGTCCTCATTGACCCCAGTACCACCACCACCAGCTGTGAATCCTATAGTCTCAGATAGTCCTCATTGACCCCAGTACCACCACCACCAGCTGTGAATCCTATAGTCTCAGATAGTCCTCATTGACCCCAGTACCACCACCACCAGCTGTGAATCCTATAGTCTTAGATAGTCCTCATTGACTCCAGTACCACCACCACCAGCTGTGAATCCTATAGTCTCAGATAGTCCTCATTGACTCCAGTACCACCACCACCAGCTGTGAATCCTATAGTCTCAGATAGTCCTCATTGACTCCAGTACCACCACCACCAGCTGTGAATCCTATAGTCTCAGATAGTCCTCATTGACTCCAGTACCACCACCACCAGCTGTGAATCCTATAGTCTCAGATAGTCCTCATTGACCCCAGTACCACCACCACCAGCTGTGAATCCTATAGTCTCAGATAGTCCTCATTGACCCCAGTACCACCACCACCAGCTGTGAATCCTATAGTCTCAGATAGTCCTCATTGACCCCAGTACCACCACCACCAGCTGTGAATCCTATAGTCTTAGATAGTCCTCATTGACTCCAGTACCACCACCACCAGCTGTGAATCCTATAGTCTCAGATAGTCCTCATTGACTCCAGTACCACCACCACCAGCTGTGAATCCTATAGTCTTAGATAGTCCTCATTGACTCCAGTACCACCACCACCAGCTGTGAATCCTATAGTCTTAGATAGTCCTCATTGACTCCAGTACCACCACCACCAGCTGTGAATCCTATAGTCTTAGATAGTCCTCATTGACTCCAGTACGACCACCACCAGCTGTGGATCCTATAGTCTTAGATATCCTCATTGACCCCAGTACCACAACCGTCGCAAAAGTTTTTTTTTTCCCTAACTACGAGAGCCCCAATGATCTTTTCTCCCTAGCCCTTGAGAAACCTTATTGATCATGGTACTTCCTGTGCCAGGAATGTGATGTAATGTTAAAGATACATACTGACCGTAGTTACCACGTGGTACACAACACACTATAAGTACATCACTTTTTAAATAGCCCTCTACAATGACCGAAAAAAAATTCCGCTATTTGAATTACTTTTCTTTTTTTTTTATAGTGTATCACCCATAGATGTATATCACCTAAATATCATATATCATAATACTCATTTCCAGTGTGCGTTAAATCGAAAGTAAAGAATTAATACAACAGTATTCCAGTTTAAAATACAATCATGAATCTGCCCGAAACCAACAATAACCCAACCTACCGATCAAGCCTAAGGGGATATAACTTTATGCAAAGGTTTTGCACGGCACAGCTAGTTCTTACATAATAACACAATTACACAAATATGGCGGAATTAGAACATACCAATTTAAAATGATGATGTGCATTCTGTTTAGTTTTATATTCTGTGGTACACATTTACAAATCTCTGGTAGTTTCTCTTGTTTAGTGATCAGAATTATTCCCATTTGTTCGTGTGTTAACGTATAAACTATACTTGTCAAAGCATGAGATTAGAACTGAAGTATCTCGAATGTAACTGAGTGTTATTTCAGTGTGTGACCCGTACTTGTCAAAGCATGAGATTAGAACTGAAGTATATAGAATGTAACTGAGTGTTATTTCAGTGTGTGACCCGTACTTGTCAAAGCATGAGATTAGAACTGAAGTATATAGAATGTAACTGAGTGTTATTTCAGTGTGTGACATGTACTTGTCAAAGTATGAGATTATAACTGAACTATCTAGAATGTAAATAGTGTTATTTCAGTGTGTGACCTGTACTTTTCAAAGCATGAGATTAGAACTGAAGTATATAGAATGTAACTGAGTGTTATTTCAGTGTGTGACCTGTACTTATCAAAGCATGAGATTAGAACTGAAGTATCTCGAATGTAACTGAGTGTTATTTCAGTGTGTGACCTGTACTTATCAAAGCATGAGATTATAAATGAACAACTAGGAGTGTGTGACCTGTACTTATCAAAGCATGAGATTATAAATGAACAACTAGCATGTAACTGAGTGTTATTTCAGTGTGTGACCAAGTGTAGAAGGGAGTTAAGAGTTGAACACGATTAAAAGTCTGAAAGTTAGTTGTGTGAATATTCTATTCAATTAATTGTATTTTTTTTGTACTTTAGAAACGTGAACAATTTAGGCACTAACCAGAAAGTATTGTGATGTGTGTCACCAGGAACTAACTAGAATGTATTGTGATGTGTGTCATTAGAAACTAACCAGAATGTATTATGATGTGTGTCATTAGGAGCTAACCAGAAAGTAATGTGATGTGTTTCATTAGAAACTAACTAGAATGTATTGTGACGTGTGCCATTAGGAACTTACTATAATGTATTGTGATGTGTGTCATTGGGAACTAACTAGAATTTATTGTGATGTGTGTCACCAGGAACTAACCAGAATGTATTGTGATGTGTGTCACCAGGAACTAACCAGAATGTATTGTGATGTGTGTCATTAGGAGCTAACCAGAAAGTAATGTGATGTGTTTCATTAGGAACTAACTAGAATGTATTGTGATGTGTTTTCAGTAGGAACTAACTAGAATGTATTGTGATGTGTGTCATTAGGAACTAACTAGAATTATTGTGATGTGTGTCATTGGGAACTAACTAGAATGTATTGTGATGTGTGTCATTAGGAACTAACCAGAATGTATTGTGATGTGTGTCATTAGGAACTAACTAGAATGTATTGTGTTGTGTTTCATTAGGAACTAACTAGAATGTATTGTGATGTGTGCCATTAGGAATTAACTAGAATTTATTGTGATGTGTTTCATTAGGAACTAACTAGGATGTATTGTGATGTGTGTCATTCCTCTTTGGAATATCATTATTTAAATAAACTGATGTTCTGCTCGGACATGTCGATCTTTTATGGTCATTCAAATATGTGTGAAATAGAGTCATCATAACACTGTCACTACTTTATTCTCAGCAGAAAACCGTTACAGTTTTTTGGTCATATAACTCTATACATTTATCTTTAAACATTTTCAAAGACAAAATCAAATCAACCTGTATATTATATCAACAATAATTTATTTGATTAATAGTATCACATTCAACATATAAACAATACATGTTTCTTTTATTTATGTATATGCATATAGAAAAGTATTATTATTAAATCAAAGTTGATATTTTTAATCGATTATAAACACTTCTGTGCATCTTTAATCAATATAAAAAAATCTGACATGCTAAGATACCGCGAAAATCACAATGTATCCCTAATGAGTGAATTTACCATTTAAATCTCAGGCCTTAAAATCAAAATTCTTTTATTCATAAAATTTTACCGGTAATCAAAAATCAACTTGTGGGGATCAAAAAAAAAATCAATTCATTTCATATGATTTTTATACAAAAAATATTTGGATATTGATATATTCGGAGTTAAAACGATTTACAGGAATATATTAAGTTTAGATTTACAGTTATCCCTGCATTGTTTAAAGGGCGAAAACTCCTCCTCCGCCCCCTCCTTATTTACACAACTGCACTGACCTATGTAAACAAAATTCGAAGACATTTTTTAAAATGAGTTATAAATTGTATGTTTCATAGCTGTGACATAACACTTTAATGTTTGAATTAAATTAGAAAGTCTATCTTTTCCCAAACTTTTTAATTCAATAAACCCTATTTATATCAATTGATTGAGTCAGTTGGTAGAAGTATATGGTTATAACTAAATATAATTTGTTTCTTTGGTTCATAATGGTTACTTCAAAGTTAGATTAACAAGCTGTAATCAAAGAAAGTATGTATGTACTTCAGATATTAAGGGAAGGGGAGCGCAATTTTAAAACACAATTTCATAGTTGAATTAATTATTCAATATTATTCAATTAATTATATTGCAGATTTCATAATACTGATATAATGAATCATAGTTTTGTACATACGGTCTTCTCATAAACTAATCTACAACACATTATAAACACAAGTGAAAGTAACAGAAAAAAAAGAGGAAGTGTAGAATTCATCTGTTTCTGTTGTGTGGCCAAAGCATATAAAGGAATTGGGTGGATACACAATGCCCAACCGCCTTTACTTTGCCAACTTTTAAATTGGGTACCAATTAAAAGTTGGGTAAACCCATGCCTCTCATGTTGTCTGCTGAGCGCTTTACAAACCTCGGCCACCTAGCAATACTTAAAAATCAGCTTCTAGAACAAAAATCAAACTCATGGATCAGTCAGATTATGTTAGTGATTTTTATCTTCAGTCGCTTAGTGAATCACAAAGCACACAAGGCTTCTGGCAGAAAAAAAATATATAAAATCAGATTGCACATTCAATGTGCATTCTAGATTAGCGTCCCCAAAATTAATTGGTGCTAAGAGAATTTAATCCAGCACTTCCCAGAAGTAGTTCAATGTGATATTTAAAACAGACATTTAACAAGTGGGTTTTTGTGGTGCGCTGTCACAGGGAATACACTCTACTTATAAACAGGATAAACAAATACAATCATTATAAAAACCCCAGATACCCAATACCGATGTGGCTGCAATAACCAACAACATCAAAAAGTAATCCATGGAGGGAACAATAATCCCCAGTACACAATGTTAACAAACTATAATAACTGAGAGTGATTATGGGAGTACTCAGAATACTTATAATAACTCCAAGCATTTAACTATAACAAAAATAATCCACCCAAAAATTATTAATCATCCAACGTCAATTTAGGGATGTCTTCCCTTCCCTTCAATAACAAAGTAATAATTGGGGACGTGTTTCCTTAACACACAACGCAATTCATTAAGAGACGTATTTCCAAAACACACAAATATGCATGGTTTACTAAAATAATAGTAATGGTTATCAAAACAATCTATTCCTTTCTTTTAAAACCACAATCGTTCGTCCGTCAATCATTTTCTCACTTCCATTCAGCACAATAATCCATGTGGTGTGCTGTCACACGGAATACTCTGTGACGGTTTTATTGTATGTATATTTTTTACCGACGTGGAACTGCAGTAAGCGTATATTTCGTTTTCAAATTATTTCGTGTAACATAAAGTATAACAATTAGTATGAATACTTTTGGTTATGAACATTCCATTAAACCTTTTTTCATTTCTGGTGGACTCTCGTTTTTTTATTCATGTTCAGCATCATAATCCTTATCAGTCTTTTCCAGGTGTATTTACGTTCATAAAATATAATCATTACTTATATGTTCATTAGGGGTATGACTAAAATATAATCATTACTTATATGTTCATTAGGGGTATGACTAAAATATAATCATTACTTATATGTTCATTAGGGGTATGACTAAAATATAATCATTACTTATATGTTCATTAGGGGTATGACTAAAATATAATCATTACTTATATGTTCATTAGGGGTATGACTAAAATATAATCATTGTTTATATCTTCATAGACAAATGCCAAGTAAGCGACTGTGTTACACATTTTTTAAGACCAATGTTAACTGTTAGTCTCGCCTCTCGTGGTTTGGTTTAATTATTATAATTTTACAAGTAACATGTTCCAAATAAACCTTTGTTCAGAGTCCCAAATTTATCTTTGCCAAGAATCCACAGAAACACTAGAACGGCTCTGTAACAAACAAATCAAAATATATACAAACGTATAAATATGTGGTTACAAATTTTACACAATACCATGTAATGCAAAAAGAAAATAGAATATCCAATTAAAAAATCTGGACAATCATAACGAACAATAATAAATCTACATAGGCCAGTATAGGTCCAGTGTTGTACTAAAAGACTGAAGTAACTTTTACTTTGGCTTGGTAAAGAGGTGGAAATATTTTCACATGACTAATAGATTTATCTCTTTGTTGTGAAGTGACTCTGATAGAAGAAATATCATTTTTAAACAAAAGAAAAAAAGTCTGAATTCCTATATTAGGAATAGACCTACTTTATTTGTGTTGTTTGGCCTAAATATATAACACATCTCTTTTTAAATAATGAGTTGGCCAACATTACACACAACTCACTTCAAGTTTAATGTTTGACATACATCTGTCCACCAACAACTGTGTATTCAGAGTTGGTTACATCTACATTGCTTGTATTAACAAAATGTGTTTGTTGACTTGTTATATTTGCAACATCCACGTGGCTAAAAACAAAATATCTAAATGTTATGAAAGCAACTACATGAAATCGAAATAAATAAAAAACAATGGCATGAGCTATACAGAATATTAAAGTAATTGTTAAATAACTTTTGAAAAATTATATAAACATTAATTGATAAATTAAAAAACATAAACATGTTATAGTTTTCATATAACTTACTTTTTTTTAATAAATTAATCTTTTTAAAAAGTAGGAATTAGAAATGAAACAAAATCAGTCGCGATATCAGTACTATATGTATATGAATAGGAAGCAGTCACTTACACATATGAAGGAGAACACTTTTTGTCCGATGGAGTCATTGAATCAACAAAAAGGCTCACAATATCGTTGTGTCCAGCTTGTTGTGCCAGGGTGAGGGCAGTGGAACAATTCCTGTCCATCTCATTGACTGATGCACCACCTTCCATGAGTAATTTCACTATCGCACTAAAACCGTGCTGAGAACTTAACATGAGCGCCGTCTGTCCTTGTTTATTCTTTTCGTCTAGATTTAAACCTAACTGAATAAGTATCTTCACAGTATCAGTATGTCCGTTTTTACATGCCAGCATCAACACTGTGCATCCATTTTTATCTTTATCGTCTACCTTGGCACCAGACAAAATAAGTAACGTGACAGTTTCGTGATGTCCATTGAGAGCAGCAAACATTAGCGGGTTGGAACCATTGTTGTCTCTTACTGTCACTTTTGAACGAAACTTAATAAGTAACAAAACAATGTCTTTGTGAGCTTTTTCAGATGAATAATGTAGAGCGGTCCGGCCTTTATTGTTACAAACATTTACATCTGAACCAGATTTAACTAGTAATTTAACTGTCTTTGTGTGTCCATTTTGAGAAGCTAACATCAGTGCGGTCCAGCCATCTTTATTTTTCTCATTGACATTTGAACCTAATTCAACAAGTAATTTTGCTGTCTTTGTGTGTCCATATTGAGAAGCTAAAATCAATGCGGTCGAGCCATCTTTACTTTTCTCATTGACATTGGGACATAATCCAACAAGTAATGTAACTATCTCTTTGTGTCCGTTTAGAGAAGCCATCATCAGTGCTGACAACCCATAATTATTTTTCTCATTGACATTTTAACCTAATCCAACAAGTAATATAACTGTCTCTATGTATCCATGTAGAGAAGCCATCATCAGTGCTGTAAACCCATTATTACTTTTCTCATTGACATTTGAACCTAATTCAAAAAGTAATTCAACTGTCTTTGTGTGTCCATTTTGAGAAGCCATCATCAGTGCGGTCAACCCATCATTATTTCTCTCATTGACATTTGAACCTAATTCAACAAGTAATTTAACTGTCTCTGTGTGTCCATTTTTAGAAGATATCATCATTGATGTCCAGTCGTTACTAGAACCTAATTCAACAAGTGATTTAACTGTCTCTGTAAGCCCATTTTGACATGCTAGCATCAATGCTGTCCATTCTTTGTCATTTTTCACACTGAAGTCTGCGCCATATGCAATAAGTAGTTTGACAGTCTCGGTGTGTCCATTTTTAGATGCAAGCATTAATGCAGTCCATCCGCCCTTTTCTTTCTCATTGACATTTACACCCGACTCAAGGAGTGATTTGACTGAGTGAATCTGTCCATTTTGAGATTCAATCAACAATGGTGGCCAATTTTCATTGTCTTTATCATTATCAGTTACATCAGAGTCTATAACCTTCTTCACGTGATCCATTTTTAAGCTGATATATCCGTCTTGTACGGTGTGACACATTAACATTTAGTTGACAAGTTGTAACTTTTCTTCTATTTCGACATCACATTATCTGCAGCATATTTTAAAATTTATTGTTTATTACTTTTAAAGCTTTTTAATAGTTTTATTTCATTGCCTAGAAATAAAATAAGAAAAAAAAGAATTCATACAAAACTGCATATGAATTTGGATATTTAACATAATACTTAAAACAAAAAAAAAAAGAAAATAATGTTCAATGTTGTAACCATACAGACAATGTTTTCTGATCTGTTATACAGAGAGTGCGTTGGGGGGGGGGGGAGGGGAGTAATAGTCTATTTTATAATTCCTGTAGGCTGACAAAAACTAGGATCGAGGCCAAAGGGAGGGTCGAGGTCATTGGGGCAGATATAGTATTGAATTCATTTGTTTCTGAAACCACGGCAAGTAAAGGGATTATGTGGTTAGCACAACGACCAGCGCCGCCTTTTATTCCCCAAATTAAGTCAGGTACTCATTTAAAGTTGACTGCATGTGTGTGACTCTCATGTCAACAGTCGCGTATCTACACTATACGGTGTTTAACCGAAACTGCCTATCTGAATATTTTTAATCCGAATCTAGATTTTTTTTAATTTTAATCATTTGAGTATTCTAGATACAATAAACGGATATCCAATAATTGGAATTATTTTTTTTTTAATATTTAGTATAATCTAGATATTGTTTAAAAAACATTCTGAATAATTTTTCAAAGAATAGTTGGCAGTTCTGCCTTGAAATGGGTTAGGGAACAATCATAAAAGATGATTTATCTATTAATTAATAAAAATGACACCCTAATGTAGACAACTGAGCTCTATATAAAACTGGCCTCAGTGATGTTACCGCAATAAATAAAGCAAGCAAGATATAATAAAAGTAATGAATAAACGTTATAAAATATTAAGCGTAAAGTAAAAAAAAAATGAAAATGAAAATACACTTTGACTTCAACAACACTATTAATGTGGTGTCTTTAATATACTAAAAAACTTATTTCAATTTCCAGCCATAGAGGCGTATAATTAATGATATTTAACAATTAATCAACTTTCTTACATTTATGCAACAAGTAATCTTATAATATGTAGACTTCTTACTTGAATTGACAAATAATAATTTGAATTCCAGGTATGTTTTGTTTTTAAATCCGGGTATCTAAATGGTGAAGGATTTTTCCCCTCAGTGGGTATTGCTCCCAGTAGGTCACTGCACAGACAAAACCCAACACAACTGTACTCTACTCTAGACTTGTCAATTGCATGTCACAGACAAAACCCAACACAACTGTACTCTACTTTATTATTTCAGAATTATTTATTTCTAGAATTTAGATAGTTGGTGCAAACGCAAAGACGATGCCAGATTTTATTAATTTTGTGGAGACCTCGCACGATAACGTTGCCAGATTTTTCGGCATCAAGCAAAAACAGCTCATGTCTTCCAATATTGAAGCATGAATTTTTTTCCACTATTTGTTTTGTATTTAATTTATAACTCTAATGTCGAAGTGACTTGGGTGACTAGATCCACCAACAGCTGATCTAACAAACTAACGCCTCTGATTCATCTGCGAATGTAATCAGGTTTTACTGTTGGCTATTTATCAATATGCAATAGTATGCTTACCTTACCTCACTTTAGAAGATTCTTTTAGCATCTAGAAAAACATAGATTGAGCCGTTGTTATATCCTGGCAATCTGCAATATCGGGCTCTGACCCGCTTTTATAGATTTTATTAGCACCTCTAAAAAAAAGTTAACTCTCCGCCCTGCACATAATACTCGCTCATGACATCTATCAATGTGCCACCTCGTGAGGACGCCTCTACATCAGGCCCAAATAACCTCACCGTCATCATCCTTTTCAATCAGACCAGTTTGTCCATAGCTGCAGTCGCTTTAGTTAAAAGTAAGCACACTGCACGCTCAGTGAATATATATTCTGTGGATATGACCATCGAGTCATACAGACTTTTAACACATGAGATAATGTCTAGGGGAGATAATCTTTGCTTTTAAGATATAAACGTTTTCTCTCTCTCTGCTAATGTTGAATCACTCGCATAAAATATGTCCAGTAAACATACGTCATCATTTTAGTTCCTGGGAGACTCTGTTATACTGAATCACTCACAATAAATATGTTCAGTATACATACGGACAGCATTCTAACTAAATCCTGTATAACTAGATGGCGCTTTTAGTTGTGTCTGATCTGATGATCTTATAACTTTGAAATGTGATATTGCACATTGCGAAGACTTATTTTCATAGAATTTGCTGTTGTAATGACAATTTGCTTCTGTATTTATTTGATAACGTTATTTGTAAGTGGTCTAGTCCATATTCAGACGAAATAAAATGTTTTAGTTTATACGAATACATGTATCGGATAAACTGTTTTATAGTAACTTTAAGAAAAGAAAAGTTTTTTATGCCATCGAACTAATTATTTGATTATATAGCCATTTGATTATTTTATTGAGAATTCGCAAAGTATCCTGTGAAATTGTGTTGGAGACACATACTATCATTATATGTCACAGATATCTATAGTACAGAAAGAGTATCAGCTATTTTTAGGTCGACCAATTATTTTTAAAGTATGTTTAGCTGCAGAAACGCGTGGCCGGGTACAGATAGTTTATATATATATATGATATGATTTTTTACTTCTTTTTTATTTATTTAATTCTTCAGATTAAATTATAACAGAAAACCAGGATCATTAAAATTACTCACATTATAACTGCAGTAGTCTGATGAATAAGAAATTAACCGTCTTGTTCTGATACAGATTATTTGTGGACTCTGCTGATAGAAAACTAATCGAGTAATGTTATGTAGGCCAAGGATAAAGTTCAGGTGATTGCGCGCAATAAAAAAAAAAAGTCCAGCTTCGAAGATAAATTCATTTTCCTAGGAATCCTCTAGGCCTCTATCAATCGTTAAACACAAAGTTTCTGATAAAGAATGTAATCTAACCCAGGCTGACATCAGCTATACCAGAGTCACATGCAATCTCTACTATCTGGGGTCCCTCTGTTAACACACACCTACTATTTGATAATTCATATTAACAGAGCCGGATTTACAATTTTAGAGCCTTATAGGCCAACAAAATCTTGAGGCCCCTATTTAAAAATAAAACATATTGCTAAGTTCTTGTTGTTTTTTTATTTGGTGTATACTTAATATGAATTGATTGATAATTTTTTTTTTTATTTTTAACTTTTGGTCAGTGTGTGTAACTAGTTTAAACATGTTGTGATAAGGTATAAGGTATCCACACACCAAATGTCTATTTCAGCAGATACGGGTTATAAATGATTGGGGGGGGGTGATGTAGCAGACTTTGACGGGAGTGTGTAAGGATGGTTCAAACCACGTAGGGTTGGTTGGGGTTTGAACGAAAATTACAGCCTCGTGCCGCTCTCTAGTGTGAAAAGGTGTAAAATGTACGCTAAAAATAGACGTAAAACTATGAATACTGAATTAAAATAGCAATCTTATGTCATAGAATACAGTCAACTCTCACAACAGACAACAAGATAATATAAATATTATCCGAGACATATCTCTAACGTGGATTTAATGAGTGAAATAAATATTTCTACAATATATTAAATAATATGTTTAATATTAAAGGGAATGTTAATAAATAGTAAACATTGTTACACGCTGAAACAAAATAGTTATACAAATCATAAACAATTATCTACTGCTTTATAAAGAACTGCTTATAGTCAAAGAGAATAAAAAATAGTTTACAAGTGATTTTATAAGAAGCTGTTACACACATAGGTGGATTTAAAGACGAGCGCGTGCACAGGGCCCCCGGATATCTAGAGTACCCCCAGAGCCCAATTGTCTCTCTTTTTTTCGTAAAGGGCACAACATTTTCTTTTGCACCCGGGGCGTCACGTGACATACGTCCACCCCTGGTTACAAGTTATTTTCTCGTGAGACACCAACTGTAGCTAATTATAAACATATGTAGGTAGTTGCGTTGATAACACTTCTTAATGTCCCTCCTACACAGTGTAAGGATAGTGGGGGGGGGGTAGGGTTGGGGGGGGGGCTCTTATAACAAAATGTTCTCTCTGTTGAACACCTGAGTGTCCTAAATCTCACCCCCACCCCCACCTCTACGACTCATTGAACACTTTGAAAAACAAAAGGGGGTGGGGGTATGGTCAGATGTGTGTCTGTTAGCCCCGCGATTTCCCAGCGACGACCTTTTAACAGTTTATGACTCGGTTCCCCAAATGGTCATTTTCCTAATGCCTGTTAATGTATATTTCACGAGTGTCCAAGGCGAAAATTGACCTTCGCCTGGTTTCTATGGCTAGGGATCCCTTAATTATCGTTGCCTTGGGCCCTCACAAACGTCACTATCTATAAATACAAATTTACATTTTCAGGACTATCCAGCGCCGTCATTTTTCGGGGGGGGGGGGTTGAGGGGCCATCAAGTGTTAGCTTAGGGCCGTCGAATAGGGAAGGCAACCCGACAAAGTCTTGGAGTAATGCGAGCCCGTTGCTTTTAATTTTTGGAAGGGATATTTAGGGGGGGGGAGCAGACTTTACCATGGAGGCCATGGATTTTTTTTGCTTCGGCTTTAAGGTCTGAGCAGTAGTAATAAGTAGGGAGCGACCGATATGTCTTTTTACCGATAGTCCGATACCGATATTTCCCCCCCAGCATTTTTACCGATACCGATAGCGATCCGATTATCGGTCGCTCCCTAGTAATAAGACTCTTGCAATATTTTGGACATGATTTAGCTGTAATTGTCTGTTTCTTTGTCGGAATAATTCTTATACTTTTTAAAAATAGAATTTCTTAGAACGAAAAAAAAGAAGAAAACGTGTAAATACTTTAGCTGGTAACCTATAAATCAAAACAGACACCTAGGGCAGTGGTTCTAGACCTTATTTTGGGACTAAACCCCAAAAGATGCAATATTTAGTCAGTGTGTATCCCTCACACGTAAGTGCGCTAATAAATATTCATATTTTCGTAATGATATGTGCTCACCTTTCAAATGCAAGACTTTGGCACCTGCATAACCTTTCCCGTGCCATACAGCCGGTTGAGAACAACGATCTAGGGTAAGGGTGCAAGGTAAATAGGTCAACGGACATTTGTCCCAGGAAATGAACAAAATAATACATGTAATTGTGTAGATAGACATATAACAATAAAATGTTATGGACAGTGAGTAAATTTTTTAACTTTAAATATTTTAATTTATATATTTTACTCAATGTGCACTGTGGCATTTGTTATTTGAATTAAGTAGTAAAGTTGCATTATCCCTAGCTGGTCATCGGGGCTGATGAAGTTCGGAATTCATCTGTTTCTATATCCTCGACATATGAAGAGATTTTTTAAACGTTTTTATTTGTGGCCATGAGTTATAAGCACACGTAAACCTACACTTAGTTGTATCACACTGCAACTGTATTCAAGTCCACAATTAGTTGTATCACACTGCAACTGTATACAAGCTTACACTTAGTTGTATCACACTGCAACTGTATACAAGTCTACAATTAGTTGTATCACACTGCAACTGTATACAAGTCTACAATTAGTTGTATCACACTGCAACTGTATTCAAGTCTACAATTAGTTGTATCACACTGCAACTGTATTCAAGTCTACAATTAGTTGTATCACACGGCAACTGTATTCAAGTCTACAATTAGTTGTATCACACTGCAACTGTATACAAGCTTACACTTAGTTGTATCACACTGCAACTGTATACAAGTCTACAATTAGTTGTATCACACTGCAACTGTATACAAGTCTACAATTAGTTGTATCACACTGAAACTGTATACAAGCTTACACTTAGTTGTATCACACTGCAACTGTATTCAAGTCTACAATTAGTTGTATCACACAGCAATATTATTTAAGTCCACAATAAGTTTGACAAGATAATTCTCTAAAGTGAATACAAAACATTTGTAAAGAGACTCTGTATAAGTTTTTGTTTAACTTCATTTAGGCCTACTTGAAGCAATGAAAGCAATTTCATATAAACGTTTATACTTCTGAACATAAAAACGGCTAGTACCAAAATTGAAACCCCAGATGAGGAAAAATGGAGACAATACAAAATTAGAGGGGAATAAATAGGTATCAAAGGTGAAAAATTGTTGGAATATGAAGACAAAAAGAAACTAAGGATAAAGAGATGAGAGAATAAAAGAAAGAAAATTAAAAAAGAAACTATTAAATAGAACTAGCAAGAATAGCAGCATCTACAGATGATAAAACTGAATATATTGACACATGTTTACAATTCTTCGAACAACAGTGTCAGCTACAAAAAATTCCGATCGGTGACTGAAAGTTGGAACTTTACAACCTAGTAAAAGATGATGCAAGAAAAGCAATCATGACCATACATAACTATGCTGAATTACGTTATGAAGATATAAACAAACAATTTATTTTTGAAATATTGTAATATATCAGAAGAACATTATCGTCACAGATTTCATGAACTAAAAATGTCAAATAGAGAACAACCTCAACAGTTCATTTATTTAGTTATGAGTTATATGAAAGCATGGCTGAAGATTGCAGAAGTTGGCATTAATAAACCCATCGTTATTTTAGAAATGGTGGTAGTTGACAAGATTTTTAACAATTGCACTATGTAAATGGAGATATTTTTTTTACTGTCGCCTTCGTCATACAGATGTTCAACTATTTTATTAACCGCAAACGTACGTCGGTTGAAATATTATTGTTGGAGCTGACGTCACTAAACTGTTTATATCAACGCAAGTTATCGTTGTATTTGCTGCGAGGATGCAACCTGTTATTGCTATGATCACACTTTGCTCAATTTTTCGTCCTAGTTAATGGGAGAGAATCGTCGTTATTGTCAGCAGTCGTAACTCATATTATCATCCTGACGATCAAGGCCGTAGCCGGATTTTTTTTTGGGGGGGTGGGGGGGGTTGTGCGGTTTGGGGGGGCTGTGCGGTTTGGGGGGGCTGTGCGGTTTGGGGGGGGGATTTGTGCGGAGAGTTTTATTTAATAAAAAATTGGACCGCAATTATAAAGAAGTTTATTTTATAATAGAATTTAATTTTTAGAATTAATTTGGCTACGGCCTTGCTGACGATGCTGTGAATTGTAAAAACCACGTTGCTGTCTGCTGTGCTATTCAAATTTAAAATATATATATATATATATATATATATATATATATATATATATATATAACCATAATATTCTATTTGGTTGTATAAACGTGACTACTGTGAACACATTTTTGCCATCTACATTTATCATTGTAGAGACTGTTATTTTATCGGTGTTGAGACTTTTCTAATTGACCTGAAGTCATCAAAACAAGACAGTGTGTAGTAAGAAACATTTTACACATATCTATCGTCGTCCTGATGTTGGTGAGCTGATGGACTACACATTTACTCAAGGAGAACCATACTTTTTATTTAAGTATTAGTTACAATTCCATTTATCTGTAACGCAGTGGCTACGGTTACGTCGGACGCCATTTTTTTATAATAGGAATAGAGCCGTAATTTGGCGTAATCCGTATTTTTTCCGGGTTACGGCCATAGATATTAGAGTTAGGAATAGGGTTAGGGTTAGGGATAGGGTTAGGGATAGGGCTAGGGATAGGGTTAGGGATAGGGATAGGGTTAGGGATATAGTTAGGGTTAGGGATAGGGTTATGGACAGGGTTAGGGTGTGGAGCAATATCTATGGCCGTAACCCAGAAAAAAATACGGATTACGTCGGGCGTAACCGTAGCCACTGCGTATCTGTAAACACCTTCAAAGACAAAATGAAATCAACCTGTATGTTATATCAACGATAATTTATTTGATTAATTTTATCACATTCAACATATAAACAATACAAGTTCCTTTTATTTATGAATATGTATAAGTATATAAGTATCATCTTTAAAATCAAAGGTGATGGATATTTTAATCGATTATTAATACTTCTGTGCATCATTAATCACTGTAAAAAAAAATATTTGACTTAAGCAGATACCGCGAAAATCTGCACAAAACAGCTTCGATTCCATACTAACATTTTGAAAGAATTTGACTTTGCAATGGAATGAAAAGATCCCAAACATTATTTTTGTGGGCTTTATAGATGCTTCTATATCGATCTATATCGTTTATATTGACCTCTTGTAAAGAAAATATGAATTAAAAACGGTCAGTAATTTGTAGGTTTTCTGCTTGACTATATTTTTCACAATGTATCACACATGAGGGAATTTACCATTCCAATATCCGGCCTTAAAATCAAAAGTCTTTCAATAAAAAATTATACCCGTACTCAAAAATCAACTTGTGGGGATAACAAAAAAAAAACCAATTCGTATTTTTATTTAAAAAAATTGAGTGTTGCTATTTTTGGAGTTCAAACGATGTACAGGAATATATTAAGATTTACAGTAATCCCTGCACTGGGCGAACCTCCTTCCCCCCACCCCTCCTTATTTACACAACTTCACTGACCCATGTAAACAAAATTAGATGGAATTTTCAAATGAGTTATAAATTGTATGATTCATGGCTGCGACATAACACTTTGATGTTTGAATTAAATTAGAAAGCCTATCTTTTTCCAAACTTTTTAATTCAATTAACTCTATTTATATCAATTGAATGAATCAAAAGGTACAAGAAGTATATGGTCATTATTAAATATACATTCCTCTATCCATAATTGTTATTGCAATGTTATATTAACTTGTAATCAAAGAAAACCTGTACTTCTGGCATTAAGGGAAAGGGGGGCACAATTTTAAAACAAAATTTCATTGTTGAATTAATTATTAATTGTTATCCAATTAATTATATTGCAGATTTCATAATACTGGTATAATGAAAAATAGTTTGGTACATACGGTCTTCTCATAAACTAATCTACATCACATTATAAGCAAGCATAGACAAAATGAAAGTGACAGAAAAATAACAGGAAGTGTTGAATTCATCTGTTTCTGTTGTGTGGCCAAAGCATATAAAGGAATTTGGTAGTTACACAACGTCCAGACGCCTTTACTTTGCCAGCTTTTAATTCGGCTATCAATTAAAATGTGGGTAAACCCATGTCTCTCATGTTGTCTGTTGAGCGCTCCACAAACCTCGGCCACCTAGCCATTCTTAAAAAAACATCTTCTAGAACGAAAAAAAAAAATCAAACTCATGGATCAGTCAAGTCAGATTATTTTAGTGATTTTAAGCCTCATTCGCTGAGTGAATCAAACAGCACACAATGATATGGGCAGAAAAAAATATCTAAGTCAGATTGCAAACTCAATATGTATTCTAGATTAGCGTCCCCAAAATTAATTGGTGCTAAGAGAATTTAATCCAGCACTTCCCAGAAGTTGTTCAATGTGATATTTAAAACAGACATTTAACAAGTGGTTTTATTGTATGTTTTATTTTACGACGTGGAACTGCAGTAGGCGTATATTTCGTTTTCAAATTATTTCGCGTAACATAAAGCATAACAATTAATATGAATTCTTTTGGTTATGAACATTCCATTAAACCACCTTTCATTTCTGGTTGTCTCTCGTTGTTTTCCATGTTCAGCATCATAATCCTTACCAGTCTTGTCCACGTGTATTACGTTCATAAAATATAATCATTAATTATATGTTCATTAGGGGTATGACTAAAATATAATCATTACTTATATGCTCATTAGTGGTATAATTATATTTATTAGGTATGACTAAAATATAATCATTACTTATATGCTCATTAGTGGTATGACTAAAATGTAATCATTACGTATATGTTCATTAGGTGTATGACTAAAATATAATCATTACTTATATGTTCATTAGGTGTATGACTAAAATATAATCATTACTTATATGCTCATTAGGGGTATGACTAAAATATAATCATTACTTATATGTTCATTAGGGGTATGACTAAAATATAATCATTACTTAAATGTTCTTAGATACATGCCAGGTAAGCGACTGTGCTAGACAACTTTTTAAGCCTAATGTTTACATTTAGTCTCGCCTGTCGTGGTTTGGTTTAATTATTATAATTTTACAAGTAACATGTTCCAAATGAACCTTTTTCAAGAGTCCCAAATTTTTCTCTACCAAGAATCCACAGAAACATTAAAACGGCTCTGTACCAAACAAATCAAAATATATACAAACGTAGAAATGTGTTTACAAATTTTCCACAATACCGTGTAATGCAAAAAGAAAATAGAATATCAAATTAAAAAATCTGGGCAAACATAATGAACTATAATAAATTTACATAGGCCAGGATGGGTCCATTGTTGTACTAAAAGACTGAAGTAACTTTTACTTTGCCTTGGTAAAGAGGTTTGTATTATTTGCTCATTAGTAATGTATCCATTTCATTCTTGTGAAGTGATACTGTAAGAACAAATATTATTTAAAAACAAATAAAAATAAAAAGTTAGATTTCTTATATTAATAATCTGACCTATTTTATATGTTTAGTTTTTTTCACTGTTTGGCTCAAATACATTAATATGTTGGTTAATATTACACACAACTTACTTCAAGTTTAATGTTTGACAAACATCTGTCCATCAACAACTGTATGTTCAGAGTTGGTTATATTTACATTGCTTGTATTAACAAACTGTGTTTGTTGACTTGTTATATGTGCAACATCCACGTGGCTAAAAACAAAATATCTAAATGTTATCAAAGCAACTACATAAAATCTAAATGAATAAAAAACAACAATGGCCTGTGTTGTACACCAGTGTTCCGAAAACTTTTTTTGTTCAAGGTAGACTACACCTGTCAAATCAGAAAAGCAATGACTATTTAATATTTATTTATTACTAAAAATCAATATACCTAATATGAAAAGATGTTTATTGAGAAATGTGAGCCTGTTTAACTGAGCACAGGCGATACAAATTTGGAGCAATCGTTGATAAGGCAGCTCTCATCTCTTCATTGATCGCCCTAAAGCGCTCTCTCTTTTTTTTCGATTTAATAGTAGTGAGAGTTGACAATCCCAATTCACATAAGTAAGTTGTGGCAAATGGTAATAGAATTGAAACTGCACGATTTGAAAGCAGTGGATACTCATTTTTTATATGCAGCCAAAAATGTGCTGCCTCTACTTCGGAAAATTTTAGTTTTAATGTCCGGTCAGTTTTTAACTCCATGAATTCTTCCTGCTCGTTTATCGGTAAGTGTCCAAGGGAAATGTTATCCGAGAATGGATTCCGTACCCAGTCCATAGGCTGCAGGTCACACTTATGAAAATATCACTTCATTTTTTTCTGCTAATAGCTCCAAGTGTTTCACCATCAAAGTCTGCACTTTTTTTCTGAATCGGCAGCCATGGTATTGGAAACATTTCATAACTACCATTGACAGCGTGGCTGTTCCATAACACCAACTTAGCGCGAAAGTACTGGTCTGTTACTTTGAATATTTCTTCTCCTGTGGTATAACCAGGGAGTGGCTAATCATAATCTTGACAACTTCTTTGCAGACAGATATAATTAAAGTTTCAGCGAGAGAATGAGGATTCTTGGATTTAACTAGCAGCTTAGAGATCACGTAGCTAGCTTTTTGCGCTTTGTTTGATGTTTTGAAAGATAAACTCATAAGAGTTACCTGATTCTAAGACTGGTTATTTAAACATTGAAAAAATGCGTTGTCTTTTTAGCTATCGATGGGTGCTCAGTAGTTAAATGTCGTAAAAGTTTACTGGGCACCATCGAATTATTGCTCAAAGTTTCTCCACAAACAAAACATTTTGGAGTTAGACAAGATTCGTCTCCGCAATATAGAAAGCCATAACTTACATAGCTCTCATCATATTTTTGATAAACAAGTTTGGATTTTTTCTTTGTTGACTCTGTTTTTTCTTGGAATACATTAGTTTCACTTGAAAAACTTGAGCTACGTTTAACGAATTTATCCATTGTATACACATATTATGGGCTAATTATCTGTTATTAAAAGTCTATGACGCTCGCGACAATACAGTCACAAGCTAGCGGATAGTTACTGGCCAATAAAGATTTATTTAACAGCTAGTCACTGGCGAAAGGCGACGCTACACCCACTCAATCGGGCGAGACAATGACGACTGAGGACTATGGATGAAATGATACGAGTAAATACAAGTACTTACTCGATACGCATGGGTGCTGCGTTCGGCGATAGCTCGTGAGCCATCGAATATCTTCGGAAGTTAAAAAATATTTTTTTGCAAACGTTCTAAATTTTTGTATTTTATATAAAATTCTATGTAATTATTATATATATGTATTATATACAATATTTTTATGGATTTAGTAAAAGGTTCATTTTTTCCACTCACAATAAGCGGTTAATTTGTACCTTTTGAAGTAAAAGGTCTACTGACCGTTGAACTGTATCCGACAAGTAAAATTTTATTCAATGGCGCGTATTTCAAACTCAGATGGTAACAATGACTTTTTTCCGCGACACACCAACTGAATGACCACGGTACACTAGTGTGCCGAGACACACCAACTGAATGACCACGGTACACTAGTGTGCCGAGACACACCAACTGAATGACCACGGTACACTAGTGTGCCGAGACACACCAACTGAATGACCACGGTACACTAGTGTGCCGAGACACACCAACTGAATGACCACGGTACACTAGTGTGCTGAGACACACCAACTGAATGACCACGGTACACTAGTGTGCCGAGACACACCAACTGAATGACCACGGTACACTAGTGTGTCGCGGCACAGGCTTTGACTAACACTGCTATACACAATATTAAAGTAGTAGTTAAATAACTTTTGAAAACATATATAAACTTTAACTGATAAATTAAATAACATTCACATTATATAGCTTTCATATAACTTACTTTTTTTTAATAAATAACAGTTAATAAAAAGTAGGATATAGAAATGAAACAAAATCAGTCGCGAAATCAGTATTATATTACTATATGTCTATGAATGGGTGGCAGTTACTTACACATAAGACAGATAACACTTTTTGACGACCGGTGAGGTCACTGATTCTACTAAAAGACTCACAATCTCGTTGTGTCCAGCTTGTTGTGCCAGGGTGAGGGCAGTGGAACAATTCGTGTCCACCTCATTGACTGATGCGCCTTTTTCTATGAGTAATTTCACTATCTCACTGGAACCGTGCTGAGAACTTAACATGAGCGCCGTCTGTCCATGATTATTCTTGTCGTCTAGTTTTGAACCTAACTGAATAAGTATCTCCACAGTATCAGTATGTCCGTTTTTACATGCCAGCATCAACACTGTACATCCATTGTTATCTTTATCGTCTACCTTGGCACCTGACAAAATGAGTATCTTAACAGTTTCGTGATGTCCATTGAAAGCAGCAAGCATTAGGGGGGTGGAACCATTGTTGTCTCTGTCACTTTTGAACGAAAATTAATAAGTAAAAAAACAATGTCATAGTGACCTTTTTCAGATGAATAATGTAGAGCGGTCCAGCCTTCATGGTTACAAACATTTACATCTGCACCAGATTTAAGAAGTAATTTAACTGACTCTGTGTGTCCATTTATAGAAGCTATCATCAGTGCGGTCAAATCACCATTATTTTTCTCATTGACATTTGAACCTAATTCAACAAGCAATTTAACTGTCTCTGTGTGTCCATTTAGAGATGATATCATCTGTTCGGTCCAACCATTATTATTTTTCCTGTTGACCTTTGAACCTAATTCAACTAGTAATTTAACTGTCTCTGTGTGTCCATTTTGAGAAGCTATATACAGAGCGGTCCAACCATCATTATCTTTATCATTTACATTTGAACCTAATTTAACAAGTAATTTAACTGTCTCTGTGTGTCCCTTAAGAGAAGCTATCATCAGTGCGGTCGACCCATGATTATTTTTATCATTGACATTTGAACCTAATTCAACAAGTAATTTAACTGACTCTGTGTGTCCATTTTGAGAAGCTATCATCAGTGCGGTCGACATTTTATTATTTTTCTCATTGACATTTATATGAATTATGTATTTTACACAGGCTTTATATCCGTGTTGTACGTTGTGGTATGTTTCTATTTTGTTGACAAGTTGTAACTTTTCTTTTTACTTTGACATCAAGTTTATTTTAACTGCCTAGAAATAATATAAAGAAAATAAATTTTATACATTTAAAAAAACATAATATTAAAATAATCATAATACATGTCTGCCTAATGTATACTGTTGTGTTCCAATAGACAATTAGTTGCTAATGTAATCAGGTTTCACTGCTGGCTATGTGTAATTCTGCAATAGAGTGCTTACCATACCCTCTCTAGAAGAGGCACATAGGCAGGGGACGGATGTTCGTGCGGTAAAGCACTCGACTGAAGGTACCTGGTTCAATCTTCTGAATGGACCAAGGAAATTTTTCAGGTCTTGGCTCAAGTTTCCGATATATCTCCCGTTGTGCCTCCATGGCCATTGCACTATCGGCTATGGTGGGGATGAAAGAATGGCACTGTTAAAACCGTCCCATCAGTGGTTTACAGGATCTAAGAGATTTCATCTCATCCTTACAGGGACTTCACATATTGGCACCTAGCTGCAGTGCTCGATTTAAGGAAAAAAAACAGTGCCGGGATGCAACAAAATTTCTGCAGAGCCAGGGTTAAATTCTATGGCTTCATCTCTGATTGGGATGAAATTAGCTAAAGCAGCGCCGGGAATTACAGTTCTCAGCGCCGGGAATTACAGTTCTCAGCACCGGGAATTACAGTTCTCAGCACCGGGAATTACAGTTCTCAGCACCGGGAATTACAGTTCTCAGCATCGGGAATTACAGTTCTCAGCACCGGGAATTACAGTTCTCAGCATCGGGAATTACAGTTCTCAGCACCGGGAATTACAGTTCTCAGCATCGGGAATTACAGTTCTCAGCACCGGGAATTACAGTTCTCAGCACCGGGAATTACAGTTCTCAGCACCGGGAATTACAGTTCTCAGCATCGGGAATTACAGTTCTCAGCACCGGGAATTACAGTTCTCAGCATCGGGAATTACAGTTCTCAGCACCGGGAATTACAGTTCTCAGCATCGGGAATTACAGTTCTCAGCACCGGGAATTACAGTTCTCAGCACCGGGAATTACAGTTCTCAGCACCGGGAATTACAGTTCTCAGCACCGGGAATTACAGTTCTCAGCACCGGGGATATCCCCAGCATTCCCGGCATCCCCGGCGGTAAATCGAGCCCTGCGGCTAGCTTTAAAAAAAAGTTAACTCTATGTACCGCACATGATACTCGCTCATGGCCCCTATCAATGTGCCACCTTGTGAGGATGCCTCTATATCAGGCCCAAATAACCCACCGCCATCATCCTTTTCAATCAGACCAGTTTGTCCATGGCTGCAGTCTCTTTAGTTAAAAGTACGCACACTGCATTTTCGGTGAGGCTATTGGACATGACCACAGATTCATATTTTACTATATAATCTGTGGACATGACCATCGAGTCGTACAGACATTTAACACTTGAGATGTGGTCCAGGGGAGATAATCTTTGCTTTTAGATATAAACGTTTGTTCTCTCTGCTACAGTACATGAAATAATCAATTAAATCGTTTAAACCTAATGTTGAATCACTCGCATAAAATATGTCCAGTAAACACACGGCATCATTTTAGTTAGTGGGAGACTCTGTTATACTGAATCACTCATAATAAATATCTTCAGTATACATATGGACAGCATTCTAACTCCTGTATAACTAGATGGCGCTTTTAGTTGTGTCTGATCTGATGATCTTATATTTTAAATGCGATGTTGCACATTGCGAAGACTAATTTTCATAGAATTTGTTGTTGTTGTTGTAATGATACCATTTGATGCGGTATTTATGTGACGTTATTTGTAAGTGTTCTAGTTCATATTCAGACGAAATTAAATGTTTTAGTTTATATGAATACATGTATCGGATAAACTGTTTTATAGTAACTTTAATAAGAATAGGAAAGTTCTTTTAGGCCATCGAACTAACTATTTGTTTGTATAGCCATTTGATTATTTTGTTGAGAATAAGCAAAGTATCCTGTGAAAGTGTGTCGGAAATACATGCTGTCAGTATATGTCACAGATATCTATAGTACAGAAAGAGTATCAGCTATTTTAAAATTCCTCTACCAATGACTAAATAAAATGACGTCATGTAGCAACTAAATATTCAGACACAATAGCACAAAAACACAATTATATTTGGAACATATGTGTCACAACACAGGTTATCACCCCTTACTAGGTGATCAGAATTATTTCCCTTTTGTTGATTTGCGTGAACTAAGTGTAATTGAACTATCTAGAATGTAACTGTTACTTAAGTGTGTGATCGAGTGTAAACGGTAAAAACTGGGGTCATTCTATTGTAATATTATTTTACTAACTAGAGAACTATTAAGTGGCGTCATTAGGGGGTGTGGGTCGCACCAGGTGACACAATTTTACAGATGATACCGAATTGAACAGTTCTAAATTTTATAGCAGAAAAAATCGGTGTAGTCGGTTTTATAACCGATCATAGTTAAAAACATGAGATGTAGCACAATAGAGCAGTAGCACAGGTGCCACCACGCAGAGCAGTAGGCAGAGTGTCACTATATAGAGCAGTAGCACAGGGTGTCACCAAGAAGAGCAGTAGAACAGGGTGCCTTCATGCAGAGCAGTAGCACAGAGTGTCAAGAAGCAGAGCAGTAGAACAGGGTGCTATCATGCAGAGCAGTAGAACAGGGTGCCATCATGCAGAGCAGTAGCACAGGGTGCCATTACGCAGAGTGTCTGGAACTTAGATAAATGAATAAAGTTCTAAGCTACTTGGATCAATCTAGAGTTTTATTGCTAAATTTCTTTGAAAAATTGATGCATGTTGTCACGTGGTTTCATGAAATTGGAGACGTAGTTTACAAACTCAATTTAATGTAAGTAATATACAACTTTCTGAAATACAGTCAGTAATACTATCGTTTTTATCGCTGAAGTATTTTAAAGTAAATTATCTGTGGTCTCTGCAGGGAAATTTGAAATATTTACCTTCACTCATGGTGGAAGTCTTGAGGTGGGACGGGGGGAGGGTGTCCCCTTAATTTTACGAACCCAACCATAGTGACGCCACTGTTAGGAACGAACTAGAATATGATGTTATTTGAGAAATTCATCTTTAGAATGTAATTATTTGAATAAACGTATGTTTTGCTAGGACATGTTGATCTTTTAGGTTATTCAAATATCTGTAAAATAGAGTAACTATAATTATGTCACTACTTAGTCATCAGCAGAAATTAATATGTGATTAATATGTGTCACTTTCAACATCGAACCAATACATGTTCGTTCTAGTTATGATTACATATATCTATATAGGCAATTATCATTTCTAATATCATAGCTGATAGATAGTATTAAAAACCAAAGTCCCTATAAATATTTCTGTATATCATTGTTCAATATAAAAAAAAAATTATTATACATACAAAGATACCGCAAAATTCTGATCAGCACAAAAAAAACCTGAATTCCAAATTAAAATTTTGAAAGAATTTTTATCAAGAAACTCAATTTGCTATATAAAGATCCCACACATTAACTCAATTTGCTATATAAAGATCCCACACATTAACTCAATTTGCTATGTAAAGATCCCACGCATTAACTCAATTTGCTATGTAAAGATCCCACTGATTATTTCTGTGTTTTTTAGTCCCTTTCTTTAGCGAACATGCAACTTGTAACAAAACATTTTTACAAGGAATGAAATTAATTTTTAGCTTTTCTTCTTAACTATGTTTTTTTTACAACGTATCACAAGTGAGTGAATTTACCATAATTCGATATATTACAGTTAATTATATTGCAGATTTCCTAATACTGGTGTATTGAAAAAACGTTTTGTAGATATGATCTTGTTATAAATGAATCTGTAACACATTTTGGACATGGTCCCTTAGCACTAAATGGGTTATCGGGGCTGACGTTGTGTAGAATTAATTTATTCTTTGTTGTGTAGCCACGGCACATAAAGACATTGTGTAATTAACACAACACCAAGCCGCATTTACTTTACCAACTTATAACTCGGGTACAAATTTAATGCTGGGTAAACCCATGTCGTTGGTTGAGCGCACAACACCACTCGGCCACCTGTCTATTTTAAGCTTGAGAGGCCAGAGTGAGGGCAGTGGAACGATTCCTATCCATCTCATTGACTGATGCACCAACTTCCATGAGTAATTTCACTATCTCACTGAAACCGTGCTGACAAAAGCTCCGTCTGTCCTTGTTTATTCTTTTTGTTTAGTTTTGAACCTAAATGAATAAGTATCTTCACAGTACTCTGTATGTCCATTTTCAGAAGCTTTTATCAGTGCTGTCCAGCCATCATTTCCTTTCTCATTGATATTTGAACCTAAATGAACAAATAATTTAACTGTCTCCATGTGTCCATTTGCAGAAGCTATCATAAAGGTCGTCCAACTATTGCCGCGTTTTTCATTTATATTAGCACCTAATCGAGCAAGAAATTTTACTGTCTCTGTGGTTCCATTTTCAAAAGCTTTCTTCAGTGCGGTGGACACATAATTATTTATCTCATAGACATTTGAACCTAATTATACGAGTAATTTAACTGTCTCTGTGCGTCCATTTTGAGAAGCTATTATCAATGCCGTCATGCCAACATTATCTTCATGATTTACATTTGCACCTAATGTAGCAAGTAAGTTAACTGTTTCTTTTTGTCCACTGCATGAGGCTATCATTAAGGCCGTCTGACCGCTTGGTTTTTTTAACTTAATGTCAGCACCGGACTGAATAAGTATTCGAGCGACATCTGTGTGTCCATTTTTAGAAGCCACCATGAGCGGTGTCCATCCGCCTCTCTCTTTCTCGTTAACATTTACTCCAGCTTCAATAAGTGCTTTCACTATCTCTACATTTCCATTTTCAGAAGCGTCCAGTAAGGCCGTAGAGCCTAGCAAATCTTTTCTATTGACGTCAGCTCCTAAAGCTATAAGCAAGTAAACTGTCTCTAGATGTCCTTCTTCTGCAGCTAGCATTATCGCCGTCCTTTCTCCCAAATTCAAATGTTTAACATCTGCACCTGATTCACTGAGTAGTAAGACGGTGTCTGTATGACCATTCTCTGATGCTAACATCAGTGCGGTCATTCTGTTATCATTTTGCTTATCAACATTTGATTCTGTTTCGATCAAAATTTTAACAATCTCAGTGTGACCGTAACGAGAGGCTATCATCAATGGTGTCCAGCCATCAATGTCTTTCTCGTGAACAATAAAAAATGGCAAGATGCGCAAGTTATGTACTCGAGAAGTGAACTCAATAATTTGCTTCACTGTCTCTGTATGTCCATTTTGACAGGCTAGCATCAATACTGTCCATCTTTTGTCATTTTTTACACTGAAGTCTGCGCCATATGCAATAAGTAGTTTGACTGTCTCGTTGTGTCCATTTAAGAAGCAAGCATTAATGCAGTCAATCCGCTATTTTCTTTCTCATTAACATTTACACCCGACTCTATGAGTGATTTGACTGAGTGAATCTGTTCATGCTGAGATTTAAATTTACAATGGTGGCAACCTTCATCGTCTTTATCAGTTACACCACAGTGTTATATAGCAGTCTTTACATGAAAAATTTTCAAGTACAAGAACGTACGTGACACAGGCAAAGTATCCTTGTTCTACGGTGTGACACGGCTGCATTTAGTTGTAACATTTTTCTTATACATCAAGTTTATCTGTAGTCTATTTTACAATTTATTGTTTATTAATTTTTTTAAAGCTTTTTACTATCTTGATTTAACTGCCTATAAATAATATAAAGAAAAAAGTGTTGTACATTTAAAGCACCCCATGAATTTGAATATGTAACAAAATATTTTAAAAAAAATCAAAATTATGTATACTGGTGTATGTATCCCAATAGACGATTTGTTATGATGCTATAAATAGAAGGGGGAGCATGGCTATCCGACATTTCTCTGGTGGTATTCTGTGACACAGATGGGAGGTGGGGAAAACTAGGATCGAGGTTTTAAAGTTCCCTAACTCTAAAGGGTTATCAGGGCAGATGGAGTGTAGATTTCTTCAGTTTCTATAACCACGGTATATCAATGAATAGTGTGGTGATTGACCTAGTCAGAGATTGTCCATAGATAAATGTGGGTCCTATGCAATGAAAGGTAATATTAAATGGGCATTATAATAGAGAATTATCATACAGATTTATCATACAGACTTATCATACATCCTTATCATACATACTTATCATACAGACTTATCATATATCTGAGTGGGCCCTATGCAAAATAAATTAATACTAGAAAGGAAACATTTTGTAATGGGGGCCCTAAACAGTTGCCAACCCATAAGAACACCTCTGACGACACTGGACACAAGCTGGAAATAAATGTATGTAAAAATATATATACCAAATATTAGTCAATAAAATCCATTTAATCGAATCGAGTGTTCTTTAGATAATCTAGAATTTAATTAATATAGAATGAATCTTACCTTCAGCAAGAGCTATACACTGAGTTAGTAGATAAATAAAAGAAAGCAGGCCCATTAAGTAGTGGGAAACTTCCAGATGTACCATGTCTTATGAGTCCAACTTATCTTAATGTAGACAACTAATGACTTTATAGAGTTAAAAGGTTCTCAAACTGTGTCTTTCGAAGACAAAAAAAAAAGGTGGAAATTACTTAAGGAAATGAATCTCTCCTGTGATCTATATTTAGAAACAAAATATCCACTTAAACTTATCCATTAGAAAAAAGTGGAAATTACGTAAGGAAATAAATCTCTTCTGTGATCTATATTTAGAAACAAAATATCCACTTTAACTTATCAATTAGAAAAAAAAAGGAATGTCGGATATGACTGTGTGTGAAGTCTCAGTAAGGATGAGAATAAATCTGTTAGATCCTGAAAACTACCAATGGGAATGTTTTCACGGTGCCTTTCTTTCATCTCCACCATAGCCTATAGTGATATGACCATTAAGACATAGCCTACAGTGATATGACCATTATAGCCTATAGTGATATGACCATTATAGCCTATAGTGATATGACCATTAAGACATAGCCTATAGTGATATGACCATTAAGACATAGCCTACAGTGATATGACCATTATAGCCTAAAGTGATATGACCATTATAGCCTATAGTGATATGACCATTGAGACATAGCCTACAGTGATATGACCATTATAGCCTATAGTAATATGACCATTAAGACATAGCCTACAGTGATATGACCATTAAGACATAGCCTACAGTGATATGACCATTAAGACATAGCCTATAGTGATATGACCATTAAGACATAGCTTATAGTGATATGACCGTTAACACATAGCCTATAGTGATATGACCGTTAAGACATAGCCTACAGTGATATCACCATTAAGACATAGCCTACAGTGATATGACCATTAAGACATAGCCTACAGTGATATGACCATTAAGACATAGCCTACAGTGATATGACCATTAAGACATAGCCTATAGTGATATACCATTAACACATAGCCTATAGTGATATGACCATTAAGACATAGCCTACAGTGATATGACCATTATAGCCTGTAGTGATATGACCATTATAGCCTACAGTGATATGACCATTATAGCCTACAGTGATATGACCATTAAGACATAGCCTATAGTGATATGACCTTTAAGACATAGCCTACAGTGATATGACCATTAAGACATAGCCTATAGTGATATGACCATTAAGACATAGCCTACAGTGATATGACCATTATAGCCTACAGTGATATGACCATTATAGCCTACAGTGATATGACCATTAAGCTATAGATTGGTCCTAACAGGTGAAAGAACCAGGGACTATCAGTTTGACAGTCGAGCACTTTACCTCATTATCAAACGTCCCAGAATTTGATTGTGTTACAAACTATTGGAGATCAATTGGAGAAGAAAAATAAATGTACTCTTTGGTGTGATATGGTGAACAGAAGAGAGATTGTCAGCAATCAAGTTGTTGTGTGTGTATGATTTAGCCATCAAATTAAAGTCATCAGTACAGAAGGTTGCAATGAAACTGATGAGTACGACGTCAAATTGAACTTATGGCTGACACTCGATATACGTGGCATCAGCTTAGTCGACCCATGGGTTTGGTAAAACAGTAAACAATGCTGACGTATGCGGTAGGTGTATTTACCCTGGACTGAAGACTAAAGCACATTATATACACAATAGTTTTGACTATAATACAAGGTGGTAGCTAATACCAACCCGGGGGTCCCGTTGTTAAAGGTTGTGTATCACACCCGTGGCCCAAGGGTCCCGTTGTTAAAGGTGGTGTAACACACGTTTGGCCCGGGGGTCCCGTTGTTAAAGGTGGTGTATCACACCCGTGGCCCAAGGGTTCCGTTGTTAAAGGTGGTGTATCACACCCTTGGCCCGGGGGTCCCGTTGTTAAAGGTGGTGTATCACACCCTTGGCCCGGGGGTCCCGTTGTTAAAGGTGGTGTATCACACCCTTGGCCAGGGGGTCCCGTTGTTAAAGGTGGTGTATCACACCCTTGGCCCGGGGGTCCCGGTGTTAAAGGTGGTGTATCACACCCTTGGCCCGGGGGTCCCGTTGTTAAAGGTGGTGTATCACACCCATGCCGAAGGTCTTTTTGTTTGATCTTCTTGAACAATATCTAAGACAAAGATTGTTTGCCCTGTCCTCGGTTGTCATCCTATTTTGAGGGTAATATTCTCTTTGTGTGGATGGATGTTAGTATGATTGTGATTACAAGTGACCCTAAAGGTCAGGCATAAGGTCAAGAATAAGGTCAGGCATAAACTTGTGGACAATGGGAAATTTAGGTCAAGCGTGTTAAGAGTAAAATGTGTGCTCACGGCTAGGAACCAGGCCGTAGCGTGCTGGGGGGGGGGGCAGGGGGCTTTTTGTCTGCCCCCCCCTCTGCTTATTTGCTCTACTTAGTAAAATTTATTACATGCCCCCCCTCCCTGCCAGTGCCTGACCCCTGCTGTAGAATTAAGAAAAAATGTTCTAATGTATATGCGTTTCGGATAATATGAATTTTCTATCTTTAAGATATTTACTTGGAACAAAGACATCAAAACAAGAGAGACACAATGAGCTGTATTAACTGTTTATTTGAGGCATAGAGAATGTAACAAGTGATCTTGAAATTAAGATCTCAAGTAACAAACACATAACGCTCTTGCAGAAGTCATCTGTAAAATGAACAAATACAATCAAGTTTTAAACCCAGCTATGTACTGTGTTCATGAATGCAATCAATATTAAAAACAGTTTTATAACTCAATCAGTTATTTTTTATATGTTTAGCCTTTGATAATAGTTCTGTTTTATGATCACGCCTAAATAATAAATTTAAATCATACATAATGTTCAGTATTTGCCTTTGATGGCGTCACCACTGCTGTAATTATCTCCTGCATAGCCGCTGTTACCAGGGTAGCCATTGTTGCCAGTATAGCCATTGTTGCCAGGGTAGCCACTGTTACCAGTATAGTCATTTTTGCCAGGGTAGCCATTGTTGCTAGTGTAGCCATTGTTGCCAGGGTAGCAACTGTTGAAAGTGTAGCCACTGTTGCCAGTGTAGCCATTGTTGCCAGGGTAGCCATTGTTGCCAGGGTAGCCATTGTGGCCAGGGTAGCCATTGTGGCCAGGGTAGCCATTGTTGCCAGGGTAGCCATTGTTGCCAGGGTAGCCATTGTTGCCAGGGTAGCCACTGTTGCCAGGGTAGCCACTGTTGCCAGGGTATTCGCTGTTACCATAACCACTGTTTCCTGGATATTCATCGCTGTCTTTCTTGCCAGCGTAGTCCTTGTCTTCAACGTAGGCGTTCTTTTTATAGTCGCTGTCTGGGTAGACCCTTGCTTCCGGGGTAGCCATTGTTTACCGGGTAGCCTTGGCTACCAGGGTACACATTCTTATAGTATGCCTGTGAAGATATACAGCATGTTTCACCAAGAGGAACTAAGTTTACCTGGTATTGGTTAGATCAAATTCTGGTTCGCGACCAATTTGTGAGTGCGTGAAAAAATTCAGGTAGGTCGAGAAAAAAATATAATTTCATCTATTATTCAATGAAAACACTATTTCTCATTGTATATTATATATGAACAAAAAAAGTATTAGTTATGACTAAGTGTACCCTGCAAAACCTATGCATAGAGTTCTATCCCCTTATGCTTGATCGGTAGGCTAGGTTATTTTTTTGGTTTCGGGCAGATCCAATTTTTTTTCATGATTGTATTTTAAGCTGGAATACTGCTGTATTAATTCTTTACTTTCGATCTAACGCAGAACCCAAATCGCTTTTATATTATTAGATTGTTTCTTATGTTTGGTCGTGAAACCGAAAACTGTTGTTAAAGTGGGTCGCTAAGCGTTAAAACTTTGCTGCGCTAAATCAGTTAGAGAAGCGAAGGGGGGCCCATGTACTAGTACAGTACTAGTGTGAACCTGGGGACATAATCCCCTAATATGTCGTGACTACGTAAACAGATGAACTTTTCCCGCCATGGTGATATCGAGGGTTTGAGGGAAAACTTAACTCTCTTTACTCAGACATAGTCAATGAAATGAAACAACATACATTCCGTTGGTTCTCACCGAGGATCGAACCCAGGACACTCAGGGTGATAGTTAAAGCGCTGTTATCTAATTGTGCCGCTAGACTGGTGCTAAGTCAGAGACACTTGTTGATGAGACGGGAGGCTGACAACACAAAAATCGCCTACACCTGGTGTAAGCTTGAGAGGATGGGGCAGGTCACGTGACTCTGGCGATCTGTTGTTTGTGGTCCCCCGCACTCTGCCAGGGGTGTTGAGCAACGATGGTTATCACTTTATCACATCCATGATGCATCTCATTTTAACATCTAGTACTATCTTTATCTTTCTTTCCATATCTAACGACAGACAGACAGATGGAAATATACACTGACTGATGGACGATCGGCAGACAGACTGACAGATAGAATAGCAGGCGGACGGACGGACTGATAGACATACAGAAACATAGATGGGCGAACAGAAGGTTATACATACAGATAAACAAGTGGATATTTCAATAACAACAATGGATACAAACAGAAAACAGATTCTCAGATCAATGGACATATCGATAGATTGACAGACGGAGAAATTTCTAAACATACGGCTCAACACACTTATAGGTACACATACTTACACAGATGGTAATGTAAGTCAACTTCAAATACACATGTAATCTCTCTCTTTCTCTCTCTCTCTTTCTCTCTCTCTTTCTCTCGCTCTCTCTCTATCTCTCTATCCCTCTCTCTCTTCTCTCCCTCTCTCTTCTCTTTCTCTTCTCTCTCTTCTCTCTCTCTCCCTCTCTTCTCTCTCTCTTCTCTCTCTCTTTTTCTCTCTCTTCTCTCTCTCTTCTTTCTCTCTCTTCTCTCTCTCTCTCCTCTCTCTCTCTCCTCTCTCTTCTTTCTCTATCTTCTCTCTCGCTCTCTCTCTCTCTCTCTCCTCTCTTTGATTCTCTCAGTTTATCAGCCAGCTGAGGTGTAGACTCTTATAGCCAATGAGACCAAACTTGCTGTGCTCATTAGCATAAGGAAACTACCATACAGACCAATGACAAGCAAGCTACCCAACTGGTTCACCCTGTGCTTAGCCAACCCGGTGCACTCAAATTTCCCGCGGTTATCTCAACTTCCTTATAGCGGGCTTCATGCTCCCAAAGTACGCACCGATCGGTTAATGCCCAATGTATAAAATGATCAGTGTCTGCTCAACTGTCTGCAGCCCCCGGCTCTCCTGCTTAGTATTGTGCGGCCCCTCCATATGACCCCGCAATTTCTGCCTGTCACACCCCCCCCCCCTTTAAGGTACCAACCAGTGGTTACGTTTAAGCTCATGGATCTTGGCACACGCGCTCTCCAGTGAGCTATTTTCATCTCCCACGAGGTGCGTCTAGGCATTGGAAGTCGGCCGAGCATCACTGACGCTGTATTCTCTATTGACAGTGAGAAGGTATACATTAATAACAGATACTGGAAACAGAGCATTTAGATACTGGAAACAGAACATTTAGATACTGGAAACAGAACATTTAGATACTGGAAACAGAGCATTTAGATACTGGAAACAGAACATTTAGATACTGGAAACAGAACATTTAGATACTGGAAACAGAGCATTTAGATACTGGAAACAGAGCATTTAGATACTGGAAACAGAGCATTTAGATACTGTTTTGTATGTGCTTTAGTTTCTGAGTGTGTATATATTTAACATGGCTCTGTATCCTTTACTTTTAGTCTTAACCTTCTTCTTTAATTTCATTTTATATTTAGTTATCAAAATTAAAATTGTAAAATTGTCACCACAGACATAAATTATTTGCCTTAATATCAGTTCCGTAAAATGGATTTTAAGGCCGAATGGGGATCTGAACTGGGTGAAGGGAGCAATATAACGTGTTGTTTTTCACATTTGAAGTAAGGAGCTAAATAAATAATATGCCCGCTAAGAGCGATGTTTATGTAAGATTTTCATCTTTTAACCTGACGAGGGTTAATTTACTAGCAGCTACAGAGACCACATTGTGTTAAATGTATGCATAAACTTTAGTTGATTGCATTTGACCTGATTTGAACGGTCCAATGACCAGCTCTCTAACTATCACGTGGGTTACAACATTAGACAAATAGTTGGCGTCTCGTGAGGACATGTATATAATCTGTTTCAATATTTATTTATAAGGTTTAGTTTATTATGATATTTTATTGATTGATAGTCATTGTGCTTGGCTCCAATACTATATACTCACTAAATGTTTGTGTAAAATATGACGTTATCAAGTAAAAGACATAAGACAATACAAACTAACATGAGAAATGTAATCAGTATATATCGTTTTTACTTTAACTAGAGAAAACAATAATAATGAGGACTTAAAAAAAAAAATGTCTGTATTCAGACTCTTATGAATTTAATTTTTTCAACCCAGAAAATAAAAGTAGCATAAAAAAGTTCATTGAAATAATTTTTTTTTAAATATACCATAGGACAAAGTCAAAAATTATCATTTTAAAATTAGTTATGTCTGTATTTATTTGTTTCATTACAATGACATTTTTAGTGATTTGGAAAGGCTTCGTTTCACAGTTTCACGTGTGAGATGTGGTAGGTGCGGCCCGACTACGGCGAGACAGCGTTGTAAATGGGGCTAGGATTGCCGTTGTAGCCGTCGCTAGGGGAGCCACCGTTGTAGCTGTCACTAGGTGTACCAGCGTTGTAACTGTTGCTAGGTGTACCAGCGTTGTAACTGTTGCTAGGTGTACCAGCGTTGTAACTGTTGCTAGGTGTACCACCGTTGTAACTGTTGCTAGGTGTACCACCGTTGTAACTTTTGCTAGGTGTACCAGCGTTGTAACTGTTGCTAGGTGTACCACCTTTGTATTTGTTGTTAGGTGTACCAGCGTTGTAACTGTTGCTAGGTGTACCAGCGTTGTAACTGTAGCTAGGTGTACCAGCGTTGTAACTGTTGCTAGGTGTACCAGCATTGTAACTGTAGCTAGGTGTACCAGCGTTGTAACTGTTGCTAGGTGTACCACCGTTGTAACTGTTGCTAGGTGTACCAGCGTTGTAACTGTTGCTAGGTGTACCAGCGTTGTATCTGTTGCTAGGTGTACCAGCGTTGTAACTGTTACTAGGTGTACCAGCGTTGTAACTGTTGCTAGATGCACCACCGTTGTAACTGTTGCTAGGTGTACCAGCGTTGTAACTGTTGCTAGGTGTACCAGCGTTGTAACTGTTGCTAGGTGTACCAGCGTTGTAACTGTTGCTAGGTGTACCAGCGTTGTAACTGTTGCTAGGTGAGCCACTGGTGTAACTGTTGCTAGGGGATCCGCTCCTGTAACTGCTGCTTGGGGTGTAGCTACTGCTGGAATAGCCGTTGTTGTAGTTTCTACTGGCGTAGCCCTTGTTGTTGTAGTTACTGACCGGATAAATCATGTTGCTGTTTTAGCCGCCAACAACATAGCCCCTGTTGTAATTGGTAACCGTTTAGGTCGCCCTGTTGTAGTTGGTGGCCGGATAGATCGCCGCCCTGTTGTAGTTGGCGGCCGGATAGGCCGCCCTGTTGTAGTTGGTGGCCGAATAGTTCGCTCTGTTGTAGTTAGTGGCCGGATAGGTCGCCGCCCTGTTGTAGTTGGTGGCCGGATAGGTCGCCGCCCTGTTGTAGTTGGTGGCCGGATAGGTCGCCGCCCTGTTGTAGTTGGTGGCCGGATAGGTCGCCCTGTTGTAGTTGGTGGCCGGATAGGTCGCCCTGTTGTAGTTGGTGGCCGGATAGGTCGCCGCCCTGTTGTAGTTGGTGGCCGGATAGGTCGCCGCCCTGTTGTAGTTAGTGCCTACGTGTGCATTGGTGTTGAAGCTTCTGCCTCCGTAGCCCACGTTCCCGGAATAAACAGACCTCCCTCCGTAGCTGCCACCACCTCGTCCCTGTAAAGAAGAAAGAAAGATATTCATTATCCTTTAAAATTGTTAATATATTTTCATGACGTTTCATGCACACGTTAATATGATATCACCTCAAGACCTTTGGTACAGATAGGCCAACTAGGCAGCTGCCTAGGGCACCTCAGTGCCTATGGGTGCCTAATGGTGAATCTACTTTGCCGCTACCTAGATTTTCTTACATGTCTTAACAGTTAAGGTGTTCAGAAATGCCCCATCTTAACAGTTAAGGATATTCAGAAGTGCCCCTTACATCAAAGATTAGGAGGGGCCCCCTTTGGCTTTGCAAAGAAATGACCATGGGCGCGTTTCTTTCTAAGGGCACCCAAAAAAAGTAATGACGGCCCTGAATAAATTACATATGTGATAATATTGGGCATAGCGATAATGTAATATGAACTGTAATCTTGGATAGTAACAGTAGTATCACAGAAACAATGTTGTTGATTTTTTGTTTAAGCAATGATTGGAGAAATGATACATTGTCTCCTTGTCACCCGCATTAAATATATCAAAATTAAACATATGGATATATGGGACAAGCCTGATACAGGCTGGAGAGTCTATAGATAATCAATCACGGTTTGTTAATAAATAAAAAAAAATCTATTATCGGAAAAACCAAAATATTCCAACTTATTTTTAAGTAAAATAAATTTTAAATACGCCGGATAATGAGGAGTACAAGTAATGGTCGAGCCAGATGGCTTAGATTTGGCTAAACCTAAAAAGAAAAAAAACAAATACAAATCAAGCTTTACTCTACACAGCATCCAAAACGTTCTACCCCTTTTCTTATACAGGTGTTAAATGAGTAGTTCTAGTTTATGACGATCCGCAGCAGGTTTAAGTTTTATCAGGGCGAAAAATACCGAGACACCGTTGGCACATTTAGGCACTTCTAGCTAAAAACACAATATTGTGCGATATTTAAGAGTAAAATGTGAAATCTAACGAGCATCTGGCAAAGCTCACTATTGATCAGCGCACCCTCTAGAACCGGACGTGAATTCAGTGTGTATAGAAGTGTTATGATATAATTTGATACATTTTAAAATGAAATTATGTTGGGTTGAACAACATTGAAATCCACATCGTTGAACCCAAAATACGTGAACTTTGAGAATCCCGTTGATTCTAGAATGTTCTTTGAATTGGCCAGTATAAGGACAGTGAAAGTAGATAGATAGACATAGATAGACAAACATATTGTTTAGATAAATAGACAGATAGATCGAGTGATAGATTGATAGACAGATAAATAGATAGACAAACGAATCGCAACAAACAATGAAAATAGGTCAGGACTGATGATTAATAGCAGCAGCGTGTAGAGTTAGGTATTACGTAATTAGACAGGTGGGAAGACGAAGGAGAGGCGAAAGGGACAGCGTTGGTCAGTTGTAGGGACGCGGAGATATACAGGTCACGACAGAGGGGGGGGCAGTGTAGTTTTTGGTTAAGTTTGAAGAAGGTAGTTTATTAGGAAGGAATGAAGGAGTAGTAAGAAGTGTTTTATTGTATTGACTGTAGGGATAATTGATATAGTAATTTATTGTGTAGACTTGGTTTAATATTTGATGTTCACTATTGTATATTGGTGCTTTAGATCATTAAATAAAGTGATTTTGATTCATAAAAAGGAAGTGTTGTGAACTTGTATAAGTTGTGTAATTAAACAAAAGTAATAAAAAAGAAATAAATAAAAAGAAGACCAACGTGCCATCCCTAACAGCCAGTATTTTAAAATTTCACAATTTTGTCGTGAGGTCTGCTCCATTTACCTATTCTCTGACTTTGTTCAATATTGTTTGATGCAATTAACGATTTTCTTTACATTAATTTATAACAGTTTGTAAGGACATAGACAGACATAGATAAATAGACAGACACATTGTTAGATAGTGATATAGATAGACAATGGACATAGACAGACATACATAAATAGACAGACACGTTGTTAGATAGTGATATAGATAGACAATTAATTATTGTATTAATGTAGATGTTAGAGGGAATTCCCTGTAGTACGGTGACGCACCTAATGAACGGGTTATTGAACGGGGGAAAAGAAAAGGAACGAGACACACAGACGGCTGACGAGGAAAGAGATAGAACATTGTTTTGGTTATTTTTGTTTTGTTTTAAGTTTGAAGAAGGTAGGGGAATTAGGAAGGAACGGAGGAGCTAGGAAGAAGTATTTATTGTATTAAAAGAACGGACAACTGGTATTTATCGTAGAGACATGATTTAATGGTTAATGTTCATTAATTGAATAACTAGTTCTTACGATTATTCAATAAAGTGATTTCGGTTAATAACTGGAGGTGTTATGAACTTGTATAAGTTGTGCAATTAAAGAAAGTAATTAAAAAATAAATATATAAAAGAGACCACCGCATCCATACCCTGACACAGTTCTTTTTAGTTTTTTTTTTTTTGTATAGTAAGTCTGTTTCATGGCCTAGATTTTATTTTTCTTTTGTTCAAAGGGAAATAATCGAGTACCCTGGCGCTAATGTTATAACATCATCTTTTTCTTCTTTTAACTCAGTGGTCGGCAAACTTATCAGCCAAAGAGCCAAATATGAACATCACAACAATTTAAAAAAAAATTGGGAGCCAAATCTACTTGTTTAGTAAACTTTTATTACACTAAACAAGTAGTACACTAAATAAGTTGTATACTAAATAAAACTAAATGCCAGAGCCGCACTTAAGGAGCCAAAGAGCCACATGCGGCTCCGGAGCCGCACTTTGCCGACCACTGTTTTAACTATCTGAGACTCGTGATAGTTGTTGGAATCGACTACATTATATTTCTTAACGCCCATACCTGCCGCTTTGCTACCCCAGGTAAAACTTTTACCCCCCCCCCCCTCATGAGTAAAATCATCATAACCGTCCTAGAGAAAGTTTAGTTAAAGTTCCCCAAGTCCACCCAGCTTTAAATTGGGTACTTGACTTAAGCTGGGGGGAAGTAAAGGCGGCTGGACGTTGTGTTAACCAGACAAACTTTGACAGTCAAATGGGCCTTTGTTGTATCCTGGCAAACAATATTTTAAAGCTAGTTCGCCACAGTATGTTGCAGTAAAAAATCTTCTTGATTTTTTCTTTACGTTTTCATCGATATCTGTAACTCTAGGCATTGTAAAAACAGTCAACCCTATATATTGATTAATTTTTTTTTTTCAAATTAGTATTTCGGAAATATTTATTTCTAAGACTTCAGATTTTTGGGGCGTACGGAAAGACGTTGCCAGATTTATTTATTTTTGTGGAGACCATGCGCGATAACGTTGCCAGGTTTTTTGAAGACCCTGTGTAAAGAAGTTGCCAGGTTTTTTGGCATCAAGCGAAATTAGACTATTTTTCCTGTATTGAAGCATGATTTTTTTCCACTATCTTTTTGATATTTATTTTGTCTGAACTAATACCGAAGTGAGTTGGGTGACTAGATCCACCGAACCAATAACAGCTGATCTAACAACCTTAACGCCATTGATTCATCTGCTAATGTTATCAGGTTTTACTACTGGTTGTGTGTCAATCTGCAATTGTATGCTAACCATACCTCACTTCAGAAGATTCTATAAACATTTAGCTGTAAAGAAAGTTAACTCTATGTCCAGCACATGATATTCGCTTATGGCCCCTATCAATTTGCCATCGCGTGAGGACGCCACTTGTGGCTTATATTTTTTAAATGTGAAATTGCGGAGACTTATTTTCATAACGCAGTGGCTACGGTACCAACAACGGGACTCCGTATTTTTTTCCGGGTACCAGCAATAGATATTGCGCCACACCCTAACCCTTACCCTATCCCTAACCCTATCCCTAACCATAACTCTAACTCTAACCCTAATCCTAACCCTATTCCTAACCCTAATATAATTGCTGGTACCCGAAAAAAAAATACGGGCACCAGCAATATTTCTAACGCTAATATAATGGCGCTTGATGGTACCGTAGCCACTGCTTTTTCATAAAATATGTTATTGTTGTTGTTGTTGTCATGGCACCATTTGCTGCAGCATTTATGTGATGACGTAGCTTGTAAGTGCTCCAATACATATTAAGGCGAAATGAAATGTTTTAGTTTATATAAATACACGTAGGCCTATTTGGATATAATGAAGACCAACTGTTGACATTTTTTATAGTAGCTAAAAAAAGTTTTTTTAGGCCATTGAACTAACTATTTGAGTGTATGGCCATTTGATTATTTTATTGAGGAATACTTAAGTATCGTGTGAAATTGAGTTGAAGATACATAATGTCAGTATATATCACATAATATATAACATACAGTGTGATACCTAAAACTCAGATATAGGGGCTTTATTATTTATGTGGGTTTTTTAGTTTCTTTATTTCTCGAACATGCCACTTGCAATAAAAACATAAATTTTTTTTTAAATCTTAGTAATTTTTAGTTTTCCTTCTTGCCTATTTCTCACTTTACAATGTATCACTAATGAGTGAATTTACCATTCAAACATACAGCCTCAATATCAAAATTCTTTTATTCCAAAAATTATATGGATACTAAAAAATCAACTTCTAGAGGATCTAATAAACTCAATCAATTTTATATGATGTTTACTAAATTAAAATTATCAATTTGGAAAAAGTTAAGATTTTGAGGTGTCATTGCAGTGTTTGAAGGGCGGACCTCCGCTTCTTAATTACGTCACTGCACGCACCTATGTAATTTTTTAAAGCTTATCTGTTCCCAAACTTTTAAACTCAATAAATTATTTTTATATCTAGTGTTGTTTTAGTCACAGGTCATATTTTAGTTTCAGTTTTTATTTCGTTTTTTCTGTAATAATTTCAGTTTTCGTCTAGTTTTAGTCTTGCTGCTAATTTTAGTTTTAGTTCTCGTTGACGAAAAGTCAACATTTTCGTCAACGAAGGTTTTAGTTTTAGTTTTCGTCAACGAAAACAACACTATTTATATCAATTGAATGAATCAATAGGCAGAATATATATTTGGTTATTACTAAATATAAATTGTTTCTTTATTCATAACTGTTAGCGCAACGTCATAATTGCATCACATGTTCTGAAAGTAGATTTTATTGTAGGTTTACAGAGGGTAGGTATTGGATGAACCTGTAATCAAATAAATCAATGTACTTTAGGCACCACTTAATAAACTTATATACTTATAAACATATATACTTATAAACATATATACTTATACTGCAGATTTTATAATACTGGTATAATGAAAAATAATTTGGTACATATGATCTTCTAATATAGGAAGCTATAAGTATAACACGTTTTGAACAATTATAGATGCAAGTGACATGAAAATTAGTCAAGTTCCCTTAGCCATAAAGGGGCCATCGGCGTAAAGGAAGTGTAGAATTTACCTTTTTCTGTGATGTAGCCAAGCCACACATAGGGATTGTGTGGTTAACAGAACGCCAACCCACATACAGGGATTGTGTGATTAACACAACGCCAAGCCACATATAGGGATTGTGTGGTTAACAAAACTCCAAGCCACATATAGGGATTGTGTGTTTAACACATCGTCAAGCCACATGTAAGGATTGTGTGTTTAACACAACATCAAGCCACATATAGGGATTGTGTGGTTAACACAACGTTAAGCCACATATAGGGATTGTGTGGTTAACACAACGTTAAGCCACATATAGGGATTGTGTGGTTAACACAACGTCAAGCCACATATAGGGATTGTGTGGTTAACACAACGTTAAGCCACATATAGGGATTGTGTGGTTAACACAACGTCAAGCCACATGTAGGGATTGTGTGGTTAACACAACGTCAAGCAGCCTTTACACCCTTGTTTTTAAGTCAGGTAACAAATAAAAACTGCGTTAACCCATGACTGTCATGTCGTTGGTTGAGTGCTCTACACCACTCAGCCACCTGTCTATCCTAAAATACAGGTAACAACACGTAAAACCAATCTCTAGGATCAATCTCTGTAGACGATACGACAAATCGCAATAATTCTATTTACAGTAGAATTACAATGACTAACCCATGTGCTCATTGACTCACCCTCATGCTAACACACTCACCAATGTGCTCGTCCACTCAACCTTGAACTCACTAACTTACTCACGTGATTTTTCACTCACCTACGGGCTCTCTCTCCTCTCATTCACCCACATGCTCACTGAATCACCCATGCTCACTAACTCACCTACGTGTTCAATGAGTCAACCACGTATCCAATGACTCACCCACGTGCTCACTGGTTCATCCACGTGCTTACTGACGCACCCAAGTGCACAGTAACTCACCAACATGCTAACTGACTCAACTAATTGCATGTGTAATATTCACGTGCTAAATGATTCACCCACGGGCTTAATAAGTCACTTACGAGCTCACTGACTCACCCATGTGCTCAGTGATTTACCCACGTGCTAACTCACTCAACTTCATGACCATTGACTAACCCAAGTGCTCATTGACTAACCCAAGTGCACATTTACTCATCCACGTGCAAACTGACTCACCTAATCGCTTGTCTACTACCCACATGCTAACTGACTCACCCACGTGTTAAGGTTAGGGTTAGGGTCCCAATAGAATTAAAGATAAACAAGACTCATCCGCGTGTTCAATAAGTCACCCACATGCTCACTGACTCACCTACGTGCTTACTGACAAACCCACATGCTTACCGATTGTACCACGTGTTCGTCAACTCACTCACCTACGTTTACGCTCACTGAACCACGTGCTCACTCACACAAGCACGTTCACGCTCACTCACCCACGTGCTCTTTTACACATGAACATGCAAACCCCTCACCCACGTGCTCACTAACTCACGCACTCATTATTGGTATATATTTAGTTCAGTGATGTCGTTTCAATACCGGTTAACCTAGTTTGCATACATACATTGATGGTTTCATTCTTGTACATTAATTGGGGAAGGGACTCATAAAAATTAAGGTTTCTTGTTTATCTTTAATTCTATCGGGACAATTGAAATACAATAATTGAAGAATAATATAGTCCAGACATAGATTAATTTAAAACATACAGAGATTATAGCATTGTACGCAGTCAACTGGGTTTTATAACCATTGAAAGTTTAGTTTTTCTAAAAAATAAAACATTATTGTATAGAATGGCGGTGATTTTTGGTTTACTTTTAAATACCAAAATTTAAAAATTGTAAACAAATTTTTTCTTAATAATCTCATAAAATCTAATTGACTTATTGACTTATTGGTGTTATAATTATATCTGAAAAAAAAATGTAATTAAAATGGACAAAAACTATGTTCCTTATTCAACTTATTGTATCTTAGAATTCTATGATTGGTGTTTATTTTGAAGGTGGCTGACGTAACCATGACAACATATGATTTTATAAAGAAATTTTTTTTCTCATCTTTTTAAAGACCAAAAGCCTTTTAAGATTTTTGAGTTACCCTAATCACTAAAGTTTGAATCTAATTTCTCTTTTGCTACACGTCAATGGCCGTTTTTTTTCCACCAACCAGTATCTGAAATCTTTATCTTAAAGTAAATTGAAAGGGTGGGGAAAACTAGGATCGAGGCTGATGTAAACCAATTGGCTCATTGATGTTCACTCAATAAATAAACCGTTTTTTAAGGAAATATTCACTTTTAAAAATGAGATTTAATTCATAAGAAAAATAAGATAAATAAATGTACCTAAAAAACTCGAGCTAGTAAATCAGTTTTACTTTTTATTAAAATAATACAGTACTTAGCGACACATTCACTTGTCAGTTATTTCACACATGGTAAATGAAACTCACCACAGATTGAAAATTCAATTTCTTACAAATGTTAGCGTTACAAGACTATTGAAAACGTTTTCTTTCGTTTTCTAAAGAGTCTTCTTCAAAATCAAAGAAATGAATTTAAATGTTTCAACCAATCCTAAATCTGATAATCCATTTAAACTTTTACTTCATCAACGTTCTCAATGTGGAGTCTTTAATTAATATAAAAATAAATAAATTCAATTTCCAGCCGTAAAGGCGTCGAATTAACGATTTTTAATAATTATGCAACAAGTAATATTGTAATGTAAAGAATTTTCATTTGAAGTGACAAATAATTTTAGGAAAGTCAAAGTCTGCTCAATTCCCACCCGCCCTCCACCAGTACTAAATTATACCAGGTGAAATAAACATAACCTCATAACAACATGTTTAAATAAACATAACCTCATGACAACATTTTAAACTGGTGATAAACAAAATAATCAATCAATTCATATTAATAAGGATGAACGAGAAAATGTATCTAAGAAAAAATGAATTAGCAAATTAATGTTTAAAAAAATTATGCAGCAAGTTTATATTTAAACAAATGAAGACACATATACACATTACATGAGTTCAGCCCATGTAAGAAAAAAAGGCTTTCAACTGTACCAGGAGATAACTGTGATGTTATCAACTGTATCAGGAGATAACTGTGATGTTATCAACTGTATCAGGAGATAACTGTGATGTTATCAATTGTATCAGGAGATAACTGTGATGTTATCAACTGCATCAGGAGATAACTGTGATGTTATCAACTGCATCAGGAGATAACTGTGATGTTATCAATTGTATCAGGAGATAACTGTGATGTTATCAACTGTATCAGGAGATAACTGTGATGATATCAACTGTATAAGGAGATAACTGTGATGTTATCAACTGTATCAGGAGATGACTGTGATGTTATCAACTGTATCAGGAGATGACTGTGATGCTATCAACTGTATCAGGAGATAACTGTGATGCTATCAACTGTATCAGGAGATAACTGTGATGCTATCAACTGTATCAGGAGATAACTGTGATGTTATCAACTGTATCAGGAGATAACTGTGATGTTATCAACTGTATCTGCACCACTTGGCCGTCCGTCACAGGCTAAAGTAATTAGCATTAAAATTGTGCTTTGACTTGAAAAACTTGCACTAATTATATTTTTAAAAAAATATTTTGTTGCTCTCAAAAGTATTGGTATTGTATTGATATCGATTTTGGCAAAACATTTTTACTTGAGTATTTGTATTGGTATTGGCGATACTATTTTCATGAAGTATTGGTATCGGTATTGGCGATACTATTTTCATGAAGTTTTGGTTTCGGTATTGACGATACAATTTAAGAGTATTGTTAACAATCCTGCACACAACTTACTTCACGTTTAATGTTTGACAAACATCTGTCCATCAACAACTGTGTGTTCAGAGTTGGTTACATTTACGTTGCTCGTATTAACAAACTGTGTTTGTTGACTTGTTATATTTGCAACATCCACGTGGCTAAAGACAAAATATCTAAATGTTATCAAAGCAATCTAAATGAAATCTAAATAAATAAATAACAATGGCATGTTATATAAAGAATATTAAAGTAGTTGTTAAATAACTTTTGAAAAATTATATAAACATAAACTGATAAATTAAATATCATACACATGATATGGCTTTCATTTAACTTACCTTTTTATATAAATAACACTTAATAAAAAGTAGGAATTAGAAATGAAACAAAATCAGTCGCGGAATCAGTAGTATTTGTCTATAAATAAGAAGCAGTTACTTACACATAAGACGGAGAACTCCTATTGTCCAATGAGGTCAATGAATCTACAAAAAGGCTCACTATCTGGTTGTGTCCAGCTTGAGAGGCCAGGGTGAGGGCAGTGGACTGATTCTTATCAACGTCATTTACTGACGCGCCACCTTCCACGAGTAATTTCACTATCTCACTGAAACCGTGCAGAGAACTTAACATGAGCGCCGTCTGTCCTTTTTTATTCTTTTCGTCTAGTTTTGAACCTAACTGAATAAGTATCTTCACAGTATTAGTATGTCCGTTTTTACATGCCAGCATCAACACTGTACATCCATTTTTATCTTTATCGTCTACCTTGGCACCAGACAAAATGAGTAACTTAACAGTTTCGTGATGTCCATTGAGAGCAGCAACTATTAGCGGGGTAGAACCATTGCTGTCTCTAACTGTCAGTTTTAAATTAAACTTAATAAGTAACATAAAAATGTCATTGTGATCTTTTTCAGAAGTAAAATGTAGAGCGGTCCAGCCTTTTTTGTTACAAACATTTACATCTGCACCAGATTCAACAAGTAATTTAACTGTCTCTATGCGTCCATTTTGAGAAGCTTTCATCAGTGCGGTCGACCCACTATTATTTTTCTTATTGACATTTGAACCTAATTCAACAAGTAATTTAACTGTCTCTGTGTGTCCATTTTGAGAAGCTTTCATCAGTGCGGTCGAACCCTTACTATTTTTCCCATTGACATTTGAACCTAATTCAACAAGTAATTTAACTGTCTCTGTGTGTCCAATTTTAGAAGCTAACATCAGTGCGGTCCAACCATTAGTATTTTTCTCATTGACATTTGAACCTAATTCAACAAGTAATTTAACTGTCTCTGTGTGTCCATTTTGAGAAGCTTTCATCAGTGCGGTCGAACCATAATTAACTTTCTCATTGACATTTGAGCCTGATTCAACAAGTAATTTAACTGTCTCTGTGTGTCCATTTTTAGAAGCTAACATCAGTGCGGTCCAAACATTAGTATTTTTCCCATTGACATTTGAACCTAATTCAACAAGTAATTTAACTGTCTCTGTGTGTCCATTTTGAGAAGCTTTCATCACTGCGGTCGAACCATTACTATTTTTCGCATTGACATTTGAACCTAATTCAACAAGTAATTTAACTGTCTCTGTGTGTCCAATTTTAGAAGCTAACATCAGTGCGGTCGAACCCTTACTATTTTTCCCATTGACATTTGAACCTAATTCAACAAGTAATTTAACTGTCTCTGTGTGTCCATTTTGAGAAGCTTTCATCAGTGCGGTCGAACCATAATTAACTTTCTCATTGACATTTGAGCCTGATTCAACAAGTAATTTAACTGTCTCTGTGTGTCCATTTTTAGAAGCTAACATCAGTGCGGTCCAAACATTAGTATTTTTCCCATTGACATTTGAACCTAATTCAACAAGTAATTTAACTGTCTCTGTGTGTCCATTTTTAGAAGCTAACATCAGTGCGGTCGAACCCTTACTATTTTTCCCATTGACATTTGAACCTAATTCAACAAGTAATTTAACTGTCTCTGTGTGTCCATTTTGAGAAGCTTTCATCAGTGCGGTCCAACCATAATTAACTTTCTCATTGACATTTGAGCCTGATTCAACAAGTAATTTAACTGTCTCTGTGTGTCCATTTTTAGAAGCTAACATCAGTGCGGTCCAAACATTAGTATTTTTCCCATTGACATTTGAACCTAATTCAACAAGTAATTTAACTGTCTCTGTGTGTCCATTTTTAGAAGCTAACATCAGTGCGGTCGAACCCTTACTATTTTTCCCATTGACATTTGAACCTAATTCAACAAGTAATTTAACTGTCTCTGTGTGTCCATTTTGAGAAGCTTTCATCAGTGCGGTCCAACCATAATTAACTTTCTCATTGACATTTGAGCCTGATTCAACAAGTAATTTAACTGTCTCTGTGTGTCCATTTTTAGAAGCTAACATCAGTGCGGTCCAAACATTAGTATTTTTCCCATTGACATTTGAACCTAATTCAACAAGTAATTTAACTGTCTCTGTGTGTCCATTTTTAGAAGCTAACATCAGTGCGGTCGAACCCTTACTATTTTTCCCATTGACATTTGAACCTAATTCAACAAGTAATTTAACTGTCTCTGTGTGTCCATTTTGAGAAGCTTTCATCAGTGCGGTCCAACCATAATTAACTTTCTCATTGACATTTGAGCCTGATTCAACAAGTAATTTAACTGTCTCTGTGTGTCCATTTTTAGAAGCTAACATCAGTGCGGTCCAAACATTAGTATTTTTCTCATTGACATTTGAACCTAATTCAACAAGTAATTTAACTGTCTCTGTGTGTCCATTTTGAGAAGCTTTCATCAGTGCGGTCCAACCATAATTATCTTTCTCATTGACATTTGAATCTAATTCAACAAGTAATTTAACTGTCTCTGTGTGTCCATTTTGAGAAGCTTTCATCAGTGCGGTCGAACCCTTACTATTTTTCCCATTGACATTTGAACCTAATTCAACAAGTAATTTAACTGTCTCTGTGTGTCCAATTTTAGACGCTAACATCAGTGCGGTCCAACCATTAGTATTTTTCTCATTGACATTTGAACCTAATTCAACAAGTAATTTAACTGTCTCTGTGTGTCCATTTTGAGAAGCTTTCATCAGTGCGGTCGAACCCTTACTATTTTTCTCATTGACATTTGAACCTAATTCAACAAGTAATTTAACTGTCTCTGTGTGTCCATTATGAGAAGCTTTTTTCAGTGCAGCCCATCCATCATTATCTTGATCATTCACATTTGAACCTAATTCAACAAGTAATTTAACTGTCTCTGTGTGTCCATTGTGAGAAGCGCTCATCAGTGCGGTCAATCCATTATTACTTTTATCATTCACATTTGAACCTAATTCAACAAGTAATTTAACTGTCTCTGTGTGTCCATTCTGAGAAGCTTTTTTCAGTGCAGCCCATCCATCATTATCTTGATCATTCACATTTGAACCTAATTCAACAAGTAATTTAACTGTCTCTGTGTGTCCATTCTTAGAAGCTAACATCAGTGCGGTCCATCCATTATTACTTTTATCATTCACATTTGAACCTAATTCAGTAAGTAATTTAACTGTCTCTGTGTGTCCATCATAAGAAGCTATCATAAGTGCTGTATAACCACCCTTTTGTGTATCATTCACATTTGAACCTAATTCAACAAGTAATTTAACTGTCTCTGTGTGTCCATTATGAGAAGTTTTCATCAGGGCGGTCCATCCATTATTATCTTTATCATTCACATTTGAACCTAATTCAACAAGTAATTTAACTGTCTCTGTGTGTCCATTATGAGAAGTTTTCATCAGGGCGGTCCATCCATTATTATCTTTATCATTCACATTTGAACCTAATTCAACAAGTAATTTAACTGTCTCTGTGTGTCCATTATGAGAAGTTTTCATCAGGGCGGTCCATCCATTATTATCTTTATCATTCACATTTGAACCTAATTCAACAAGTAATTTAATTGTCTCTGTGTGTCCATTTTGAGAAGCTTTCATTAATGCAGTCAATCCCCCCTCATATTTCTCGTTGACATTTACACCCGACTCAATGAGTGATTTGACTGAGTGAATCTGTCCATTCTGAGATGCAATCAATAATGGCGGCCAACCTTGATCGTCTTTATTAGTTACACCAAAGTGTTTAATAGCATTTATTACATGAGACATTGTGAAGTAAGATTTATGTACTTTGCGCAATCTTTATATCTGTATTGTACAGAGTGGCATGTTTACATTTAGTTTACAAATTGCAACTTTTCTTTTATTGTAACATCAATTTTTCTGCAGCCCATTTTACAATTAATTGTTTTATTATTTCTTTGAAAGCTTTTTATTTGCTTGATTTAACTGTCTAGAAATAATATAAAGAAAATAAATGTCATACATTTAAAAAAACATTGTATTTAAAAAAAAAATCATAATACATGTCGGCCTAATGTACACTGTTGTGTCACAATAGACAATTAGTTATTATTCTTTTAATAGAGTGGTGGGGGATAGAAGTCTTTTATAGAACGTCAATGGCAACGGCGTGGGGGGGGGGGTTCGGCAATCAGACTTTTCTCCGGTGGTAATCTGGGACTCTGGTGGTAATCTGGGACTCTGGTGGGGAAATCTGGGATCGAGCGTGTAAAGTTTCATTCACATTGAAGGGCCAACGGGACAGACGAAGTGTATAATTCTCTGCTTCTGTAAACACGGCATATAAAAGGATTGTGTGTTTAGCTTTTCAATTCATTCCCTAATTTAAGACAGGTACCCTGGACTTGTGGGACTGTGACCAACTTTCACTAGGATTTTCTAAAGATCAAGCCCAAGACTCTCATGTCGACAGCCGAGTATCTACACCACTCGGCCATCTACACCACTCGGCCATCTACACTAGGGTGATAACAAAAAAAATATTTTTATGAAACCACTTGCAATCGAGGAACTTTTATGTGTAATTTAAGATTATGAATAGCATTTTTTTTTTAAAGTTCCCCCACCTCCCCCTTTTTCGGAAGAAAAAAGTGAAAAAATATTTTTTTTTCAAAAAAAAAGGACAAGTTTTTTTTAGCTTAATTCAAAAGAGTAATAATGATAACTAATCAACTTTTATTAACAAATAAGATATAGAACATTTAGTAATATGTACAGAGTGTACAAGAAATGTGTAAAACATATTTTTCCTATGAACTTCAGATTCAAATATTCAAATTTTCTCGATTTTGCATGAAGTTCCTCCATCAGTCAATTAATGATTTCCCGAATGACCAATGCGTCTTTAAACACTTAATTGCCTTCTTGCATTTTATCTTGATGAATGTAAACAGTTCATTGAAGGACGCTTTATTGTAGTGTTGCAAATGGAAGTATTTGCCCATTCATAGGAGATGAAGTTGCAAGCAGGAGCGAGGATGTTGAGCCACTCTGGAATCAGAAATAATGCTATAATAGTATATATCGCATGTGAGTTCCATCTTGCCTAGTGTAAATTTGGTAGTTTCTTCCAGCTGATGCGAGGCCAAATTCATAAAAAGAACTTGAAATCATCTTGCCATCCAGGGTTCTCGCCTGTGCTAACATCATCTGTCACAATCAGCCTGAAGAGTGGTATAGTTTTGCGTTAATTTGTCAATGAAGGAATAGTTGAGTTCTGGTTTGCTCGTTGGCTCTTGAATTAGAAAATTCATGACGTTTCAGAAAGAGGTCGAGTACATGGTGCTGACAGCCAATATATTGTGGGTTCTGAAAGCCCTTGCTCAATACATCATCCTGTATTAGCTTTACAATCCCGAGCAAACGACCAGTATTTACTGCGGTCGTGTCGCACATTATCACGCAAATATTTTCCCAAGCATCATATTCATCAATTAACTGATGTAGTTCCTTGTGAATGGCCGCGGCAGAACCACTCTCACATTTAAGAGTACCGGGTTTTATTTCGGTTGTCAAATTTTCAGCAGAACTGCTTGATACTCTTCCCCTTGCTCTCTTTTACCATCAAACTAAAGACAATCTTTGCTTTGAAGTTTTTGAAAAAATTTTGTTTTCATTTTCCGTCCTTCAGAGATTACTCGTTTCCAAACACCCGCCTGACTTGGAACCGGCACATCATGACCCTGTTCAGCAATGGTTGCAAGAACATCATATGTTTTATGTGTAGAAATGTTCTTTTTCGGTCCTAGCAAACCCGCTGTTGTAGTGCTTGATCTTTGGTATTTCGGTTTGCGTTCAGGAGAAGATGACGTGGAAGAATAGGTTGTCGAAGCGGGTGAAGAAGCAGAGGTTTCAGAATCCGAAGATTCTGAGACAGTTTTATGTGTTTGTGTAGGTTGTGAGACAGTTGTATGTGTTTGTGTAGGTTGCGATCGAGAAGAGTTGGCTTGAGATTGAGTTTTGGATAGTCGGATTCGTTTTCTTGGGTGGATTGATTCTAAAGGGGCTTGTTTGACCATTGAATAACCAATCTTTCCTCCACTCTTAACTTGCCTCTGGTAGAGCTTATCCTCCTTGCTTTTCCATTTTCCATTAACGTTGGTGACATCAAATAACTTAGAAAGTGTTGTAGTAAATTTATCAGACGGTTTCTTTTTGTTTTTGTCATATAATTCAAACAGACAATTGAGTTTCTTTCTGTCTAGTGCGCTGGATAATAGTGGAGAGTCCAGAATTTCCCTCAAGAGCAATTCCATATTCGTAATCATAATTTTGATTCGATCCAGTCACCGTTTCTAGCTATTGAACAGAAAAGTGAAGTTTCCAAGAATTTAGCGGTTTGTAGACATCCGCGTGAGATTGATTAGCTTTTCAACAGATGGAATTCTCGGATCCCTATTCTGTTTAGAAGATGAGGTTAGATGCCTTGCTTATAAACAAATGGAATAAACTGACTGGAATGTGCTTAAAAGCGGTCTAGTAAATCATGTACAAATTTAGTGTTTAATTGAAACCGATAGTCAAACTCCGCGATATGTGAAAACAAAAATGAAAAGGTGGGGGAACTTTTTTCAATTAAAAAAAAAATTAATGTTGCTGCTGTCATCTACATACAATTGTTCCTCGAATGTGGGGGGTTTCAGTTTCGTTACGAAAAATAATGAAAATAGTTATCACCCTAATATTTATATATATATATATATATATATATATATATATATATATATATATATATATATATATATATATATATATATATTACATGATTTTGTACTCTTTTTTATTAATTTAATTCTTCAGATTAATTTATAATAGAAGAACAGGATCATTAAAATTACTCACATGATAACTGCAGTAGTCCTTTGAATAAGAATTAACCGTCTTGTTCTAATACAGATTATTTGTTTACTCTGCTGGTAGTAAACTGATAAAGTAACACTATGTAGGCCAAGGGTAAAGTTCAGGTGATTGCGTGCTATAAAAAAAGTCCAGCTTCGAAGATAAATTCATTTTCCTAAGAATCCGCTAGGCCTCTATCAATTGATAAACACAAAGTTTCTGATGAAGAATGTATTTATTTGTTGACAACGTAATCTAACCCAGGCTGACATCAGCTATACCAGGGTCACATGCAATCTCTACTATCTGTTAACACACACCTACAGTTTGCTAAATCATATTACCAGAGCAGGATTTACAATTTTAGAGCCTTATAGGCCAACAAAAACTTGAGGCCCCTATTTAAAAAAATAAAACATACTGCTAAGTTCTTGTTGTATTTTAATGTGTGTATACTTTTCAACATTTTGTAGCCTCTTATTTCGCCAAGGTCTATTTGACTTACCTATAATCCGGCACCACATTGTGCAGCAGAGTGTGATCCTCAATTGTTGGTGACGGGTGTCTCCTGACACAGTTGAACATTTAATTCTTACTTGGGCTGAAGTCATGAAATATTTATACCTTTAATTTATGTATCTATAGTTGTTTAAATATAAAGTTTATGCATCATTTTTTTGTCCCCGTTTTGTCTGTCTGTCTGTCTGTCTGTCATCACCCTAGATCTCAACAACCATAAGTCCTAGACCCATGATGTATATATCATTTTGTAGGTCTTGGCCTGCCATGTGCACATCAAAAGTTCATTTCGCGATAGGACCTCTGAGAGCCGGGCTTCAGGGCTCCTAAGGGGCTTATATATTATATATATGGCCCCATTCTACACTTTGTACGTTCAATAACCCATTCATTTGGTGCGAAATACTGCAGCACGTAGTTTCACCAAGATTTATTAAGAAACTCATCAAATGAAATAGTAAGCTTGTGTTCTGAGTTTAATTGAAAGCATCAGAGCTATGCAACAATTGACGGAGTTTTTGGACGATTAAATGACTACAATTTCGAATGTTTTCCATTATAAGTCCTATTTCATTAATCACAAACCACTTGTAGTTAGATTTAAGAGAAAATAATTTTTTTTCAAATATAAAGAAACGTCTTTATAATATTTTTTTTACAGATATATGCATTACACAATTGAATGTATAAACATTTCCAAAATTTACAAATATTTACTGAAAGCTAACAAACGTACTGAATCATAACACGAAAATGCGCTAACACGTCCTGTGTCCAGAATGGAACAGGCTTAATTGCTTGTTTTATATTAATTTGCTAATTCATTTCTTAATAAATAGATTTTCTTTTTCATTTATATTAATATGAATTGACTGATTATTTTGGTTTTTAATTTTAATTTATGGTCAGTGTGTGTAACTAGTTTAAACATGTTGTGATAAGGTATAAGGTATGCACAAACAAAATGTCTATTTCAGCAGGTTCGGGTTTGTAAAGTTGGGGGGTGGTGATGGATCAGACGGGAGTGGGTGAGGATGATTCACACCACGTGGGGTTAGTTGGGGTTGAATGAAAATTACAGCCCCGTGCCGCTCTCTAGTGTGAATAAGTGTAAATTGAATGCTAAAAATAGACGTAAAACTGTGAATAATGAGCTAAAAATAGCAATCTTGTGTCATGGAATACAGTCCACTCTCACAACAGACAACAAGATAATATAAATATTATCCGAGACATATCTCTAACGTGGATTTAATGATTAAAATAAATATTTCTACAATATATAATACAATTTGTTTAATATAAAAGGAATGTTATTAAATAGTATACATTGTTACACGCTGAAACAAAATAGTTATACAAATCATAAACAATTCTCTACTGCTTTATAAAGAACTGCTAATAGTCAAAGAGCATAAAAAATGTTAACAATTGATTTTATAAGAACCTGTTACACCCAGAGGCGAATTTAAAGACGAGAGCGTGCAAAGGGCCCCCAGATATCTAGAGTACCCCCAGAGCCCAATTGTCTCTCTTTTTTTTCGTAAAGGGCCCAACATTTTCTTCTGCACCCGGGGCGTCACTTGACATATGCCCGTCCCTGGCTACAAGTTATTTTCTCGTGAGACACCAACTGTAGCTAATTGTAAACATATGTAGACACTGAGACACCAACTGTAGCTAATTGTAAACATATGTAGACACTGAGACACCAACTGTAGCTAATTGTAAACATATGTAGACACTGAGACACCAACTGTAGCTAATTGTAAACATATGTAGACACTAAGACACCAACTGTAGATAATTGTAAACATATGTAGACACTGAAACACCAACTGTAGCTAATTGTAAACATATGTAGACACTGAGACGCCAACTGTAGATAATTGTAAACATATGTAGACACTGAGACACCAACTGTAGCTTATTGTAAACATATGTAGACATATTGGATTGGGGGGGGGGGCAAGACATTTTCGGGGGACGAAGAAATTTTTTTCGGGGGGGGGGTGGCCGAAGAAATGATCCTCGGGCACAGGGGCGCATCTAGACAACGTTGACGGGGGGGGAGGCAAACATTGACCGGAGGGGGTCAAAACTGTTTTCATTGTTGAAAATTGGTCTTAGAACAAAAAATATTTCAATAATGTAATGATGTATTACCGAAACTTGCGATAACGGGGAGGGGGGTATGGCCCCCCGGCCCCTCCCATTAAATCCGCCCCTAGTGGGGTAGAAAAAGTGATCGGGGGGGGGGAGGGCGAAAATGCAGTTCCATATCTGGAATGGTGCATTTTAGTACCGATTGTTTAGATATATATAATTTTAACTACGTTTCAATAATGCATGGCATGTTGCAGTTTTGTTAAAAATAATTTAAATAGTAAAGAGTTTTAATGATAAAAATTTATTGAGGCTGAGCAATTTCTGATTGCTACTATTATATTTTATTTTAGTGATCTCAAGAACTGGGTCAATTATACAGCATACAACAATGCGGCAGGAAAAGAAAAAAATATCTAAAAAGAGGCTTATTTACAATTTACCAGAAAACATTGTTATTAAAAAAGAAAATACATTATTAAGTTTAAAAAAATCTGGATTAAAGTCCGAAGTGATAATTTACACATACCAGGTTGGATCCAGCGTTTTGCTTACATACTCACGTCGCTATGTTAGGCTAGGTAAAGAGGTGTGTATAATTCGTTCATCTCTTTGTTTTGAAGTGATCCTGTAAAGAAACATTTGATAAAAAAAAAACAGCAATTAAAAAACAGATGTCTTATATTAGTAATATGACCCATGTAATCTGTGTAGTTTTATCACTGTTTGACCTAAATACATAGAACTTCTCTTTTAAATTATGAGTTAGGCCAACATTACACACAACTTACTTCCAGTTTAATGTTTGACAAACATCTTTCCATTAACAACTGTGTGTTCCGTGTTGATTACATTTACGTTGCTCGTATTAACAAACTGTGTTTGTTGACTTGTTATATGTGCAACATCCACGTGGCTAAAAACAAAATATATAAATGTTATCAAAGCAAAAATCTACATTGATTCTAAATAAATAATATAAAAACAGCGTGGGTGTAAAAAAAAATATAAAAAGCTTCAGTAGTTGTTAAAAAAACTTTTGAAAAATGTATATAAACATTAACTGATAAGTTATTTAAGATTCACATTTAGCTTTCGTTTCACGTGCCTAATTTGTAAAACATTTCATAAAAAGTAAAAGTTAGAAAGAAATGAAACAAAATCAACCTCGGCATCAGTAATCACTAGGGAGCGACCGATATGCCTTTTTACCGATAGTCCGATACCGATATTTTCCCCCAGCATTTTTACCGAAACCGATACCGATATTTTATTTTTAGGGGATGTCCATTATTTATGTCAACAAATTTTTGGCGATTTTTACCCCCCCCCTGTCAACAACTTGTCAAACTTTCCAAGACCCCCCTATAAAATTACGTCAACATTTGATTACCCCCCCCCCCACTAAAAAAGGTGGCTTCCAAAATGTTTATGTGGCAAAATTAGTAAGAATATAGTTAGTTTAATTAAAATACTGAATGTTAGCGAGTGTGTAACACAGAACTACAAACGCTGCTTAATTTTCCTATTTATTAAGTAATTATATTAAATTTAAAAAAGTAACATTGTTGACGTCAACTTTTCTTGACCTCCCTCCCCTCCCCCTTGTCAACAATTTTCTGACCCCCCCCTCCCGCCTATTTTGTTGACGTAATTAATGGACAGCCCCTTTAGCAACAACAATGCCAATTGCCAAACACGTGTTTCCTTCGTGCTAATACAGCTAATGACGTATGTCAACCCATGCTTACCCCTTCCCTGTCATATTTCGAGACGCTTCGCCAACACATAAGTCTTGTTTCCCCCCCCCCCCCCCCAACTTCCCATCCCAAAAAAAAATACGCACAGATGTTCACTAATTGTATCATTCAAGGTCATACATTAGAATTAAGAAAAGCCAATCCTATTGTTTCAAGGTCGTATCTCTGATGTATACGTGACAATTTCTGTGTACGGGTTTTTTTTTCCTTTTTTTTTAAATCTTGTCTGATCTAGTTATAGAATTGGGTTATTTACTGATTTTCTTTTCTGCAACTCTGTTGTGAAAAAAAAAAAAAACAATGTATCGGCAGTCAAAAAAAACGGCCGGTCCGACAATTAACCCATAGTGCCAATATCGGTTCGACTATCGGTCGCTCCCTAGAACAATCGGCCGATCCGATATTAACCGATAGTGCCAATATCGGTCCGATACCGATAGCGATCCGATTATCGGTCGCTCCCTAGTAATCACTACATATAAAGACAGCGTGTAAGTAAGAAACTGGTTACGTGCCATAGGCCACTACAGTTGTCCGAAAAACTGTTATTTTTGCGACTGATAAGTCCAAGTTTTGTTTCATTTTAACTGTTATTTAGTATTTTTTAACTATTTAAAAGTGATAACATGATAGATCTTTAAATATCCAATAGATGTTTTCTAATTATATCAACAAATTTTACTTTATTTTGCAAGCATTGGAGGGTTTTCCCGGTTAACATAGTTATTACAAATGAACTTTGTAGACGAATAAAATTAAAATAAATTGTAGTGTACTAATTCTATTTGAAATTAGTTGATTATTACGTTTTTATATTAATTTTACGGATTGATATGTATTGGACACAAATAATAACTTTGAAATAATTAAATTTGTTGAAATATACATGTTTATTCTATCTAAAGTCAATTATAACAAACTTTTTTCAAATATTTATTAAACAAAATAAATTTAATATTAAGTTAATTCCCATTCAATTTCCTTTATTTTGATACAAAATTTATTTCATTTATCGAAACAAGTTTCTTAGAAAAAAGCCATTTATGTATCTGCGCAACCCTTTCATTTTGACTGGATAATTTACCTGTGGGAAAAACTAGTTTTTCCATGTGGCACTGAACTATGTTAAGAAAGAAAGAAAGTAAGAAGCCGAATATAATATAATATACTATAATACAGCGGATGTTGTATCGTGCCCCACCAAATTGTCTCTGGGCTGCACAATGGCAGAGGAACAAAAATAATTTGATCATGATTGCAAAAGCTCAGTTTTGATTTTAACTTAAAGAGAATTAATTACTGTTTACACAAACAATTTTAAGTTATTAGCATTGAAGGGTTAAACGTAATGTGTGACGTATAAAATGTAGGTCATTTTTGAACATTTGAAAGATAGACAGCAAAGATTGGAACCCATATCTTTACCTAATGGAGCTTGTGTTGGTTTGGTTGGTAGGTTAGTTGGTTTGATTGTTTGGTTCGGTTTGTTTGGTTAGTTTGGTTAGCTGGTTTGGTTGGTTATTTCGTTTGGTTTGGTTTAGTTGGTTAGCATTGACGGGTTAAACGTAATGTGTGACGTATGAAATGTAGGTTATTTCAGCATATTAGGTAGGTGGAATTATTAGCGAACATACCTTTACCTAATTGTGTGTTAGAAATGTTTCAAGTGTCAGGTTTGAACTCCCGACTTACCGGGCAACACAGGGTACACTGCGAGTGTGTATCTATGAATAGGAAGTAATTACTTACACAGATATCGGAGAACTTTTTTTGACCGATGGCGTCACTGAGTCTACTAAAATGCTCACAATCTCGCTGTGTCCAGCCTGAGAGGCCAGGGTGAGGGCAGTAGAACTATTCCTGTCCACCTCATTGACTGATGCACCACCTTCCATGAGTAATTTCACTATCTCACTGAAACCGTGCTGAGAACTTAACATGAGCGCCGTCTGACCTGGTTTATTCTTCTCATCTAGTTTTGAACCTAACTGAATAAGTATCTTCACAGTATCGGTATGTCCGTTTTTACATGCCAGCATTAACACTGTACTTCCGTTGTTATCTTTATCGTCTACCTTGGCACCAGAACGAATAAGTAACGTGACAATTTTGTGATGGCCATTAAGGGCAGCAAGCATTAGCGGGGTAGAACCATTGTTGTCTCTAACTGTCACTTTTGAACGAAACTTAATAAGTAACAAGACAATGTCATAGTGACCTTTTTCAGATGATAAATGTAGAGCGGTCCAGCCTTTATGGTTACAAACATTTACATCTGAGCCAGATTCAATAAGTAATTTAACTGTTTCTGTGTGTCCATTATAAGAAGCTATCATAAGTGGCGTACAAACATTGCCACGTTTTTCATTTATTTTATCACCTAATTCAACAAGTAATTTTATTGTCTCTTTATGTCCGTTTTGAGAAGCTATCATCAGTGCGGTCCAACCATCATTATCTTTCTCATTGACATTTGAACCTAATTCAACAAGTAATTTTATTGTCTCTGTATGTCCATTTTGAGAAGCTATCATTAGTGCGGTCCAACCATTATTATTTTCATAGACATTTGAACCTAATTCAACAAGTAATTTAACTGTCTCTGTGAGTCCGTTTTGAGAAGCTATCATAAGTGCGGTCCAACCATCATATCTTTCTCATTGACATTTGAACCTAATTCAACTAGTAATTTTATTGTCTCTGTATGTCCATTTTGAGAAGCTATCATTAGTGCGGTCCAACCATTATTATTTTCATAGACATTTGAACCTAATTCAACAAGTAATTTAACTGTCTCTGTGAGTCCGTTTTGAGAAGCTATCATAAGTGCGGTCCAACCATCATATCTTTCTCATTGACATTTGAACCTAATTCAACTAGTAATTTTATTGTCTCTGTATGTCCATTTTGAGAAGCTATCATTAGTGCGGTCCAACCATTATTATTTTCATAGACATTTGAACCTAATTCAACAAGTAATTTAACTGTCTCTGTGAGTCCGTTTTGAGAAGCTATCATAAGTGCGGTCCAACCATCATATCTTTCTCATTGACATTTGATACTAATTCAACTAGTAATTTTATTGTCTCTGTGTGTCCATTTTCAGAAGCTAACATCAGTGCGGTACAACCTTTATTAGCTTTCTCATTGACATTTGATTCTAATTCAACAAGTAATTTAACTGTCTCTCTGTGTCCATTTTGAGAAGCTATCATCGTTGCAGTCGATCCATTATTATTTTTCTCAATGACATTTGAACCTAATTCAACAAGTAATTTAACTGTCTCTGTGTGTCCATTTTGTGAAGCTAACATCAGTGCGGTCCAACCTTTAACATTTTTCTCGTTGACATTGGAACTTAACTTAAATAGTAACTTAACTGCCTCTGTGTGTCCATTTTGAGAAGCTTTCATCAGTGCGGTCGACCCCTTATTGTTTTTCTCATTGACATTTGAACCTAATTTAACAAGTAATTTAACTGTCTCCGTGTGTCCATTTTGAGAAGCTATCATCAATGCAGTCCACCCAACGTTTTCATTCTCATTGACATTTGAACCTGATTTAACTAGTAATTCTACAGTCTCTGCGTGTCCATTTTGAGAAGCTAAAATCAGTGCGGTCCAACCATATTTATCTCTGACATTGACATTTGAACCTAATTCAACAAGTAATTTAACTGTCTCTGTGTGTCCATTTTGAGAAGCTTTCATCAGTGCGGTCAAGTCATCATTATCTTTCTCACTGATATTTACATTCAACTCAAGGAGTGATTTGACTGAGTGAATCTGTGCATGCTGAGATGCTATCAACAACGGTTGCCAACCTTTATCGTTTTCAACATTATCAAACTCAGTTACACCACAGTCTATAGCTGTCTTAATATGAGTCATTTTTAAGTACATAGTATGTATGTGGCAAAGGCAATGTATCTTTTGCTGTGTGATGTGACACGTCTACATTTAGTTGACTAGGTATAACTTTCCTTTTACTGTTTCATCAAGTTGAAGCGTATTTTACAATTAATTGTTTGTCTATTTCTTGTAAAGCCTTTGCTAGCTTGATTTAAAATCCTGGAAAAAAAATATATATAGAAAAAGGTCGTACATTCAAAACATCATATAGACTTGATTATTTAATACAATATTTACAAAAAATCAAAATAATGTTTACTATTGAGTCGCCCAATTTCGTAAGATCCGTTATATAGAGCGGGTGTGTGTGGGGGGATTACAGCCACACAGATCTATATATTTTATGTAGAAATCTAGACAGAATAAAATGATATCAAATAATAGATCTCGATAATTTTATTTTGTCATTGGGATAAAGAATATGATTTATTTTTGATAAATATTTAGTATAATCTAGATATTAAAATAACACAGAACTAAGTGAAACATTCACTTGTCATTTTTTTTACACATGTTAAATAAAACTCACCTCAGATAGAAAATTTAATAGCGTAAAATGGTGAGCGTTTTAAATTTAAAAAAAAAAAAAAAAAAACTTTTTCTTTCATTTTCTAAAAAAATAACTCTGAGTGTTAAAGTCAATCTTAAATATGAAAATCAACTTGAACTTTTACATCAACAACATTCTCAATGCGGAGTCTTTAATACACCAAAAAAAACTTATTTCAATTTCCAGCCATAGAGGAGTAGAATTAAAGATATTTAACAATCAATCAACTTTCTTACATTTATGCATCAATTAATCTTATATGTAGACTTTTGACTTAAAGTGACAAATAATAATGGGAATTCCAGGTATGGTTTGTTTTTAAATCCGGATATCTAAATGCGGAAGGATTTTTCCCCTCAATAGGTATTGCTCCAAGCAGGTCATTGCACAGACAAAACCCAACTCAACTGTACTCTACTCTAGACTTGTCAATTGCATGCCACAGACAAATCCCAACACAACTACACTCTACTCTAGACTTGTCAATTGCATGTCACAGACAAATCCCAACACAACTACACTCTACTCTAGACTTGTCAATTGCATGTCACAGACAAAACCCAACTCAACTGTACTCTATTCTAGACTTGTCAATTGCATGTCACAGACAAAACCCAACACAACTACACTCTACTCTAGACTTGTCAATTACGTGTCACAGACAAAACTTAACACAACTGTACTCTACTCTAGACTTGTCAAATACATGTCACAGACGAAACCCAACACAGCTGCTCTCTACTCTAGACTTGTCAATTGCATGTGTTCACTACAAAAGGCTTGCATGCTGAATAGCCTAGACTCTAGAGGTTCTGACAAACTTTGACAGTCCAATGAACCTTTGTTGCATCCTGGCAAACAAAATTTTAAAAATAGTTCGCCACTGTATGTCGCAGTAAAAAATCATTTTGATTTCTTCTTTCAGTTTTCATCGATATTAGTAACTCTAGGCCTTTTAACAAAACAGTCAACCCTATATTGATTTAATTTTTTGTTCAAATTATTATTTTGGAAAAATTTACCTGTTTCTGTGATCTAGCCAAGTCACACATAGGGGTTGTGTGTTTAACACAACGTCAAGTCACATATAAGGATTGTGTGGTTAACACAACGTCAAGTCACATATAAGGATTGTGTGGTTAACACAACGTCAAGTCACATATAGGGATTGTGTGGTTAACACAACGACAAGCCACATATAGGGATTGTGTGGTTAACACAACGTCAAGTCACATATAAGGATTGTGTGGTTAACACAACGTCAAGTCACATATAGGGATTGTGTGGTTAACACAACGTCAAGTCACATATAGGGATTGTGTGGTTAACACAACGACAAGCCACATATAGGGATTGTGTGGTTAACACAACGACAAGCCACATATAGGGATTGTGTGGTTAACACAACGTCAAGTCACATATAGGGATTGTGTGGTTAACACAACGACAAGCCACATATAGGGATTGTGTGGTTAACACAACGTCAAGCCACATATAGGGATTGTGTGTTTAACACAACGTCAAGCCACATATAGGGATTGTGTGTTTAACACAACGTCAAGCCAGATATAGGGATTGTGTGGTTAACACAACGCCAAGCCACATATAGGGATTGTGTGGTTAACACAACGCCAAGCATCCTTTACTTCCCAAGTTTTTAAGTCAGGTAACATTTAAAACTGCCTTAACCCATGACTCTCATGTCGTTGGTTGAGTGCTCTACACCACTCGGCCACCTGTCTATCCTAAAATACAGGTAACAGCACGTAAAACCAATCTCTTGGATCAATCTCTGTAGACGATACGACAAATCGCAATAATTCTATTTACAGTAGAATTACAATGAATAACCCATGTGCTCATTGACTCACCCACATGCTAACACACTCACCTATGTGCTCGTCCACTCAACCTTGAACTCACTGACTTACTCACGTGATTTTTCACTCACCTACGGGCTCTCTCTCCTCTCATTCACCCACATGCTCACGGAATCACCCTTGCGCTTATTTAATCACCGACGTGCTCACTAACTCACCCACGTGTTCAATGAGTCAACCACGTGTCCAATGACTCACCCACGTGCTCACTGGTTCATCCACGTGCTTACTGACGCACCCAAGTGCACAGTGACTCACCAACATGCTAACTGACTCAACTAATTGCATGTCTAATATTCAAGTGCTAAATGATTCACCCACGGGCTTAATAAGTCACTTACGAGCTCAATGACTCACCCATGTGCTCATTGAGTTACCAACGTGCTAACTGACTCACTTAATGGCTTGTCAACTAACCCACATTATAACTCTCTCACCCAAGTTCACGCTCAATACCATGATCTCACTCACACAAGTACAAGCAAGTGTTAATTTACTAACCCACGTAGTATCCACTTACCCACGTAGTATCCACTTACCCACGTAGTATCCACTTACCCACGAGCTCACTGACTAAATAACGTATTCGCCAATTCCCCCATGTGCTCTCTCACTCCCCCACACTGATTCATCCATGTTCTCAATGACTCACCAATGTGCTCTTTAAGTCACTCACGTGCTTACTCACTCTCCCACGTGCTCACTAACTCTCTAATGTGCTCTTGAAGTCACTCAGTGATTACTCACTCTCTCACGTGCTAACTGACTTACCCAAGTGCACACTGACTCACCCACGTGCTAACTGATTCACCTAATTGCTTGTCGAACTCAGCCACGGGTTCGATAAGTCACCTACGATTTCACTGACTCACCACGTGCTCAGTCATTCACCCAAGTGCTTTCTCACTCACCTAAGTACACACTTACTCATCCAGGTGCTAACTGACTCACCGATGTGCTAGCTGCCTCACCCACGAGCTAACGTACTCTTCCTAGAGCTCACTGGCTCACCCATGTGTTATGATTCACCCACGTGCTCACTCATTCACCCACGTGCTCACTGACTTAGCCAAGTGTACACTGAATCACCCACGTGCTGACTCATTCAACTTCATGCTCATTGACTAACCCACGTGCTCATTGACTAACCCAAGTGCACATTTACTCATTCACGTGCAAACTGACTCACCTAATCGCTTGTCTACTACCCACATGCTAACTGACTCACCCACGTGTTAAATGACTCATCCCGTGTTCAATATGTCACCCACATGCTCACTGACTCACCCAAGTGCTCACTGACTCACCCACATGCTCACCAATTGTACCACGTGTTCGTCAACTCACTCACTTGATCACTCACTCACCTACGTTTACGCTCACTGAACCACTTGCTCACCCACACAAGCACGTTCACGCTCACTCACCCAAGTGCTCTTTTACACATGCACAATTAAACCCCTCACCCACGTGCTCACTAACTCACGCACTCAATTTTGGTATATATTTAGTTCAGTGATGTGGTTTCAATAGCGGTTAACCTAGTTTGCATACAAACATTGATGGTTTCATTTTTATACATTAATTGGGGAGGGGACTCATAAAAGCTGAGGTTTCTTTTTTTTTTATTTTTAATTCTATTGGGACAGTTGAAATAAAATAATTGAAGAATAATATAGTCCAGACATAGACTAATTTAAAACATACAGAGATTATAGCATTGTACGCAGTCAACTGGGTTTTATAACCATTGAAAGTTTAGTTTTTCTAAAAAATAAACATTATTGTATAGAATGGCGGTTATTTTTGGTTTCCTTTTAAATACCAGAATTAAAAAAATTGTAAACAAATTTTTTCTTAATAATCTCATAAAATCTAGTTGACTTATTGGTGTTATAATTATATCTGATAAAAAAATGTAATTAAAATGGACAAAAACTATGTTTCTTATTCAACTTATTGTATTTTAGAATTCTATGATTGGTGTTTATTTTGAAGGTGGCTGACGTAACCATGACAACATATGATTTTATGAAGGAATTTTCTCATCTTTTTAAAGACCAAAAGCCTTTTAAGATGTTTGAGTTACCCTAATCACTAAAGTTTTAATCTAGTTTCTCTTTTGCTACACGTCAATGGCCGTTTTTTTTTCACCAACCAGTATCTGAAATCTTTATCTTAAAGTAAATACTAGATTAAACTTCCGTTGCTCAACTACATTTTACATGTCTCATTATAAGAGAAATCAAAGTCACTCCAAGTTAAAATGTTTTGTCCAAAGCATTTATTTATTAATGAAAAAATCCTAATACTTCTTGCTTTTGGTAAACTATGTATTTTTATTTCAGGTCCTGCAGCAGACGATAATCAATTTTTAGACAGCAACAGTTTTGTCATTGTTATGGTTGCCTGCATTACTGCTGTAGTCATAATTGTCATTACAGTTGTGTCATACACTTCTCTGAGGTAACAGAATGTGTCTATCAATATCTCTCTATTATCTACCTATATCTTTTCTCTAACTATAATTATTTTTGTACATTGGTTTGTTTGTTTCAAGTCCGTGTAAGAATGAGATGAAATCTCTTTGATCCTATAAACCACTAATGCGACTATGTTTAAGGTGCCATTCTTTCATCACCACCATAGCTGATAATGAAATGGTCTTATGCTTAAGGTGCCATTCTTTCATCACCACCATAGCTGATAATGAAATGGTCTTATGCTTAAGGTGCCATTCTTTCATCACCACAATACCTGATAATGAAATGGCCTTAAAGGCACCGTGGCAGACAGAGCAGGGACTTAAGCCATGACCTGAAATATCCAGTGGTTCTCACTGTAGATCAAACCAGGGGCCCTCAGGTCGATCGTCATGTGCTTAACCGCTCGACCATCTGTTCCCTGAATACATTTCATCACATGACTGATATAATTTGAATATGTCACTTTGAATGGCTTGAAATATGGATTAGTGCCATACACAACAAAACACTTCAGTTAAACAAAATCCAATATTATCTCATATATGACTTGAAATTCCACTGTCTGAAAAATGTAATTGTAATCTGTGAATAAAATAAAATTTTGCTTTCCTTGCACGGAGACTCCATGTAGAACTATTACAGCCATTACGATTCCATTATACGAAAATATTTCATGTTTTTAAATTGTGTTGCTCTGTTACTTATTATGCATCATGTGAGTCTGAGCTTATGTCTATGATGTAATTCAAAAAAGATGTGTCCTGTATTTACCATCAGTACTTGGGACGTGTCCTGTATTTACAACCATCAGTACTTGGGACGTGTCCTGTATTTACAACCATCAGTACTTGGGACGTGTCCTGTATTTACAACCATCAGTACTAGGGACGTGTCCTGTATTTAGAACCATCAGTACTAGGGACGTGTCCTGTATTTACCATCAGTACTAGGGACGTGTCCTGTATTTACAACCATCAGTACTTGGGACGTGTCCTGTATTTACAACCATCAGTACTAGGGACGTGTCCTGTATTTACAACCATCAGTACTAGGGACGTGTCCTGTATTTACCATCAGTACTAGGGACGTGTCCTGTATTTACAACCATCAGTACTAGGGACGTGTCCTGTATTTACAACCATCAGTACTTCGGACGTGTCCTGTATTTACAACCATCAGTACTAGGGACGTGTCGTGTATTTACAACCATCAGTACTAGGGACGTGTCCTGTATTTACAACCATCAGTACTTGGGACGTGTCCTGTATTTACAACCAACAGTACTTGAGACGTGTCCTGTATTTACAACCATCAGTACTTGGGACGTGTCCTGTATTTACAACCATCAGTACTAGGGACGTGTTCTGTATTTACCATCAGTACTAGGGACGTGTCCTGTATTTACAACCATCAGTACTAGGGACGTGTCCTGTATTTACAACCATCAGTACTTCGGACGTGTCCTGTATTTACAACCATCAGTACTAGGGACGTGTCGTGTATTTACAACCATCAGTACTTGGGAAGTGTCCTGTATTTACAACCATCAGAACTTGGGACGTGTCCTGTATTTACAGCCATCAGTACTAGGGACGTGTCCTGTATTTACAACCATCAGTACTAGGGACGTGTCCTGTATTTACCATCTGTACTAGGGACGTGTCCTGTATTTACCATCAGTACTAGGGATGTGTCCTGTATTTACCATCAGTACTAGGGACGTGTCCTGTATTTACCATCAGTACTAGGGACGTGTCCTGTATTTACCATCAGTACTAGGGACGTGTCCTGTATTTACAACCATCAGTACTAGGGACGTGTCCTTATTTACCATCAGTACTAGGGATGTGTCCTGTATTTACCATCAGTACTAGGGACGTGTCCTGTATTTACCATCAGTACTAGGGATGTGTCCTGTATTTACCATCAGTATTTGGGACGTGTCCTGTATTTACCATCAGTAATAGGGATGTGTCCTGTATTTGCTACCATCAGTACTTGGGACAGGAAGACAATGAGGTAAAGTCATTGACTGCCTACCAGATGGTTTTTAACAAAGTGTTGGTACAAGTGAAGGCAGCTAGGCATGAGGTGGAGCTCAGGTAGTGATTAAGCCTCTTTTCATTTCTGGTGGTCTCCCGTTGTTTTCAATGACAACCAAAGCTCATCATCCTTACCAGTGTTGTTCACGTGTATTACTTTCATAAAATATAATCACTACTTAAATGCAGGCTTGCGGAGCCGCCAAATTTTTTTCCGGCTCCGGCTCCCACAAATTTGACGGCTCCGGCTCTCTATTACGATAGTATCACACGAGACAAAAATTTTTGTAATTGCGCCACGCAAACATGCCGCTGATAAAAGTTATGCAAATTTTGTCGCGTTCACCCCTATAGCAGGCCCGTAGCGCGCGGGGGTGGGGGGCAGGGGGCCGGGGCCACCTGCGTTTTGTCTGACCCCCTCTGCTTATTTGTTCTACTTAGTAAAATGTATTACCTGCCCCCCCCCCTGCTATTGCCTGGCCCCTGCTGTAGAATGCCTGGCCCCTGATGTAGAATTTTCACGCTACGGGACTGCCCCATAGTCAGGAACTTGAAAAATATACGCATGTCGGTTTTACTAAAAACAAACCATTTCAGTGCCTCCAGAATCATATCATTATTTTCGACCGAGGTTTTACTAGTCGCCATTTTCATAAGTAATAAAAAGTTATTTCAATGATCAAATTAGCAAATAGTAAAATGATACATTATTTAAAATATTTTAAAGACTTCAGTATTTATATTTATTATTTATGCATTTGAAGTGACTATTCGGACCCGGGTACCAATAAACTCCGATTTTTATTCGGACCCCGTCCCAATAAAGTCTGATTGTTATTCGGACCCGTGGCAAATATGCACTTAGCTTAGCTATACATAAACTTTATTATTGTTTATTTTTTTTTTTTTTATAATTGTTTGAATTGTTTGATTTAATCGTTACTTAGTGTCTAGGGTTCCATTAAGCGGACTCTGTATTATTATTTTTTCGGGTTCCGTCTAATAAAGTTTAAATATAGCTAAGCTTAGTGCATATTTGCCACGGGTCCGAATAACAATCGGATTTTATTGGGACCCGGGTCCGCATAGCCACAGCCTTATAAATTTATCTACTGTATTTCAGATATTCTGTATATAATAAAATTGTCCTGTCCTCCACACACGCTACGGGCCTGATTCGCGGTCAAATAATAATACAAAATGACGCGTTCTATTTGTCGTCTTAGTAAAAATTTATTTTAAATGATTGATACAATTATTCTATGAAATAAAACTGTTTTAACTTTATATATAACAAAATAACATGCCATTAAAAAAAATTTCGGAGGGTAATCAAGAATTAAAACGAACACAAAACGATTCCCCGTTAAATAATTCTTGTGGTGATGTGCGTGCACGCTATCATTTTAACGCTGTTACTGTTGCCACAACATTTCAAATTGTAGAGGCAAACAATCAAACAAATTTGGAATTTTAAAGCTAAAAAAAAAATTCTGCTGTAAAAAAAAACAACATTTGGGAGCCGTGAAGCCGCCAGATTTTGTCGGCTCCGGCTCCAGCAAAAAGTAGCGGCTCCCGGCTCCTCGGCTCCGGCTCCGGCTCCGCAAGCCTGCTTAAATGTTCATATGCCAAGTAACCCACTGTGTAACACAAATTGTTATACAACAAATGTTTACTGTTAGTCTCGCCTCTCCCGATTCGATTTAATTTTACAAGTAACATTCCAAATACACCTCTGTCAAGAGTCCCAAATTTATCTTTGCCAAGAATCCACAAAAGCTTTAGAACAGCTCTGAACCAATCTAAGCAAAATATATAAAAGCGTAGAAAAATGTGTCTACAAATTTTCCGCAAAAAGATAATAGAATACATAGTTAAAAACTCTGGACAATCAAAATAAACAATAATTAATTTACTAAGACCTGGTTTGATACTCTAACAGGCTCAAGTCACTTTTAGTTTAGCTTGGTAAAGAGGTGTGTATTTTTTTTTGCTCATCACTAATCTATTCATCCCTTTGTTGTGAAGTGAACCTGAAAGAAGAAATCTAATTAAAAAAATGATCACAATAAAAAGTCATAATTCTTATATCAATAATGTGACCTATTTTATATGTGTAGTTTTATCATTGTTTTGCCCAAATACATAATTAAGTTGTCCAACATTACACACAACTTAAAGTTTAATACTTGAAAATTATCTGTCCATCAACAACTGTGTGTTCAGAGTTGGTTACATTTACGTTGCTTGTATTAACAAACTGTGTTTGTTGACTTGTTATATTTACAACATCCACGTGGCTAAAAACAAAATATCTAAACGTTATGAACACAAATCTAAATGAAATCTAAATAAATAAATAACAATGGCATGTTATATAAAGAATATTAAAGTAGTTGTTAAAAAACTTTAGAAAAATTATATAAACATTAACTGATAAATTAAATAACATACACACGACATTGCTTTCATATAACTTACTTTTTTTTATAAATAACACTTAATAAAAAGTAGGAATTAGAAATGAAACAAAATCAGAAGCGGATTCAGTACTATATGTCTATGATTGGGTAGCAGTTACTTACACATAAGACGGAGAACTCTTTTTGACAGATGAGGTCACTGTTTCTTTAATGAGGTTCGCAATATCGTTGTGTTCAGCTTGAGATGCCAGGGTGAAGGCAGTGGAACCATTCAAGTCGACTTCGTTGACTGACGCACCACCTTCCATGAGTAGTTTCACTATCTCAATAAAACCGTGCTGAGAACTTAGCATTAGCGCCGTCTGTCCTTGTTTATTCTTCTCGTCTAGTTTTGAACCTAACTGAATAAGTATTTTCACAGTATCAGTATGTCCGTTTTTACATGCCAGCATCAACACTGTACATCCATTGTTATCTTTATCGTCTACCATGGCACCAGAACAAATAAGTAACGTGACAGTTTTGTGATGACCGTTGAGAGCAGCAAGCATTAGCGGGGTGGAACCATTGTTGGCTCTTACTGTCACTTTTGATCGAAACTTAATAAGTAACAAAATAATGTCATAGTGACCTTTATGAGAGGAATAATGCAGAGCGGTCCCGCTTTCATGGTTACAAACATTTACATTTGCACCAGATTCAACAAGTAATTTAACTGTCTCTGTGTGTCCATTATATGAAGCTATAATCAATGCGGTCGACCCATTATTATTTTTCTCATTGACATTTGAACCTAATTCAACAAGTAATTTAACTGTCTCTGTGTGTCCATTATTAGAAGCAAACATCAATGCGGTCGACCCATCATTGTTTTTCTCATTGACATTTGAACCTAATTCAACAAGAAATTTAACTGACTCTGTGTGTCCATTTTTAGAAGCAAACATCAATGCGGTCCAGCCATTATTAATTTTCTCATTGACATTTGAACCTAATTCAACAAGTAATTTAACTGTCTCTGTGTGTTCATTCTGAGAAGCTATCATCAGTACGGTCGACCCATCATTGTTTTTCTCATTGACATTTGAACCTAATTCAACAAGTAATTTAACTGTCTCGGTGTGTCCATTATAAGAAGCAAACATCAAAGCGGTCCAACCATTATTAATTTTCTCATTGACATTTTAACCTAGTTCAACAAGTAATTTAACTGTCTCGGTGTGTCTATTCTGAGAAGCTATCATCATTGCTGTCCAACCATCATTATCTTTCTCATTGACATTTGAACCTAATTCAACAAGTAATTTAACTGTCTCTGTGTGTTTATTCTGAGAAGCTATCATCAGTACGGTCGACCCATCATTGTTTTTCTCATTGACATTTGAACCTAATTCAACAAGTAATTTAACTGTCTCGGTGTGTCCATTTTTAGAAGCAAACATCAATGCGGTCCAACCATTATTAATTTTCTCATTGACATTTGAACCTAGTTCAACAAGTAATTTAACTGTCTCGGTGTGTCTATTCTGAGAAGCTATCATCATTGCTGTCCAACCATCATTATCTTTCTCATTGACATTTGAACCTAATTCAACAAGTAATTTAACTGTCTCTGTGTGTTTATTCTGAGAAGGTATCATCAGTACGGTCGACCCATCATTGTTTTTCTCATTGACATTTGAACCTAATTCAACAAGTAATTTAACTGTCTCGGTGTGTCCATTTTTAGAAGCAAACATCAATGCGGTCCAACCATTATTAACTTTCTCATTGACATTTGAACCTAGTTCAACAAGTAATTTAACTGTCTCGGTGTGTCTATTCTGAGAAGCTATCATCATTGCTGTCCAACCATCATTATCTTTCTCATTGACTTTTGAACCTAATTCAACAAGTAATTTAACTGTCTCGGTGTGTCTATTCTGAGAAGCTATCATCATTGCTGTCCAACCATCATTATCTTTCTCATTGACTTTTGAACCTAATTCAACAAGTAATTTAACTGTCTCTGTGTGTCCATTATAAGAAGCAAACATCAATGCGGTCGACCCATCATTGTTTTTCTCATTGACATTTGAACCTAATTCAACAAGTAATTTAAGTGACTCAGTGTGTCCATTCTGAGAAGCTATCATCAGTACGGTTGACCCATTATTATTTTTCTCATTGACATTTGAACCTAATTCAACAAGTAATTTAACTGTCTCTGTTTGTCCATTTTGAGAAGCTATCATCATTGCTGTCCAACAATCATTATCTTTCTCATTGACATTTGAACCTAATTCAACAAGTAATTTAACTGACTCTGTGTGTCCATTATTAGAAGCAAACATCAATGCGGTCGACCCATCATTGTTTTTCTCATTGACATTTGAACCTAATTCAACAAGAAATTTAACTGACTCTGTGTGTCCATTTTTAGAAGCAAACATCAATGCGGTCCAGCCATTATTAATTTTCTCATTGACATTTGAAACTAATTCAACAAGTAATTTAACTGTCTCTGTGTGTTCATTCTGAGAAGCTATCATCAGTACGGTCGACCCATCATTGTTTTTCTCATTGACATTTGGACCTAATTCAACAAGTAATTTAACTGTCTCGGTGTGTCCATTATAAGAAGCAAACATCAAAGCGGTCCAACCATTATTAATTTTCTCATTGACATTTGAACCTAGTTCAACAAGTAATTTAACTGTCTCGGTGTGTCTATTCTGAGAAGCTATCATCATTGCTGTCCAACCATCATTATCTTTCTCATTGACTTTTGAACCTAATTCAACAAGTAATTTAACTGTCTCTGTGTGTCCATTTTTAGAAGCAAACATCAATGCGGTCCAGCCATTATTAATTTTCTCATTGACATTTGAACCTAATTCAACAAGTAATTTAACTGACTCTGTGTGTCCATTCTGAGAAGCTATCATCAGTACGGTTGACCCATTATTATTTTTCTCATTGACATTTGAACCTAATTCAACAAGTAATTTAACTGTCTCTGTTTGTCCATTTTGAGAAGCTATCATCATTGCTGTCCAACAATCATTATCTTTCTCATTGACATTTGAACCTAATTCAACAAGTAATTTAACTGACTCTGTGTGTCCATTATTAGAAGCAATCATTAATGCAGTCGACCCATCATTGATTTTCTCATTGACATTTGAACCTAATTCAACAAGAAATTTAACTGACTCTGTGTGTCCATTTTTAGAAGCAAACATCAATGCGGTCCAGCCATTATTAATTTTCTCATTGACATTTGAACCTAATTCAACAAGTAATTTAACTGTCTCGGTGTGTCCATTATAGGAAGCAAACATCAAAGCGGTCCAACCATTATTAATTTTCTCATTGACATTTGAACCTAGTTCAACAAGTAATTTAACTGTCTCGGTGTGTCTATTCTGAGAAGCTATCATCATTGCTGTCCAACCATCATTATCTTTCTCATTGACTTTTGAACCTAATTCAACAAGTAATTTAACTGTCTCTGTGTGTCCATTTTTAGAAGCAAACATCAATGCGGTCCAGCCATTATTAATTTTCTCATTGACATTTGAACCTAATTCAACAAGTAATTTAACTGACTCTGTGTGTCCATTCTGAGAAGCTATCATCAGTACGGTTGACCCATTATTATTTTTCTCATTGACATTTGAACCTAATTCAACAAGTAATTTAACTGTCTCTGTTTGTCCATTTTGAGAAGCTATCATCATTGCTGTCCAACAATCATTATCTTTCTCATTGACATTTGAACCTAATTCAACAAGTAATTTAACTGACTCTGTGTGTCCATTATTAGAAGCAATCATTAATGCAGTCGACCCATCATTGTTTTTCTCATTGACATTTGAACCTAATTCAAGAAGTAATTTAACTGTCTCTGTGTGTCCATATTTAGAAGCAATCATTAATGCAGTCCATCCCTCGTTATATTTGTCATTGACATTTACACCCGACTCTATGAGTGATTTGACTGAGTGAATCTGTCCATGCTGAGACGCTATCAATAATGGCGGCCAACCTTCATCGTCTTTATCAGTTACACCTGAGTGTTCTATAGGAGTCTTTTCATGAAACATTGACAAGTAGGAATTATGTACTAACACAGGCTTTATATCCGTGTTGTACGGTGTGGCAGGTTTACATTTAGTTGACAAGTTGTAACTTTTCTTTTTACTTTTACATCTATTTATCTGTAGCCTGTGTTACAATTAATTTTTTGATTTATTTCTTTTAAAGGTTTTATTTGCTTGATTTAACTACCTAGAAAAAATATTAAAAAAAAAATGTCAAACGTTTCAATAACCAATGTCATACATTTGACATAACATTAAAAAAATCATAATACATGTAGGTCTAATGTATACTAATAGACAATTATTTATGATACTTTAAATAGAGAGGTGGGGGTGTGTGTGAAGTCCCTGTAAGGATGAGATGAAATCTCTTAGATCCTATAAACCACTATTGGAACGCTTTTTTGCAGTGTCCTTCTTTCATCCCCAACATAGCCGATAGTGCAATGGCCATGCAGGCACTACGGGAGATATATCGGGAACTTGAGTCAAGACCTGTAAATTGACGAACTATTATCAAATCATAAATTCTACGCTACGTTGTAAGGGTTAGGGAATTAAGGTGGGATTTTAATGATAATAGGACAGGGTATCTTGTCTGCTAATTGGTTGGTCCCGAGTTCAAACCAAGTCCACTCTACTTCAACTGACCATGATTGTCTGACTTGGTTTTATAAGGAAAACTTTACTTTTAAATATGAGATTTAATTCATAGGAAAAAACAAGGTAAAAATAAATGTCCCTAAAAATTCGAGCTAGTAAATCAGTTTTACTTTTCATTAAAATATCACAGAACTAAGTGAAACATTCACTTGTCATTTTCTTTACACATGGTTAATAAAACTCACCCCAGATTGAACATTTAATTGCGTAAAATTGTGAGCGTTACAAAATTGTTAAAAACTTTTTCTTCAAAGAGATGACTCTGGATGTTTAAGCCAATACTAAATATGAAAATCGACTTGAACTTTGACTTCAACAACACTATCAATGTGGAGTCTTTAATATACCAAAAAACTTATTTCAATTCCCAGGCATAGAGACGTAGAATTAAAAATATTTAACAATTAATCAACTTTCTTACATTTATGCAACAAGTAATCTTATAAAATATAGACTTCTTACTTGGCGTGACAAATAATAACGGGAATTCCAGGTATGTTTTGTTTTTAAATCCGGGTATCTAAATGGTGAAGGATTTTCCCTCGGAAGGTACTGCTCCTAGTAGGTCACTGCACAGACGAAACCCAACACAACTGTACTCTACTCTAGACTTGTCAATTGAATGTCACAGACAAAACCCAACACAACTGTACTCTACTCTAGACTTGTTAATGGCATGTGTTCTCAACAAAAGGCTTGCACGCTGAATAGCCTAGACTCTAGACTTGTTAATGGCATGTGTTCACTACAAAAGGCTTGCACGCTGAATAGCCTAGACTCTAGACTTGTTAATGGCATGTGTTCACTACAAAAGGCTTGCATGCTGAATAGCCTAGACTCTAGACTTGTTAATGGCATGTGTTCACTACAAAAGGCTTGCACGCTGAATAGCCTAGACTCTGGAGGTTCTGACAAACTTTGACATTCAAATGGGTCTTTATTGCATCATGGTAAACAATATTTTAAAACTAGTTTGCCGCAGTATGTTGCAGTAAAAAATCATTGATTTCTTCTTTTCGTTTTCATCGATATCAGTAACTCTAGGCCTTTTAAAAAAATAGTGAAACCTATATTGATTAAATTCTTTTTTCAAATTATTATTTCAAAAATATTTATTTCTAAGACTTCAGATTTTCGGGGCCTACGCAAAGACGTTGCCAGATTTATTTACTTTTGTGGAGACCATGCGCGATAACGTTGCCAGGTTTTTTGAGGACCATGTGCAAAGAAGTTGCCAGGTTTTTGACCTCAATTAAAGTTAGTCCATGTCTCCTGTATTGAAGCATGAATTTTTTTCACCATTTGTTTAATATTTATTTTGTCAGCACTATTACCAAAGTTACTTGGGTGACAAAATCCACTGAGCCACTAACAACCTAAACGCCGTTGATTCATCTGCTAATATAATCAGGTTTTACTGCTGGCTATGTGTTAATCTGCAATAGTATGCTTACCATTCCTCAGTTTAGAAGATTATCTCTATGCCCCGCACATGATACTCGCTTATGGCCCCTATCAATGTGCCACCGAGTGAGAGGACGCCTCTTGTGGCTTATATTTTTTAAATGCGGAGACTTATTTTCATAAAATGTGTTGTTGTTGTTGTCATGGCACCATTTGCTGCGGCATTTATGTGATGACGTAGCTTGTAAGTGCTCCAATCCATATTAAGGCGAAATGAAATGTTTTAGTTTATATAAATACACGTAGGCCTATTTGGATATAATGAAGACCAACTGTTGACATTTGTTTTATAGTATCTTAAAGAAAAAAAAAAGTTTTTTTTTAGGCCATCGAACTAATTATTTGAGTTTATGGCCGTTTGATTTTTTTTTTTTAGGAATAGTTGAGTATCCTGTGAAATATTATATTTAGGAATAGTTGAGTATTCTGTGAAATTGAGTTGAAGATACATAATGTCAGTATATATCACAGAATATATAACATACAGTGTGTTACATACAACACAAATAAAGGGGGTTTATTATTTATGTGGGTTTTTGTATCCCTTTATTTCATCAACATGTCACTTGCAATAAAAACGTGTCTACCCTTAAAACTTAAAAAAAATCAAATCTCGGAAAGTTTATGACCAAATGGCCTGAAATTTTCAGGAATCACTCAACTTTGAATGTAACACAAGCCGTGACAATTTCAGGAAGATCTGAGAGGGTCGGGTGAACACCACTGGTTGAGTTGACATGGAATGACCCACCTTGTCAAGTAACCCACGTAATCATTCATTCTCCCACGTTCACGCACAATCTAACTCAACTCAATTGCTTGTCTACTATCCACGTGCTAACTTACCCACGTATTAAATGACTCAAACACTCCACACACGTGTTCAATAAGTCACTTACGAGCTCACTGACTCACCCACGTGCTAACGATTCATTTACTCCCCAAGTCTGGTAAGTCTGGGGCATCTTATTATTTCCCTTGATTGGTCTGTGTAAAAAAAATAGTTTTTGTTTAAACTTGACTTGTTTGGTTAGTAACTTCATAAAATAATATGTGAACATTTTTTTTATATTTATCATCAGAGTAGTTTTGTGATTGACATTGATACTAGTTGGATGTCTCATAATTCGTTAAGCTAGAAAAATATATTTATAATATAATTGATCTGTAAACTTTTGTTTTTGTCTTGTTACCTTGTTTCAAGTTACCTTTATACACGATCATGTTTCAAGTTACATTGGTACACGATCATGTTTCAAGTTACCTTGGTACACGATCATGTTTCAAATTACCTTGGTACAAGATCATGTTTCAAGTTACTTTGGTACACGATCATGTTTCAAGTTACCTTGGTACAAGATCATGTTTCAAGCTACCTTGGTACAAGATCATGTTTCAAGTTACCTTGGTACACAATCATGTTTCAAGTTACCTTGGTACAAGATCATGTGTCAAGTTACCTTGGTACAAGATCATGTTTCACTATTTGGTGTTATGTTTTTTTGAAACTTTTTAAAAGCAAAAAAAAAATGGATGCTAAATTTTATCTTTATAATGCCCTGATACATGCATTGTTTTATATTACCGTACATCTTAGTCATATGACATGAATATATCTGAAAGTCAGTTAAATCATTTGGTTCTGTATAAACATAGCTTTAACGCCTATAATAAAAGTAAAACAAGGAATGAAGAAACTGAATATTTAATTCAGAAATATTTTACCATATATTTTTTGTAAATTTATAATGTTATTTTATCATGGTATGAGATGGTTGGCTGAGTAATGTACACCCTCGACTGTCACAATGAGAGTCCTGGGTTTAATCCCAGGTCAGAACCAATCAAATCTTCCCAGGTCCTGTAGATAGTCGATTAAAATCCCAAAAGTTTACGCAGCCCTAATTGGGTACATAAGTTGGGGAAGTAAAGGTGGCTGGGCTTTGTGCTAACCACACAATCCCTTTAAATTCAGAGGTTACAGAAACAGCTGAACTTTACACTTCATCTGCCCCAATGGCCCTTTAGGGTTAAAGGAACTTTTTATTATTTTATCAGGTACTATCAATTCTAAATGTAACATTTTATTTTTGTCCCAGGTATACAACCAGGACAGACGGACCACAGCCTGTAGTTTACGCTATTCTCTTAAATTGGCCCAGCTCATCCAATCTAACGTTGGCTCGTCCAGTTGTCTCCATAAACAGTAAAATATCACTTCTTGGATACCCAGGCCAGCTCAACTTTACCTCGCTCTCATGGGGCGGCATTGAAATCAATATTCCTATCATCCCAGCCAACCAGATGTCATGTGACTGGGCTTGGGTGATTCGAATGGAGAATCTGGTGAATCAACAAGCGCGAGTCAACTGGAACCTTGTCAGTAAGAATGTGCAGTCCATACGTATGAGGGGAGACTATTTTAAATGACATTATTGCAAAATTAAATTTAGAAAATCTTTCCTATGTGGATCTCTTGCGAGCAATATGAATTTCATGTCAGCTAATCATTCCATTAAATTTTTTTTAATAATATTATCCATTCACAGAGTTATTCCCCCTTGAGTATTTATTGTGAAATTTAATATTTAGCCTATTTGTTAAAATTGTTTTGCTTTTACATTTATATATTTATGTACAATTAACACTGATTTATGATTAGCACTTATCACTAAAATGTTTTGTTTGTATCATGTAATACTTTTGTAAATCTAACCCTAAATGTGCTTTTTTTATGTAATAATTTAGCACATTGTGAATTAAATGTTGAACCGTGTGTTAGTGTAAACTGAAGTTTTATTACTTAACTCCCTTGTTTATATTCTCTTACCATGTTTTCTCAGATATGTACTTTGGTAGATGTATTGTTGCCAAACTTTTTTTTCAACACTATTTCATCTCTTCAAACATTTTGAAGTTTTCTATTTTAATAAAGAATTATGTACTCTGACTTTTGTTCATTTCTCTGCTTTTTTATTTGATGATGGAATTTTGGATGGTTTGAAGTTCTCTCCCCTGTCCCATCCTTTATGATTACATGTAAAGATGAAATCTTGTCCATATATTGATAGGATTTAGACCTGTATCCTTTACTGGACCATTTTGTTTTGTCTGCACTTTCTGTCTGTTCTGCCTGAGTCTGCTATGGCTGACATTTACCAAAATCAGAGCAGTTTATGGGGTCCTGTACTGAGGAGCAGTAAACTTTTAAGAGCAGTGAGTTTCAATGGGGGCTTATGTATACTGAGGAGCAGTAAACTTTTATGAGCAGTTTCATTGGGTTCTTATGTATACTGAGGAGCAGTAAATTTTTATGAGTAGTGGGTGTCAATGGGTTCTTATGTATACTGAGGAGCAGTAAACTTTTATGAGCAGTGGGTTTCAATGGGTTTTTATGTATACTGAGGAGCAGTAAACTATTATGAGCAGTTTCATTGGGTTATTATGTAAACTGAGGAGCAGTAAATTTTTATGAGTAGTGGGTGTCAATGGGTTCTTATGTATACTGAGGAGCAGTAAACTTTTATGAGCAGTGGGTTTCAATGGGTTCTTATGTATACTGAGGAGCAGTAAACTATTATGAGCAGTTTCATTGGGTTCTTATGTATACTGAGGAGCAGTAAACTATTATGAGCAGTTTCATTGGGTTCTTATGTATACTGAGGAGCAGTAAACTTTTATGAGCAGTTTCATTGGGTTCTTATGTATACTGAGGAGCATGGTCAGTACTGTAGCAGTAATGCTTTTGAGACAAGTATAGGCTATGAATATAGAGACTACTGAAAAGGCCCTTAAGTGTCCATTACATTGCAGACTCTTAATTGTTTGCCTATTCTACTGATGTCTAAATAACAGTTTGCCACACATGGTAACTGAATTATTGCTGAGATTTTATAATGCAAACTTCAATAGTGCACTCTGTTAGCCTTCTGACCATTATTAAACGATGTCACAAAAGTTTGCCAAATCACTCAGATTATTTCTACCATTCTAATTGGTATTGGTTACAAGTGCGTCGGGACAAAATTTCCGTTTTACTAATGGGGTTGTACCACGGAATACATACAGAATATCAAGTGAGTGGTACTATTTTGGAATGGGGGGGGGTTGATCAAGTTTTGTACTATTATAACTATTGTACTATTATAACTATTCTACTATTATTTCAGCGCGCTGGGTTATGGTATCATGAAATTATCAACGATATTTCACAGAGAAACACACCCGCTAGTCACACGTTAGAACTATTTCCTGATACATGATTAGTTTATTACTACATTCCTTACATATTGGTTGATTTCTTCCTCACAGTCCATTTTTCAGTTACCCACATCTTACAGTGTTGTTGCAGTAGATTTGAATGTGTAAATATAAAAAATAAAGAGAAAACAGCGTAATGATTCATACTGTATACAAGCAGGGCCGTTCTGAGATATTTAGGGGCCCTTTGGAGAGATGTAACTTTTTGAAGGGGCCACTTCAGTGGTAAAGGTCCATAACTGCATTAAAGGGCCACTTCAGTGGTATAAGCCCATAACTGTTTGAAAGGCCACTTCAGATGTGAAGGCCCATAACTGTTTGAAAGGCCACTTCAGATGTGAAGGCCCATAACTGTTTGAAAGGCCACTTCAGATGTGAAGGCCCATAACTGTTTGAAAGGCCACTTCAGATGTGAAGGCCCAAAACTGTTTGAATGGCCACTTCAGATGTGAAGGCCCATAACTGTTTGAAAGGCCACTTCAGATGTGAAGGCCCATAACTGTTTGAAAGGCCACTTCAGATGTGAAGGCACATAACTGTTTGAAAGGCCACTTCAGATGTGAAGGCCCATAACTGTTTGAAAGGCCACTTCAGATGTGAAGGCCCATAACTGTTTGAAAGGCCACTTCAGATGTGAAGGCCCATAACTGTTTGAAAGGCCACTTCAGATGTGAAGGCCCATAACTGTTTGAAAGGCCACTTCAGATGTGAAGGCCCATAACTGTTTGAAAGGCCACTTCAGATGTGAAGGCACATAACTGTTTGAAAGGCCACTTCAGATGTGAAGGCCCATAACTGTTTGAATGGCCACTTCAGATGTAAAGGCCCATAACTGTTTGAAAGGCCACTTCAGATGTAAAGGCCCATAACTGTTTGAAAGGCCACTTCAGATGTAAAGGCCCATAACTGTTTGAAAGGCCACTTCAGATGTGAAGGCCCATAACTGTTTGAAAGGCCACTTCAGATGTGAAGGCCCATAACTGTTTGAAAATCCACTTCAGATGTGAAGGCCCATAACTGTTTGAAATGCCACTTCAGATGTGAAGGCCCATAACTGTTTGAAAGGCCACTTCAGATGTGAAGGCCCATAACTGTTTGAAAGGCCACTTCAGATGTAAAGGCCCATAACTGTTTGAATGGCCACTTCAGATGTAAAGGCCCATAACTGTTTGAAAGGCCACTTCAGATGTGAAGGCCCATAACTGTTTGAAAGGCCACTTCAGATGTGAAGGCCCATAACTGTTTGAATGGCCACTTCAGATGTAAAGGCCCCATAACTGTTTGAAAGGCCACTTCAGATGTAAAGGCCCATAACTGTTTGAAAGGCCACTTCAGATGTGAAGGCCCATAACTGTTTGAAAGGCCACTTCAGATGTGAAGGCCCATAACTGTTTGAAAGGCCACTTCAGATGTGAAAGCCCATAACTGTTTGAAAGGTCACTTCAGATGTGAAGGCCCATAACTGTTTGAAAGGCCACTTCAGATGTGAAGGCCCATAACTGTTTGAAAGGCCACTTCAGATGTAAAGGCCCATAACTGTTTGAATGGCCACTTCAGATGTGAAGGCCCATAACTGTTTGAAAGGCCACTTCAGATGTGAAGGCCCATAACTGTTTGAAAATCCACTTCAGATGTGAAGGCCCATAACTGTTTGAAATGCCACTTCAGATGTGAAGGCCCATAACTGTTTGAAAGGCCACTTCAGATGTGAAGGCCCATAACTGTTTGAAAGGCCACTTCAGATGTAAAGGCCCATAACTGTTTGAATGGCCACTTCAGATGTAAAGGCCCATAACTGTTTGAAAGGCCACTTCAGATGTGAAGGCCCATAACTGTTTGAAAGGCCACTTCAGATGTGAAGGCCCATAACTGTTTGAATGGCCACTTCAGATGTAAAGGCCCATAACTGTTTGAAAGGCCACTTCAGATGTAAAGGCCCATAACTGTTTGAATGGGCCAAGACTGGTTGACTATACATAAGAACGGCCCTGAGGCCCATAATTAAAATGTTATATTTGTACTTGCATACCAATTTTGTTCCACAGAAACTTTGTGTAATTGTATGAAAATGTAATTTTTAAAATCAGTATTTGTTTGTTAAAAGGAAATTGTTTCATTAAGACATTTAGACTGGTCAATGTTTTAATTATCAATGAATGTAATTAATAATTCCTCAAATAAAATATTTTGTGCTTTACACTATCAATGTTTCCTAAATTGAATACCATTGGGAAAGAGTATAAAAAGTTATTTTCCTTTTTTTAAAAAAATCACAAGAAAATGAATTTACACTGTTCAGAAACTTAACTACCTAATGTGCAAAATACATTTCAACTCATCCCTAAACTCAAGAAGTAGAAAACTTGCTTAAGTTATAAATTTAGGACCAGCACAAGAGAGAAAAAATGTAAAAAAGCACATGAAGTTGGAAAAACAATCTTTATTCTTTTCAAAATAAAATGTTTAATACATACACGTAATAATTAGTAAGTTTAAAAAAAATTGTAATAGACATCGTGTTATAAAAACCAAAAAAACGAACAGCAAATAAAATAATATGTTACTACATTATAATTTTACAGAGCTTTCTATTGTTCCCACTTACCCAGTGGTGTAACGGGTTTATGGTGCCCAAGGCAGACTCAGAAAATACCACTCTTTTACCATGCTAATCTATGCTAAGTGGTGAAAATGCCACTCCATTACCATGCTAATCTATGCCTAAGTGGTGAAAAAACCACCTCTTTACCAATGTTCCCACTAATTTTTGGCGGCGCTGCGCGGTAAAAAAATTTCTTGTGCAACTTTTTAGAACTTCGAAAAAATTTGGGCGCCAATTTGGAATAAATTATGAAAAAAATTGGGTGTTGTTTGTAGTCCAAATCTGCGAGAATTATTCGAACAATGTTAATAAAAAAGCAACTATTTCTATATGACTTAGTCTAAAACTAATAAAACTGCTAGTCACCTTAAATAACCAGACAAAATTGAAAATAGGGTTTTCTGAAGTAATTGCTAATCACTATTGAAATTATTAGCTATTGGTAGTTTCTGGAACAAAGGAAGTGAATCTATCAATCAGTCACTTAAATTTATATAGCGCTTATATGTAGCGAGCAAAAGATCTTGGAACATAAACTTTGAAAAAGTGCTTTTTCAGACCCTGTCGGAATGTCATGAGTGATTTAGACGTAGTTAAAGAAGCGGTTAGAGAATTCCATAAAAAAATACCGGAATAAGAAAAACATCATTTAGCATAAGAATGTTCAACTGAAAAACTCAAATCGCGCTTAAAGGAAGTGGATCACTAACCAGATTTAGGATATGACTAGCCAAATGAAGGTAGAAAATAGAGATTAATTAAGTTTCTGATAGCTATATATGACTGAAGCTAAAACATTAAACCAATAATCCAATACCAAACATCTTTTTTGAAATAGAAATTTTTAACCCATTACTCTACCAGACGTGCCAAAATACAAACTATTTATAGGTAAATATATGTTTAGTAGGATATAAATTTATAATTATAGATATGTTTCAAATTTTAACTTTTTCTAAAACGAAATAAAAATAGTTTTCAATTATCACATTTGAAGTTAATCTCAATTTATAATTTTATTTAAAATATTTGATAAATATTTAAAATGTATTTATGATAGCAGACAATGTGTGCCCTTTATTTCTAAATTAAATGAAATTAGTGTCCAAAGAATAAATTCAACGTTTTTCTCTTCTATCCTTCATTCCTGCCCATTCTGAATAAATTGCGTTTAAATCCATTTGCCCATCATCGTTTATAAAACTTTTAATTCTCATCAACATGTCTAAGTGATCTTCCTCCAGCGATTCCTCTGCTTTGTTTTAATGGAATTCATTAAACTGAAGCCACGCTCACAGTCAACGCTTGATGCTAAAATGTTCCACAAATGTCTATGAGCTGAGCCAAATTTTGAAATTGTTGATCAATCAGCAAGAGCAAATTCTACAAGAGTTTGAAAATTTTTTATGACTTTTTAATTTATTTTTTCACGAACAATAAACTTAAAATCATTGTATTGTGCAACAATGCTTTCACTTTTATCTCCAATAAGTTCTTTATATTTTGTAGCTAGCTTTGCAATATGTTCTGTACCAAATTTAAAATTACAATTTTTTAATGCCATAATATCTAAAGCGACCCAATCTTGTATTTCTTTGTCTGGAAATCTTCGAGTTAAGTGATCAGTGAGATTCTTTATAAAAGCAAGAATTGAAAGTGTATCAACTTCAATATTTTTTTCTTTACTTTTCATCATTTTTCCTTGGGCGAGATGATATCCTTCAAGCGTTGTAAGACTACTTTTTTGAAGAGATAAACTCAATGATGCCAGTTCAGACAAAACATCATTTAAAACTTCAAGGACTGTGTATTTCAAGGCTGGTTAATTTTTTGTAGCAGTATTTTGCAACAGGATCATTAGACTTGTCTTGCTCAAAATATTCTACGAGTGGTGCATAATTTCTTATGAGCGCTGCTACAGCAAAATGACATGATAGCCATCTAACTTCATTCAATGGTTTAAACGCAATGACATCGGCCTCTGATGCTGAAGCTATTTCTTGAAACTTGTTTTCTTTGTTGCAAGATCTTGAAAACATGGTATAAACTGTTCTTAGTAAAGTCTCAACATTGCGAATCAATTTAACTTCTTTCCATGGATCAGAAATTCCCAGATCCTCCCGATGAGCAACACAGTGTTGCTGAACTATATGAGGAATTTCTTGCAGAAGACGTGCAGCGACACCATTTGTTCATCCTAACATGACTGATGTACCATCAGATGTGAACATTACGAGTTTAGATAAATTAAGGTTATTTGATTTGTAAAAAAGTTTTTATTGCCTCAACTATTGCTTCTTGATCACATGCCTTTAATTTGACAATGCCACCAAATACTGTTTTATACACAAAACTATCTAACAATCTAAATTTAAAATAAATAACGGGTATTTTTGATACTGAAATGTCAGTACTTTCATTAATTGTAATTGTGTGATATGAAGACATCCTTATATCATTCATAATTTTTACTTTGACAACTTTGTTGATTGATTCAAGAAATTCGAACGCATAATTTTTACTCCTCCAGCTGTCAGGCAAAGTTGTGTATTTTGACATATGCTCATTAATGTCCGTAACAGAGAGCATTGAATTATTCATTTTAACCGCTAAAATGACACTGTCAATTAGAACTTTAATTTCCTCTGGAGTTGATTTTTTCAGTTATTTTTTCTTGTCTCTCTCCTCGGCTGTTTCTGTTAACATGCCTCGTAAACCAGTTAAATTTCTCAATGCAGTAATACTAGTCTGATGGGTTTTACTTATTAAATGCCTTTTCAGGTAATCTAATTTCCAAATGCCTTCCCAAATCTTTCCAGTGCAAAAATCACTTCCACTTTTAGCTTTTTGGCAGATGACACATATAACACCAACATCATCATCATAAGTAAATATCTTTTTCAGTTGAATGCGACAGGGTGATTTTGACTCCAGCATAAAAGTTTGGACGAACTCGTCAAGCCACACGTTTTTGAAGGAGGCAATACATTTTCTTTTTTTGCACATTTTATGTAGCGACATTTTGAAATTATTTTCTACAACTATTTAATTAATTAATTATAGTACGAAACGATCAGCCATTTTGAAAACAGAAGAAATAATTTATGCGCATGCGTTTGAATGAATTAGGTGAAAAGGAAATCGAAGTTTTAATTTTGCTGAAAATGAAGCGATAACTTTTTATATTGAATTTATGTAAATACATTGTATGTAGATACCAAACATAAACAAATATTAGCACCACTTTTTCAATTCCTAGACAATTTTAGAAAATAATATTATAAGCAATTTAGTTGAAGTAATATTTTCATCTGATTGTATTCTGTGCGGGGGGAATAATTTTTTACTGTGCGGAGGTTTTCTAAAAATTGTGAGCGCGCAAAAACGCGCAGCTTAGAGGGAACATTGCTCTTTACCATGCTTATCTATGCTTAAGTGGTGAAAATACCAACCCTTACCATGCTGATCTATGACTAAGTAGTGAAAATACCACCTCTTTACCATGCTCATCTATACTTAAGTGGTTAAAATGCCACTCCATTACCATGTTAATCTATGCTTAATTAGTGAAAATACCACCTCTTTACCATGCTAATATATAATTAATGGGTGAAAATACCAACCCTTTATCATGCTAATCTATGCTAAAGTGGTGAAAATGCCGCCCCTTTACCATGCTAATCTATTCTTAAGTGGTGAAAATGCCACACCTTTACATTGCTAATCGATACTTAAGTGATGAAAATGCCACCATTTTACAATGCTAAAATAAGGAAAAATATGTGCCACCTGGCTGGTGTGGACCTCCACTTTTTTATTTACATCACTGCACTGACCCATGTCTTTATTTACACCACTGAACTTACTTCATCTTTTTGTTTGGAAATGATCCTGTAAGTAGAAATCTGATTTAAAAAAAGAAAAACAATAAAAAAATCAGAATTCTTAAATTAGTAATATGACCCACTTTATTTGTGTAGTTTTATCACTGTTTGGCCTAAATACATAACACTTTCCTTTAAATTATGAGTTAGGCCAACATTACACACAACTTACTTCCAGTTTAATGTTTGACAAACATCTGTCAATCAACAACTGTGTGTTCAGAGTTCGTTATATTTACGTTGCTTGTATTAACAAACTGTGTTTGTTGACTTGTGATATTTGCAACATCCGCGTGGCTAAAAACAAAATATCTAAATGTTATCAAAACAATCTATATGAAATCTAAAAAAATTAAAAATAATGGCATGTGCTATGAAGAATATTAAAGTAATTGTTAAATAACTTTTGAAAAATTATATAAACATTAATTGATAATGGGTAGCAGTTACTTACACATAAGACGGAGAACTCTTTTTGACCGATAAGGTCACTGATTCTACAAAAAGGTTCGCAATCTCGTTGTGTCCAGCTTGAGATGCCAGGGTGAAGGCAGTTGAACAATTCGTGTCCACCTCATTGACTAATGCACCACCTTCCATGAGTAATTTCACTATCTCAATGAAACCGTTCTGAGAACTTAACATGAGCGCCGTCTGTCCTTGTTTATTCTTGTCGTCTAGTTTTGAACCAAACTGAATAAGTATCTTCACAGTATCAATATGTCCGTTTTTACATGCCAGCATCAACACTGTACATCCATTGTTATCTTTATCGTCTACCTTGGCTCCAGACACACTGAGTAACGTGACAGTAGTGTTGTTTTCGTTGACGAAAACTAAAACTAAAACCTTCGTTGACGAAAATTTTGACTTTTCGTCAACGAGAACTAAAACTAAAACTAAAATTAGCAGCAAGACTAAAACTAGACGAAAACTGAAATTATTACAGAACAAACGAAATAAAAACTGAAACTAAAATATAGTGTTGCTTTCGTTCACGAAAACTAAAACTAAAACCTTCGCTAACGAAAATTTTGACTTTTCGTCAACGAGAACTAAAACTAAAACTAAAATTAGAAGCAAGACTAGAACTAGACGAAAACTAAAATTATTACAGAAAAAACGAAATAAAAACTGAAACTAAAATATGACCTGGGACTAAAACAACACTACATGACAGTTTTGTGATGGCCGTTGAGAGCAGCAATCATTAGTGGGGTGGAACCATTGTTGTCTCTAACCGTCACTTTTGAACGAAACTTAATAAGTGAAAAAACAATGTCATAGTGACCTTTTTCAAAAGAAAAATGTAGAGCGGTCCAGCCTTTATAGTTACAAACATTTACATCTGCACCGGATTCAAGAAGTAATTTAACTGTCTCTGTGTACCCATTCTGAGAAGCTATAATCAGTGCGGTTGACCCAAAAATATCTTTCTCATTGACATTTGAACCTGATTCAACAAGTAATCTAACTGTTTCTGTTTGTCCATTTCGAGAAGCTATCATCATTGCGGTATAACCAGCAATATCTTTCTTATTGATATTTGAACCTAATTCAACAAGTAATTGAACTGTCTCTGTGCACTATTCTGAGAAGCTATCATCAATGCATTTGACTCAAAAGAATCTTTCTCATTGACATTTGAAAATAATTTAACAAGTAATTTAACTGTCTCTGTGTGTCCCTTTTCAGAAGCTATCATCAGTGCGGTCGACTCGTTATTATCTTTCTCATTGACATTTGAACCTAATTTAACAAGTAACTGAACTGTCTCTGTGTGTCCATTCTGAGAAGCTAAAATCAGTGCGGTTGACCCAGAAAAATCTTTCTCATTGACATTTGAACCTAATTCAAAAAGTAATTTAACTCTCTCTTTGTGTCCATTTCGAGAAGCTATCATCATTGCGGTACAACCAAAAGTATTTTTCTCATTGACATTTGAACATAATTCAACAAGTAACTGAACTGTCTCTGTGTGTCCATTCTCAGAAGCTATCATCATTGCGGTACAACCATCATTGCTTTTCTCATTGACATTTGAACCTAATTCAACAAATAATTTAACTATCTCTGTGTGTCCATTCCGAGAAGCTATCATCATTGCGGTACAACCATCATTGTTTTTCTCATTGACATTTGAACCTAATTCAACAAGTAATTTAACTGTCTCGGTGTGTCCATTCTGAGAAGCTTTCATCATTGCGGTACAACCATCATTGTTTTTCTCATTGACATTTGAACCTAATTCAACAAGTAATTTAACTGTCTCTGTGTGTCCATTCTGAGAAGCTATCATCAGTGCTGTCAAACCATGAAAAAATTTATCATTGACATTTGAACCTAATTCAACAAGTAATTTAACTGTCTCTGTGTGTCCATTATATGAAGCTAAAATCAGTGCGGTTGAACCATTATTATTTTTCTCATTGACATTTGAACCTAAGTCAACAAGTAATTTAACTGTCTCTATGTGTCCATTCTGAGAAGCTATTATCAGTGCGGTCCACCCATTTTTATTTTTCTCATTGACATTTAAACCTAATTCAACAAGTAATTTAACTGTCTCTGTGTGTCCATTATGAGAAGCTTTCATCAGTGCGGTACAACCATCATTATTTTTCTCATTGACATTTGAACCTAATTGAACAAGTAATTTAACTGTCTCTATGTGTCCATTCTGAGAAGCCATAATCAGTGCGGTCGACCCATTATTATCTTTCTCATTGACATTTGAACCTAAGTCAACAAGTAATTTAACTGTCTCTATGTGTCCATTCTGAGAAGCCATAATCAGTGCGGTCGACCCATTATTATTTTTCTCATTGACATTTGAACCTAATTCAACAAGTAATTTAACTGTCTCTGTGTGTCCATTACAGGAAGTTATTGTCAGTGCGGTCCAACCACCATTGTTTTTCTCATTGACATTTGAACCTAATTCAACAAGTAATTTAACTGTCTCTGTGTGTCCATTCTGAGAAGCCATCATCAGTGCTGTCAAACCATGAAAAAATTTATCATTGACATTTGAACCTAATTCAACAAGTAATTTAACTGTCTCTGTGTGTCCATTCTGAGAAGCCATAATCAGTGCGGTCGACCCATTATTATGTTTCTCATTGACATTTGAACCTAAGTCAACAAGTAATTTATCTGTCTCTGTTTGTCCATTTTGAGAAGCAATCATTAATGCAGTCAATCCCCCCTGATATTTCTCGTTGACACTTTCACCCGACTCTATGAGTGATTTGACTGCCTGAATCTGTCCATGCTGAGATGCTATCAACAATGGCGGCCAATCTTTATAGTTTTTAACATTATTAGTTACACCAGAGTGTTCTATGGCAGTCTTTTCATGAAACATTGTCAAGTACGAATTATGCACTTTTCACAGACTTTATACCGTGTTGTACTGCGTGGAATGTTTACATCTAGTTGACAAGTTGTAACTTTTCTTCTATTTTCACATCAATTTATCTGCATCCTATTTTACAATAAATTGTTTCTTTATTTATTTTAAAGCTTTTTATTAGCTTGATTTAACTGCCTAGAAATAATATAAAGAAAAAATGTCAAACGTTAAAAAAATATAATGTAAAAAAATCAAAATACATGTGGGACTGATATATACTGTTGTGTCCCAAAAGACAATTAGTTATGATCCTTTAAATAGAGGGGGGGGATAGAAGTCTATTATAGAACATCAATGGCGCATGCGTTGGGGGGAGGGCAATCAGACTTTTTTCTGGTGGTAATCTGGGACACAGGTGGAAGGGTGGGGAAAACTAGGATCGAGGCTGTAAAGTTCCATTAATCGTGAAGGTCCAACGGGACAAAGTGTAAAATTTATCTGTTTCTACAACCACGGTGTATAAAAGTATTGTGTATTAAGCCTTTCAATTCATTCCATAACTTAAGACAGGTAATTCTGAACTCATCTAGTGATCTCTAGAACTGTAAATCAACTCTTCACGAGGGATTTGAAAAAGATCAAGCCCAGGACTCTCATATCGATAGCAGAGCATTTACACCACTCAGCCATCTATCTCACTAAGAATCAAAGCAGCCAATTTTTAAACCAAATCTAGTTTTTTTTCATTTGAGTAATTTAGATACAATAAACTCATATTAAATAAAAAACGTGATAACCTTTTTTTGTCCTAAGGATTTAAAATTGGATTTATGTTTGATAAATATTTAATATAATCTAGATATTGTTCATATATTATATTAATATTTCTTTAAATAATAGTAGACAAACCTGTCTAGAATGGTGTATGGGGAATAAAAAAAAACGCCCTGATGTAAACTAATGGGCTCAATGATGTTACACCAATAAATAAATCACTGGGCTCATTGATGTCACCCCAATAAATAAACCACTGGACTCATTGATGTCACCCCAATAAATAAACCACTGGGCTCATTGATGTTACTCCAATAAATAAACCAATGGTCTCATTGATGTTACCCCAATAAATAAACCACTGGGCTCATTGATGTTACACCAATGAATAAACCAATGGTCTCATTGATGTTACACCAATAAATAAACCACTGGTCTCATTGATGTTACAAAAATAAATAAACCGATGGGCTCATTGATGTTACCCCAATAAATAAACCGATGGGCTCATTGATGTTACCCCAATAAATAAAACACTGGGCTCATTGATGTTACCCCAATAAATAAACCAATGGTCTCATTGATGTTACCCCAATAAATAAACCACTGGTCTCATTGATGTTACCCCAATGAATAAACCGATGAGCTCATTGATGTTACCCCAATAAAAAAAACCACTGGGCTCATTGATATTACACCAATAAATAAACCGATGGGCTCATTGGTGTTACACCAAAAATAAATCAATGGTTTCATTGATGTTACCCCCAATAAAAAAACCGATGAGCTCATTGATGTTACCCCAATAAATGAACCACTGGGCTCATTGATGTTACACCAATAAATAAACCGATGGGCTCATTGATGTTACCCCAATAAATAAACCACTGGTCTCATTGATGTTACGAAAATAAATAAACCGATGGGCTCATTGATGTTACCCCAATAAATAAACCGATCGGCTCATTGATGTTACCCCAATAAATAAACCGATGGGCTCATTGATGTTACAAAAATAAATAAACCGATGGGCTCATTGATGTTACCCCAATAAATAAACCGATGGACTCATTGATGTTACAAAAATAAATAAACCGATGGGCTCATTGATGTTATCACAATAAATAAACCGATGGGCTCATTGATGTTACCCCAATAAATAAACCGCTGGGCTCATTGATGTTACCCCAATAAATAAACCGATGGGCTCATTGATGTTACACCAATAAATAAACCACTGGTGTCATTGATGTTACCCCAATAAATTAACCACTGGGCTCATTGATGTTACACCAATAAATAAACCAATGGTCTCATTGATGTTACCCCAATAAATAAACCACTGGGCTCATTGATGTTACCCCAATAAATAAACCACTGGGCTCATTGATGTTACACCAATAAATAAACCACTGGGCTCATTGATGTTACACCAATAAATAAATCAATGGTCTCATTGATGTTACCCCAATAAATAAACCACTGGGCTCATTGATGTTACCCCAATAAATAAACCACTGGGCTCATTGATGTTACCCCAATAAATAAATCAATGGTCTCATTGATGTTACCCCAATAAATAAACCACTGGTGTCATTGATGTTACCCCAATAAATAAACCACTGGGCTCATTGATTTTACACCAATAAATAAACCAATGGTCTCATTGATGTTACCCCAATAAATAAACCACTGGGCTCATTGATGTTACCCCAATAAATAAACCGATGGGCTCATTGATGTTACCCCAATAAATAAACCACTGGGCTCATTGATGTTACCCCAATAAATAAACCACTGGGCTCATTGATGTTACACCAATAAATAAATCAATGGTCTCATTGATGTTACCCCAATAAATAAACCACTGGTCTCATTGATGTTACACCAATAAATAAATCAATGGTCTCATTGATGTTACCCCATAAATAAACCACTATGCTCATTGATGTTACACCAATAAAAAAATCAATGGTTTCATTGATGTTACCCCCAATAAATAAACCACTGGGCTCATTGATGTTACACCAATAAATAAATCAATGGTCTCATTGATGTTACCCCAATAAATAAACCACTGGGCTCATTGATGTTACCCCTATAAATAAACCACTGGGCTCATTGATGTTACCCCAATAAATAAATCAATGGTCTCATTGATGTTACCCCAATAAATAAACCACTGGGCTCATTGATGTTACCCCAATAAATAAACCAATGGTCTCATTGATGTTACCCCAATAAATAAACCACTGGGCTCATTGATGTTACACCAATAAATAAACCAATGGTCTCATTGATGTTACCCCAATAAATAAACCACTGGGCTCATTGATGTTACACCAATAAATAAACCAATGGTCTCATTGATGTTACAAAAATAAATAAACCGATGGGCTCATTGATGTTACCCCAATAAATTAACCACTGGTGTCATTGATGTTACCCCAATAAATAAACCACTGGGCTCATTGATGTTACACCAATAAATAAACCAATGGTCTCATTGATGTTACCCCAATAAATAAACCACTGGGCTCATTGATGTTACCCCAATAAATAAACCGATGGGCTCATTGATGTTACCCCAATAAATAAACCACTGGGCTCATTGATGTTACCCCAATAAATAAACCACTGGGCTCATTGATGTTACACCAATAAATAAATCAATGGTCTCATTGATGTTACCCCATAAATAAACCACTGGGCTCATTGATGTTACACCAATAAATAAATCAATGGTTTCATTGATGTTACCCCCAATAAATAAATCACTGGGCTCATTGATGTTACACCAATAAATAAATCAATGGTCTCATTGATGTTACCCCCAATAAATAAACCACTGGGCTCATTGATGTTACACCAATAAATAAATCAATGGTCTCATTGATGTTACCCCAATAAATAAACCACTGGGCTCATTGATGTCACACCAATAAATAAACCAATGGTCTCATTGATGTTACCCCAATAAATAAACCACTGGGCTCATTGATGTTACCCCAATAAATAAACCGATGGGCTCATTGATGTTACCCCAATAAATAAACCACTGGGCTCATTGATGTTACCCCAATAAATAAACCACTGGGCTCATTGATGTTACACCAATAAATAAATCAATGGTCTCATTGATGTTACCCCAATAAATAAACCACTGGTCTCATTGATGTTACACCAATAAATAAATCAATGGTCTCATTGATGTTACCCCATAAATAAACCACTGGGCTCATTGATGTTACACCAATAAATAAATCAATGGTTTCATTGATGTTACCCCCAATAAATAAATCACTGGGCTCATTGATGTTACACCAATAAATAAATCAATGGTCTCATTGATGTTACCCCCAATAAATAAACCACTGGGCTCATTGATGTTACACCAATAAATAAATCAATGGTCTCATTGATGTTACCCCAATAAATAAACCACTGGGCTCATTGATGTTACCCCAATAAATAAACCACTGGGCTCATTGATGTTACCACAATAAATAAACCAATGGTCTCATTGATGTTACCCCAATAAATAAACCACTGGGCTCATTGATGTTACCCCAATAAATAAACCAATGGTCTCATTGATGTTACCCCAATAAATAAACCACTGGCCTCATTGATGTTACACCAATAAATAAACCAATGGTCTCATTGATGTTACCCCAATAAATAAACCACTGGGCTCATTGATGTTACACCAATAAATAAACCAATGGTCTCATTGATGTTACAAAAATAAATAAACCGATGGGCTCATTGATGTTACCCCAATAAATTAACCACTGGTGTCATTGATGTTACCCCAATAAATAAACCACTGGGCTCATTGATGTTACACCAATAAATAAACCAATGGTCTCATTGATGTTACCCCAATAAATAAACCACTGGGCTCATTGATGTTACCCCAATAAATAAACCGATGGGCTCATTGATGTTACCCCAATAAATAAACCACTGGGCTCATTGATGTTACCCCAATAAATAAACCACTGGGCTCATTGATGTTACACCAATAAATAAATCAATGGTCTCATTGATGTTACCCCAAAAAATAAACCACTGGTCTCATTGATGTTACACCAATAAATAAATCAATGGTCTCATTGATGTTACCCCATAAATAAACCACTGGGCTCATTGATGTTACACCAATAAATAAATCAATGGTCTCATTGATGTTACCCCAATAAATAAACCACTGGGCTCATTGATGTTACCTCAATAAATAAACCACTGGTCTCATTGATGTTACCTCAATAAATAAACCACTGGTCTCATTGATGTTACCTCAATAAATAAACCACTGGTCTCATTGATGTTACCTCAATAAATAAACCAATGGTCTCATTGATGTTACCTCAATAAATAAACCACTGGTCTCATTGATGTTACCTCAATAAATAAACCAATGGTCTCATTGATGTTACCCCAATAAATAAACCACTGGGCTCATTGATGTTACACCAATAAATAAACCAATGGTCTCATTGATGTTACCCCAATAAATAAACCACTGGGCTCATTGATGTTACCCCAATAAATAAACCACTGGGCTCATTGATGTTACACCAATAAATAAATCAATGGTCTCATTGATGTTACACCAATAAATAAACCACTGGTCTCATTGATGTTACACCAATAAATAAACCAATGGTCTCATTGATGTTACACCAATAAATAAACCACTGGTCTCATTGATGTTACATCAATAAATAAACCACTGGTCTCATTGATGTTACACCAATAAATAAACCACTGGTCTCATTGATGTTACACCAATAAATAAACCACTGGTCTCATTGATGTTACACCAATAAATAAACCACTGGTCTCATTGATGTTACACCAATAAATAAACCAATGGTCTCATTGATGTTACACCAATAAATAAACCAATGGTCTCATTGATGTTACCCCAATAAAAAACCACTGGGCTCATTGATGTTACACCAATAAATAAACCACTGGGCTCATTGATGTTACACCAATAAATAAACCGTTTTAGAAGGAAAAATTTACTTTTAAATATGAGATTTAATTCATATGAAAACGTTAAGGTAATATAAATATCCCTAAAATTGCGAGTTAGTAAAGCAGTTTTACTTTTTATTAAAATAACACAGAATTATGTGAAACATACACTTGTCATTTTCTTTACACTTGGTAAATAAAACTCACCCCAGATTGAACATTTAATTGCGTAAACTTGTCAGCGTTACAAAAATTATTAAAAAAACTTTTTCTTTCATTTTTTAAAAACATCTTCAAAGAGATGACTCTGGTTTTTTAAGCCAATCCTTAATATGAAAATCAACTTGCCCTTAATTTCAATAACACTATCAATGTGGAGTCTTTAATATACCAAAAATTTATTTCATGTCCAGCCATAGAAGCGTAGAATTAAAAATATTTAAAATTAATCAACTTTCTAACATATGTAGACTTTTTACTTGAAGTGACAAATACTAATGGGAATTCCAGGTCTGGTTTGTTTTTAAATCCGGGTATCTAAATGGTGAAGGATTTTTCCCCTCAGTAGGTATTGCTCCCATTAGGTCACTGCACACACAAATCCCAACACAACTGTACTCTACTCTAGACTTGTCAATTGAATGTCGCAGACAAAACCCAACACAGCTGTACTCTACTCTAGACTTGTCAATAACATGTCACAGACAAAACCCAACACAACTGCACTCTACTCTAGACTTGTCAATTGCATGTCACAGACAAAACCCAACACAACTGTACTCTACTCTAGACTTGTCAATTGCATGTCACAGACAAAACCCAACACAACTGTACTCTACTCTAGACTTGTCAATTGCATGTCACAGACAAAACCCAACACAACTGCACTCTACTCTAAACTTGTCAATGGCATGTGTTCACTACAAAAGGCTTGCATGATGAATAGCTTAGACTGTAGAGGTTCTGACAAACTTATTTTAAAAATAGTTCGCCACAGTATGTTACAGTAAAAAATCATATTGATTTCTTCTTTCCGTATTCATCGTTATCAGTGTGTGAATTCCCTGTTAGGATGAGATGAAATCTCTTAGATCCTATAAACCGCTAATGGGACGGTTTTTGCAGTCCCTTCTGTCATCCCTACCATAGCCGATAGTGTAATAATAGCAAGAGAAGCACCACGGAAGAAATAGCGGGGACTTTAGTAAAAGTAGTAAAGTTCCCTTAACTCTACCTGGCCACAGGGGCAGATGAAATGTAGAATTCATCTGTTTCTATAATCTCGGCATATGAAGGGTTTGAGTGGTTAGCACAACGTCTAGCCGCCTTTAAAGTCAGGTACCCATATAAAGCTGGGTGGACATGTGGGACTTTCACCAGGACCTGAAAAAATTCCAAGGTTCTCATGAGATTTGAACGCGGGACCCTCCGGTCGACAGTCGAGCGCTCTACACCGCACGACACCCGGGGGACTTTAGCCATGAACTGAAATATCCATTGGTCCTCACAGGAGATTGAACCAGGGACCCTCAGGTAGACAGTCGAGCGCTTTACCACATGACCATCCGTCCATCAATCAGTAACTCCAGGCCTTAAAAGACAGTCAACCCTATATTATTAAATTGAGGCTGACATTTTTATTTCAAGTTATTATTTCAGAAATATTTATTTCTAAGACTTCAGATTGTTGGGACCTAGAAAAAGCGTTGCCAGATTTATTTATTTTTCTGGAGACCATGATCGAAAACGTTGCCAAGTTTTTTGGCCTGAAGCAAAATTAGCCCATGTCTCTTGTATTCAAACATGAATTTTTTGGTGGATATTTATTTTATCAACTCTAATGCCGAAGTGACTTGGGTGACAAGATCCACTGAGCCACTAACAACTTATCTAACAACCTAAACGCCGTTGATTCAACTGCTAATATAATCAGGTTTTACTGCTGGCTATGTGTCAATCTGCAAAGGTATGCTTACAATTCCTCACTTTAGAAAATTCTATTTATCAGGTTGTGGCGATTGTGGTCTTCTTTCTTTCTTTCTTTTATTGTAACTCTTTCACAACACACTATGCATCTCAAATTATATCCAACAAAATTCGACATGTCAATTGATTTGAATATGAATAAACACTATCCTTTTATTTACTCCTATTTGTTGACAAAAGGTAAATCACTACTATATGTCAAAAGCTTATCAAACATGTTACATCAACTCCTGTAAAATAACCACACACTACTTTCCAACTCCTTCGTTTCTTCCTAATTTTCCTACCTTCCTCAAATTTAGCAAAACCTACTCTAACCCCCCTCTTTCTGTCGTGACCTGTATATCTCCGCGTCCCTACAACTGACCAACGCCGTCCCTTCCGCCCGCTTTCGTCTTCCCACCTGTCCAATTACAAAATATCTGACTCTACACGCTGCTGCTATTAATCATCAATCATCACATACTTTCACTGTCCGTACAATTCGTTTATCAATCTATCTATTTATCACTCAATCTATCTGTCTATTTATCTTACAATACGTCTTTCTTTCTATCTATGTCTATCTATCTACTTTCACTGTCCTGACACTATTAGCAACTAGAAACTTAGATTGCGCCGTTGTTGCATCCTGGCTATTTGCGATATCGGGCTCCGACCAACTTATAAAAATTGTATTAGAACCTGTAAAAAAAAGTTAACTCTATGCCCCGCATATGATACTCGCTCATGGCCGCTATCAATGTGCCACCTTGTGGCCAAAATAACCTCACCGCCATCATCATTTTCAATCAGACCAGTTTGTCCGTGGCTGCAGTCGCTTTAGTTAGAAGTATGAACACGACACATTAAGTTATGCTATTGGACATGGCCACATATTTGATATTATAATATATAATATGTGGACATGATCATCGAGTCATACAGACTTTTAACACTTGAGATGTGGTCTAGGGGAGGTAATCTTTGTTCTTAAGATATAAACGTTAGTTATCTCTGCTATAGTATATGAAAGAATCAATAAAATCATAATAAAATTATGTTGAATCACTCGCATAAAATATGTCCAGTAAATATAAGACATCATTTTAGTTCCTGGGATACTCTGTTATAATGAATCACTCACCATAAATATCTTCAAATACATACGGATATTAATCTAACTCCTGGCACTTTTGTTTGTGTCTGATCTGATGATCTTATATCTTTGAAATGTAATATTGCACATTGCGAAGACTTATTCTCATAGAACTTGTTGTTGTTGTTGTAATGCCACCATTTGCTGCGGTATTTATGTGATGACGTTATTTTTAAGTGGTCCAGTCTATGTTAAGACGAAATGAAATGTTTCAGTTTATATGAATACATGTATTTGGATAAACTATTTTATAGTAACTTTAAGAAAAGGAAAGTTCTTTTAGGCCATCGAACTAATTATTTGATTGTATAGCCATTTGATTATTTTGTTGAGAATTACCAAAATAATCCTGTGAAATTGTGTTGGAGATATATATTGTTAGTATATGACAAAGTGTGTGTGTGTATATATATATATAAATATGCCTATCACAGAAACCACATCGCTTTTTTAAAAGTCCTCTACCATTGACTAAATAAAATGACGTCATGTAGCACATAAATAAATATTCAGACACAAAAGCACAAAAACACAATTATGTCGGATTTGGAAAATATCATTATAAAATGACGCTGCACATTCTAATTTGTTTTGTATACGGGCGTACATATGTGTCATAACTCAGGTTATCCCTCATACTAGGTCATCAGAATTATTCCCCTTATGTTGATATGCGTGAGCTCTCTTAGAGCCGTGAGATCAAACTCGCTGTGTCCCTCAACATCTGAAGACCGCCATAAAGGCCAACGGCAAGCCAGCTATCAGACTATCCACCCTTTGGTCCACAAGCCTGGTGCACTCGTAAAGCACACGCATCTACATACAAAGATGCCAAAAAAGAAAAACGGAATTATTATCATTTGCAATTATGTCCTAACAATTATCTAAACATGGATTGTTGATCCATTGATTATTAATTATAAAATAAATTCGCAACCCAAATAAAATTCTTCCGCGACCAACACGTTGAGAAACATTGGAGTAATGGATACCTGAGACTGTCAATGACTGCAGTGCTGTTGTCCAAATGTCGCACACCTGTCACATAACCTTACACGGTATTCGGACAAAACCCCCACGGACAAAACCCTCTGCGGACAAAACCCCCACTGGACCTCTCCCCAATTCTTTGTTATAAAATTTATTATTTGACCCTCATTTTTATTAAAAATGTAATATATAATATCTGGATGAAAATATATATTTAATAATACGTATTTTTAAGGAATTTTTTTTTCAAAGTACCCCAAGTAGTTGCATTAGCCCGTCGAGCCATTGTGGTCCTAAGTCAATCTCTTGTTGACTTTACATCAACAGGTATCTTATCTTACAAGGTAAAAAAAAAACAAAATTAAATGTTTTAGCCCAAGGTCAATACTGACCGTGTCTTTATTCTACCTTTTAATTCTCGCGCCAGACACACATTTTATAGCAGACGGTAAAACAAACAGCATAAGAACCACAGTGGTCGAAAGTCAATCCTTTATTTAGGTAAAACAGCATAAAAACATGCCTAATAATAGACTGTGTTGACAGACACGATATCTATTATATTGAAAAACATTTCCCTTAGCCCACGGTCCACTTGGTATATATACAAGTATTAATAATATTGAACTATATACAATCTTAATAATTTGCGGGTTTTGTCCTCTGGGGGTTTTGTACGCTGGGGGTTATGTCCGCTGGAGGTTTTGTCCGCTAGAGGTTTTGTCCGTGGGGGATTTGTCCGTGGGGGCTTTGTCCGTGGGGGGTTTTATCCGCTGGGGGTTGTCCTACACTCACCTTGCACACACCCCCATAACACTTTCCTCGGAGACACCTCCCTCGTCTGATGATCTTGGTTGTCTTTTTTTTATTGTTTACGTTAACATGACATTCAGCTGCAAAAAAATTAGAATATTTTATTAATATAACAAGTTTCAGTTTTTGAAATAAATTTAGTTAATTTACGATTTTAGTTGTGTTGAAACCAATGTAATAAAAATTGATTGATTAAAAAACGACTTAATTTTACCACAAGATGTACAATACAATTATATAGTTATATTATGTATATAAAACTGATATAGTTATATTATGTATATAAAACTGATATAGTTATATTATGTATATAAAACTGATTTAGTTCTATTATGTATATAAAACTGATATAGTTATATTATGTATATAAAACTGATATAGTTATATTATGTATATAAAACTGATATAGTTATATTATGTATATAAAACTGATATAGTTATATTTGTATATAAACTGATATAGTTATATTTGTATATAAAACTGATATAGTTATATTATGTATATAAAACTGATATAGTTATATTATGTATATAAAACTGATATAGTTATATTTGTATATAAAACTGATATAGTTATATTATGTATATAAAACTGATATAGTTATATTATGTATATAAAACTGATATAGTTATATTATGTATATAAAACTGACCTTGGGTTGTTTTTTCATTTTTAATAACACTGCGCAAACACGTCATGCTCGGCTGCATTCAAAGTTTCGGGTTTCCAGATTTTTTTTAAAAAAAAGGTCTCGAGAGTATTAATCTTTTGAGCAACCATGCGTGCAAAGAAAATACCTTTTAAAAAAAGTTTTTAAATTGCATTCTCCATACCCACCCATCCATTCCCCCAAACAGCAGCATGGTTGTTAAGCGCTGATTGGTTTAGTTTTCTTGTGTGCTAGTTTGGGAATGTGCCCTTACCTGTTGCATTACCAGTATACAGTATTAACTAGACACAAGTGAAGAATTTATTACTCAGTATAGAATCAAGTACGTTTTGTTTTGTCTATTGAGATTCATAGTCGGATCCAAAATTGGACAATAAGGTGCATCATTTAGTCAATTCTAGGATTGCGCTCCACACAGTTAGTTGGATATTCCATAGCAAGGCGATTTTCTGAAGGGGCATTGATGCTGCATATCATCAACTTTAGGGGGGGGGCATTATAATGGACAGGCTAGCTATACGAATGGCTACGGATTCCACAGCTAGAATCTCCCATTGGAATTTTATTTTGCCAGTCACAATGAAGGGCGAAAAAAAAACAACAATTGAAGTGCCGTCACGTTTGTAGTGAATTTATAATTAGGTGAAGGGGCGGTTTGCTGGATACAACACCCAGTCATCGATGTCATGCTGGATACAATACCCAGTAGTCGATGTCATACTGGATACAATACTCAGTAGTCGATGTCATGCTGGATACAACACTCAGTCATCGATGTCATGCTGGATACAACACCCAGTCATCGATGTCATGCTGGATACAACACTCAGTCATCGATGTCATGCTGGATACAACACCCAGTCATCGATGTCATGTTTGATACAACACCCAGTCATCGATGTCATGCTGGATACAACACCCAGTAATCAGTGGCATGGTGGAATTAGGCTTCTTACACTTTCACTGTGTAACTTTCAATACATAATGGTGTCAGTGTAAATGCAGGAACAAACAAAGATCCTATGTTTAGATAAAGAAGTGTATGTGTATGGAGGAGGAATGAGAGTGTAGTGCAATGTTAACACGAGTATCGGACATGGGATGTGATGTTTTCTTAACTGCTATTGCTTAGATCTGTGAAGTTTGTGTTTAACTACCAGCCATACAAAGCGTAATTTATGTCTATAACAGACGATAGTTTTCCTTTCTTTTTTTATTGGTTAAAGTAACAAACTGTCTCGAATTATGGACTTGTGAAATAGTCAACAAATATTTCATGTTGTGCACCACATAGTGCAGTAAAGTTGTAAACACCTATAATTTGTTTTCCCCACTCCCAGCTTCATGGAAACTATCAAAAGCAAACATTTAGTCGTCTGTGTCTTGATTTGTATCACATCTCCTCGGTGTATTTTTTAGTTGAATATCACGTGACTGCGTCATTTATAAGTAGAAGAAAAAAAAAAAACACCTTATACCAATGTTGTACAGGAACTTTGTTATGAACTCAGTTACAGACTGAGGGGGTATGTGGGACAGGGGTGGACTGAAAAGAAATACGTGGAGGTGAAAAGGATAAACTAAAGAGGGGTGGAGAGTTTAGACATTTTCAAAGATGTCATGTGTAAAATGAAGACGTTTGCCCTACCCTTCTCACCTTATAGCCCCCCCCCACCACACACACAAATAGCTATTCCTCGCCCCAGAAATATCTATATAGCCTAAACCTCCTGACATTCCCCTCCCCTCCTATGAAAAAAAACTAAATCTTCCAACCGTGTCCAGCGTGGGAAAAAGAAAGGGGGACTCCTGCTGGTTCCGTCATTAACAAAATAAAAATGGGGGCTAACATAGACAACCCTTTGTCTTCCCTCCCCCCTTTCGCCCCTTTCAGAAACGTATTACATTGAAAAAAAAGTGGGTTGAATGTGGAGGCTTGCAATGGTAGTCAAGAATGGCTGAACAGACATTTCAGATGAAAAAAGAAGGTAGGCTGAGTTCAGAGGGTGGGGAAGAAAGGAATGTACATTAGGGTGGAGTAAAAAAAATTCTTAATATCTTGTTTGGATAGCTATACAACTTGCTAACGCATGCATTTAGTAATGTGGCGAAAAATCAGACATTTAAAGCATATCTTGAGGTTCCGCAGTTGAACTAAAGTATAGGCATATTTCGATAAAAAAGAAATAATCTTTAAAAAACAAGTTTATATGTACAACATATTAATGTTGTTGATTACCTTTTTAACAGTCTATAAAACGTTACAAGTAAAAAGAACCATATATTTGAAGGGAAAACACATGCAAACTGTCTAACATTTTTTATAGCTACAAATGATGTTGGGCTTTGGTGTCCAGTTTTGGCATTATTTATAATCTGTGGTTAGGATAGTTTGTATCTTTCAAGTAAAATCATATTTTGTTAGATTTCAAAATGTATTATAGCTAAAAAGGAATTAATAGTAACAACAAAATAAATATATCACCCAAAGTTATCAAAACGAATTGTTCTACTCTCTCTTGAAACTCTCTTGAATCTCAATCAGTTTAGCTGTAAGCTGAGACCTAATCTCAATGTGATACTTAAACTCGGCATGATAATTGCCATACAGCCCTATGGCAAGCAAGTTACCTGACTGGTAAAACTCAACCTCCAAAAGTTCGCAAAGATATGGCAATTGGGAAATACATTTATGATAAACTCTCTACAACCCTCAACACGGGTCGGTCTAGAAGATCACTCTATTTCACTCAAATCATTTCTAACTATAACTACATTGTGCGTGCTCGAGATATAGTAATATCATTCAAACTCACAATACCGGGACACTAAATGTAGTGTGTCCATTGATCATTTCAAGCTCTCACTGTGTGATCTTTCTACCTGAATCTAATTAGCTGGTCTCCATACAGGCCCCACATCAGTCTCCAAATAGTCTATGTAGCTTCTACCTGTTCATATTTTCTATCAAACTGACCTCCACTAAGTTATTTAATCTTTATGTCCCATGTAGAAGACCTGTTTGTCCATTGACTTTAGATATATCCAGTCTAGGGGCTGTATGTATCTAATCCTTTCTCTTTTTTAAAAAAAAAACTAGTAGGTTATATCTTTTTTTTTTTGCCAGGTTGGCAAATTGTCAATAGTCAATTTCACCTTAAAATCTCCTGTCATTGTTTACCCCTTATTCCCCCCACTTTCTATTTTATTGTCTCAGGTGAAGCCATGTCTCTTAAGATGACACAATGACGGGATACACAAGGTTTATAGGTGCCTCTCAATGTAGTCAAAAGAAAATGCCACCTTAATGAGTCAAGAAAATAATAATTCAGATTTAAAATTCTTAAATATCTAAATCCCAATAACTTAAGAGAAGAAATAGTAAGCAACGTTCATTGATAAGGCAAAAAGAGTAGCATGCCAATTTTGGTATATTTTTTGTTCAACGATGTGGTTTATGTATGCAAGGTTATATATAGTGGGGGAGAGGACTTATAAAAATAGAGATTTGTAGCTTTGTTATTTTCAAATCTATTTGGGCAAATAAATTAAGATAATAGAAGAATAATATAGCACATACATAGATAAAGTTAAACACATGTAGAGATTATAGTATTGTATTTGTGTTTTATAACCATTGAAAATTTAGTTATTCTAAAAAATGAAAAATTATTGTATAGATTGGTGGTGATTAGTGGTTTACTTTAAAATACCTGAATCTAAAAAAATTGTATACGAATTTTTTTTCTTAATAATCTCATAAAATCTAGTTGACTGCTTGTAGTTATAATTATATCTGATAAAAAATGCAAGTAAAATGAAGAAAAATTATGTTCCTTTTTGTATTTTGGAATTCTATGATTGGTGTTTATTTTGAAGGTGGCTAATGTAATCATGACAACATAAGATTTTATGAAGAAAAAAGACATTTTCTTTTCTTATCTTCTTAAAGACTTAAAGCCTTTTATTATCTCATTAGGGTTAAAAATAAGGGAGCTATATTTTTGAGACCCCCCCTAATCCCTAAATATTTAATGTAATGTTTCTTTTGCTACTCGTCTTCTCAATGTTTCTTGTTTTCACCATCCAGTATTTGAAATCTTTATATAAAGTAAATACTGAAAATTCAGGATAAATACTATTTTTTAGTCATTTCATCACCTTTGGTTAAACTCCCTGTCATCTTATATCTGACAGTTGTTCAACTGTATTTTACATGTCTCATCTAAGCAGACATCAAAGACACCTCTCTATAATTAAAAATTATGTGTCCTAAGGCTTCATTTATATAAATAAAAATGTAACCATGATTCACGCTATTAATCATAACTCCAAAAGTTCTTCACAAATTACCTTAAAATTTACACACAAAATTGCAGCAAATTACTTGGCGTGTTAATATATACATTTTATATAGACATCACACCAATAATATTTAAAAATAATCTTTAATCGATAATTGGAAGCAAGGGCTTTCTTAATAATTACTATTCCTGGTACAGCTTGTTTAAGCTAGTTTATTAAATTTAAAAAATGCCAATACTTCTTGCTTTTGGCGAATTATTAATTGTCATTTAAGGTCCTGCATGAGATGATATTCAATTTTTATAGGGCAACAAGTTTGTCATTGTTATGATCGCCTGCATTACTGCTGTAGTCATAATTGTCATTACAATTGTGTCATACACTTCTCTGAGGTAACAGAATTTGTCTATCAATATCTCTCTCTATCTACCTATATCTTTTCTCTATCTATAATTATATGTGTACATTTGTATTTGTGTAAAGTCCCTGTAAGGATGAGATAAAATATCTCAGATCCTATAAACCACTAATGGGACGGTTATTATGGTGCCCTTCTTTCATCACCACCATAGCTGATAGTACAATGGCCATGGAGGCACCACGGGAGACATAGCGGGAACTTTAACAATGACCTTAAATATTCATTGGTCCTCTTCATAGATCAAACCAGGGGCCCTCAGGTCAACAGTCGAATGCTTAACCGCACGACCATCTGTTCCTTGAATACATTTCTTCATATGACTGATATAATTTGAATATGTCACTTTGAATGGTTTGAAATATGGATTAGTGCCATACACAACAAAACACTTGAGTTAAACAAATATCAAATATTATCTCATCTATGCATTGTCATTCCACTGTCTGAAAAAATGTAATTGTCATCTGTGAATAAAATAAAATTTGGCTTTCCTTGTACTAAGACTCCATGTCCTTAGAACTATTACATCCATTATGTTTCCACTAAACATTGAGGCTCTATGTCCATAGAACTATCACAGCCATTATGTTTCCATTAAACACAACATATTTTACTGTCTTTAATCTGTGTTGCTCTGTGACCTACTCTGCATCAAACTTAAAACCAGTTTCATGTGAGTTTGAGCTTTATGTATGTGATGTGATTTTAAAAAATAACGTGTCCTGTATTTACCATCAGTACTTGGGACGGGATTGCATTGTGGTAAAGTCATTAACTACCTACCAGAAGTTCTTGAGTTTAAAACCCAGTAATAGCCAGTACTTTTTCAGGTCTAACATGTGTCCTTAAGTTCTACCAGCTTACTAATGGGTTCCTAACATTTGTTGGGAAAAGTCATGGTTGCTGAGCATGCAGTTGAGCTAACACAGTGTTGGCACAATTTGGTTGAGAAATGAAAAAAACAAACTATTCCTACACTATATCCTACACTATTCCTACACTATATCCTACACTATATCCTACACTATTCCTACACTATATCCTACACTATATCCTACACTATTCCTACACTATATCCTACACTATTCCTACACTATATCAAACTAAAAACTAAGGCGGGGGTGACGCCCTGTTAATTGTTCTATTTATAACCAGGAAAAAAATCAGTCGAGAAAATGTTCTGAAATGAGTTATTTTAGGACACGCTGGCTAGCAACTTTTACACCAAAAATAGTAGCAATTTTGAGTCATAAGCTGCAAAACTTTCTATTTAGCTTTTTAAAAAAATTGTTTGGCAATAGAAACAAATTAATTGTAACCAAAACATATGATGAAAAATTTAATAATTTTTAATGCTCATTTTTATCGTTCATTCAATTAGAGCTAGTCATGCCAAACATCATCACCATCTAGCTTCACATGAGATGTCACCCATAGCACGAGATAACCCAGGCTATCACACAGAGGACAAGTCACCTGGAGAAAACTATACAGTGACATGCCAGTAGTGCTGGGGTTCAAACACATCTACGACACACCATCACAGACTGAAACTGATCAAACTGTGAGCCCAAAGGGAACAGTCAAACACATCTATGACACACCATCACAGACTGAAACTGATCAAACTGTGAGCCCAAAGGAAACAGTCAAACACATCTATGACACACCATCACAGACTGAAACTGATCAAACTGTGAGCCCAAAGGAAACAGTCAAACACATCTATGACACACCCTCACAGACTGAAACTGATCAAACTGTGAGCCCAAAGGAAACAGTCAAACACATCTATGACACACCATCACAGACTGAAACTGATCAAACTGTGAGCCCAAATGAAACAGTCAAACACATCTATGACACACCATCACAGACTGAAACTGATCAAACTGTGAGCCCAAAGGAAACAGTCAAACACATCTATGACACACCATCACAGACTGAAACTGATCAAACTGTGAGCCCAAAGGAAACAGTCAAACACATCTATGACACACCATCACAGACTGAAACTGATCAAACTGTGAGCCCAAAGGAAACAGTCAAACACATCTATGACACACCCTCACAGACTGAAACTGATCAAACTGTGAGCCCAAAGGAAACAGTCAAACACATCTATGACACACCATCACAGACTGAAACTGATCAAACTGTGAGCCCAAAGGAAACAGGGGAGACTTTGCTGCAGGAATTTGTACCAGAACCTCTGGCTCAAGTAGAACTACAAGATGTGTCCGAACTACCAGATGTGTCAGAACTAAAAGTTGTGTTAGCTGTGAATTTGAATTTTGAACAATAATGTGTTTTTTGTGAAAGTTGCTATAGCAATCAGGTTTTGTCAAGTTAATTATATATTATTTAATTTTGTTGTAATGGAAGAATCATCTTTGTTCATGATACTGATACATGTATTACTTGACACTTATTGTTTGTGTATTTTAGATCAAAATATATAGAAAATGATATAATTAATATTTAAAGACCTGTTTATTAAAGTTAATGGAAACACTATTGAATTAATATAATTGATGAGACTTTATCTTGAAAAGATTCTATAGTTCTCTGCAAGATTCATGGTGATTATTTCTTTTATATGTATGATAACATGTGTGAGATGCAAAGAAAGACTGAAGCAGCTGATTTGAAGCGGTGTATCAGAAGTAAAACTGTTCAGATAAAAGATTAAACTAGTTCTAAAGAAAAAGTTATTTTTGTACTTTGCATGCCAATTTGTTTTCCAGAAACTTTATGTAAATGTTTGAAAATGTCATTTTTTAAAATCTATATTTGTATGTTAAAATAAAATTGTTTCATTAAGACATATAGACTGGTCTATGTTTTAATTATCAATGAATGTAATTAACACCTCGAATAAAATAATTTGTTCTTTATGCTATCTTTGTTGCCTAAATTGAATACCTTAATCAAAAAGTGTAAAAAGTAATTTCCCTTTTTAAAAAATAATCACAAGAAAATGAATCTACACTGCACAGAAAGTTAACTACCAAATGTGCAAAAAAAATTTCAACTCATCCCTAAACTCAAGAAGTAGAAAACTTGCTTGAGTTGTAAAATTAGGACCAGCACAAGAGAGAAAATGTAAAAAAAAAGCCATGAAGTTAGGATAATTTCTTTATTCTTTTAAAAAAAAGAGGTTTAATATATAATAATTAGTAAGTTTAAATATTTTTCTACTACACGTAGGTTTTAAAAAACACCAGATAAATAATATGTTACTACATTTTAATTTTATAGAGCTTTCTATGGTTCCCACGTACCCAGTGATGTTATGCTTGATGGTGCCCACGGCAGACTCTGGGAATGCAAACCCTTTACTTTTCTTTATCTATGCTAAAGTGGTGAAAATGCCAACCATTTGCCATATTTTATCGATGCTAAGGAGGTGAAAAATTATTTTAGTTTAATTAATTAACAAGATCATAAAATATCTCTTTTTAACTTTAGTTTGCAATTTATTATTTCGTCAGTATTTATCATTATATTTGTCATTGACATTCAATAAGTAATTTAACTGTCTCTGTGTGTCTATTAAAAGAAGCCTTCATCAGTGCGGTCGAACCATCATTAACTTTATCATTGACATTTGAACCTGATTCAACAAGTAATTTAACTGTCTCTGTGTGTCTATTATACGAAGCTTTTATCAGTGCGGTCCTAACAACATTATCTTTATCATTGACATTTGAACCTGACTCAATAAGTAATTTAACTGTCTTTGTGTGTCCATTATAAGAAGCTTTCATCAGTGCGGTCGTACCATCTTTACATTTATCATTGACATTTGATCCTGATTCAACAAGTAATTTAACTGTCTGTGTGTGTCCATTCTGAGAAGCTTTCATCAGTGCTGTCCATGCATTATTACCTTTATCATTCACATTTGAACCTAATTCAACAAGAAATTTAACTGTCTTTGTGTTTCCATTATGAGAAGCGCTCATCAATGCGGTCCATCCATCATTAACTTTATCATTCACATCTGAACCTAATTCAACAAGAAATTTAACTGTCTCTGTGTGTCAATTAAAGGAAGCTTCCATTAGTGCGGTTCTACCATTTTTATCTTTATCATTGACATTTGAGCCTGATTCAACAAGTAATTAAAATGTCTCTGTGTATCCATTATAAGAAGCTATCAGCAGTGCGGTCGTACCATCATTATCTTTATCATTGACATTTGCACCTGATTCAACAAGTAATTTAACTATCGTTGTGTGTCCATTATAAGAAGCTTTCATCAGTGCGGTCGTACCATCTTTCCATTTATCATTGACATTTGATCCTGATTCAACAAGAAATTTAACTGTCTCTGTGTGTCCATTAAAGGAAGCTTCCATTAGTGCGGTTCTACCATTATTATCTTTATCATTGACATTTGAGCCTGATTCAACAAGAAATTTAACTGTCTCTGTGTGTCCATTAAAGGAAGCTTCCATTAGAGCGGTTCTACCATTATTATCTTTATCATTGACATTTGATCCTGATTCAACAAGTAATTTAACTATCTCTGTATGTCCATTATAAGAAGCTTTCATAAGTGCGGTGTCAAGATCATTATCTTTATCATTGACATTTGCACCTGATTCAACAAGAAATGTAACTGTCTCAGTGTGTCCATTATAAGAAGCTTCCATTAGAGCGGTCCTACCATTATTAACTTTATCATTGACATTTGAGCCTAATTCAACAAGTAATTTAACTGTCTCTGTGTGTCCATTATAAGAAGCTTTCATCAGTGCGGTCGTACCATCATTACATTTATCATTGACATTTGCACCTGATTCAAAAAGTAATTTAAATGTCTCTGTGTATCCATTATAAGAAGCTTTTATCAGTGCGGTCGTACCATCATTATCTTTATCATTGACATTTGCACCTGATTCAACAAGTAATTTAACTATCTCTGTGTGTCCATTATAAGAAGCTTTGATCAGTGCGGTGTCAAGATCATTATCTTTATCATTGACATTTGCACCTGATTCAACAAGTAATTTAACTATCGCTGTGTGTCCATTATAAGAAGCTTTCATCAGTGCGGTGTCAAGATCATTATCTTTATCATTGACATTTGAACCTGATTCAACAAGAAATTTAACTGTCTCTGTGTGTCCTTTATAAGAAGCTTCCATTAGTGCGGTCCTACCATTATTAACTTTATCATTGACATTTGAGCCTAATTCAACAAGTAATTTAAATGTCTCTGTGTGTCTATTATAAGAAGCTTTCATCAGTGCGGTCGTACCATCATTATCTTTATCATTGACATTTGCACCTGATTCAACACGTAATTTAACTATCTCTGTGTGTCCATTATAAGAAGCTTTGATCAGTGCGGTGTCAAGATCATTATCTTTATCATTGACATTTGCACCTGATTCAACAAGTAATATAACTGTCTCTGTGTGTCCATTATAAGAAGCTTTCATCAGTGCGGTCGTACCATCATTACATTTATTATTGACATTTGAGCCTAATTCAACAAGTGATTAAAATGTCTCTGTGTATCCATTATAAGAAGCTTTCATAAGTGCGGTCGTACCATCATGACATTTATCATTGACATTTGATTCTGATTCAACAAGAAATTTAACTGTCTCTGTGTGTCCATTAAAGGAAGCTTTCATAAGTGCGGTGTCAAGATCATTATCTTTATCATTGACATTTGAGCCTGATTCAACAAGAAATTTAACTGTCTCTGTGTGTCCATTAAAGGAAGCTTCCATTAGAGCGGTTCTACCATTATTATCTTTATCATTGACATTTGATCCTGATTCAACAAGTAATTTAACTATCTCTGTCTGTCCATTATAAGAAGCTTTCATAAGTGCGGTGTCAAGATCATTATCTTTATCATTGACATTTGAGCCTAATTCAACGAGTAATTTAACTGTCTCTGTTCGTCCATTATAGGTAGCTTTCATTAGTGCGGTCGTACCATCATTACATTTATCATTGACATTTGAACCTGATTCAACAAGTAATTTAAATGTCTTTGTGTATCCATTATAAGAAGCTTTCATCAGTGCGGTCGTACCATCATTATCTTTATCATTGACATTTGCACCTGATTCAACAAGTAATTTAACTATCTCTGTGTGTCCTTTATAAGAAGCTTTCATCAGTGCGGTGTCAAGATCATTATCTTTATCATTGACATTTGAACCTGATTCAACAAGAAATTTAACTGTCTCTGTGTGTCCATTATAAGAAGCTTCCATTAGTGCGGTCCTACCATTATTAACTTTATCATTGACATTTGAGCCTAATTCAACAAGTAATTTAACTGTCTCTGTGTGTCCATTATAGGAAGCTTTCATCAGTGCGGTCGTACCATCATTACATTTATCATTGACATTTGAACCTGATTCAACAAGTAATTTAAATGTCTCTGTGTGTCCATTATAAGAAGCTTTCATCAGTGCGGTCGTACCATCATTATCTTTATCATTGACATTTGCACCTGATTCAACAAGTAATTTAACTATCGCTGTGTGTCCATTATAAGAAGCTTTCATCAGTGCGGTGTCAAGATCATTATCTTTATCATTGACATTTGCACCTGATTCAACAAGAAATTTAACTGTCTCTGTGTGTCCTTTATAAGAAGCTTCCATTAGTGCGGTCCTACCATTATTAACTTTATCATTGACATTTGAGCCTAATTCAACAAGTAATTTAAATGTTTCTGTGTGTCTATTATAAGAAGCTTTCATCAGTGCCGTCGTACCATCATTATCTTTATCATTGACATTTGCACCTGATTCAACAAGTAATTTAACTGTCTCTGTGTGTCCATTATAAGAAGCTTTCATCAGTGCGGTCGTACCATCATTATCTTTATCATTGACATTTGCACCTGATTCAACAAGTAATTTAACTATCTCTGTGTGTCCATTATAAGAAGCTTTCATCAGTGCGGTGTCAAGATCATTATCTTTATTATTGACATTTGCACCTGATTCAACAAGAAATGTAACTGTCTCAGTGTGTCCATTATAAGAAGCTTCCATTAGAGCGGTCCTACCATTATTAACTTTATCATTGACATTTGAGCCTAATTCAACAAGTAATTTAACTGTCTCTGTGTGTCCATTATAAGAAGCTTTCATCAGTGCGGTCGTACCATCATTACATTTATCATTGACATTTGCACCTGATTCAACATGTAATTTAACTGTCTCTGTGTGTCCATTATAAGAAGCTTTCATCAGTGCGGTCGTACCATCATTATCTTTATCATTGACATTTGCACCTGATTCAACAAGTAATTTAACTATCGCTGTGTGTCCATTATAAGAAGCTTTCATCAGTGCGGTGTCAAGATCATTATCTTTATTATTGACATTTGCACCTGATTCAACAAGAAATGTAACTGTCTCAGTGTGTCCATTATAAGAAGCTTCCATTAGAGCGGTCCTACCATTATTAACTTTATCATTGACATTTGAGCCTAATTCAACAAGTAATTTAACTGTCTCTGTGTGTCCATTATAAGAAGCTTTCATCAGTGCGGTCGTACCATCATTACATTTATCATTGACATTTGCACCTGATTCAACATGTAATTTAACTGTCTCTGTGTGTCCATTATAAGAAGCTTTCATCAGTGCGGTCGTACCATCATTATCTTTATCATTGACATTTGCACCTGATTCAACAAGTAATTTAACTATCGCTGTGTGTCCATTATAAGAAGCTTTCATCAGTGCGGTGTCAAGATCATTATCTTTATCATTGACATGTGAACCTGATTCAACAAGAAATTTAACTGTCTCTGTGTGTCCATTATAAGAAGCTTCCATTAGTGCGGTCCTACCATTATTACTTTTGTCATTGACATTTAAACCTAACTCAACAAGTAATTTAACTGTCTCTGTGTGTCTATTATAAGAAGCTTTCATCAGTGCCGTCGTACCATCATTATCTTTATCATTGACATTAGCACCTGATTCAACAAGTAATTTAACTGTCTCTGTGTGTCCATTGTGAGAAGCAATCAATAATGCAGTCAATCCCCCCTTATATTTCTCGTTGATATTTACACCTGACTCTATGAGTGATTTGACTGAGTGAATCTGTCCATGATGAGATGCAATCAACAATGGCGGCCAACCTTTCTCTTCTTTAACATTATCAGTTACACCAGAGTGTTCTATTGCAGTCTTTACATGAAACATTGTCAAGTAAGAATTATGTACTTTGCACAGTCTTTATATCCTTGTTGTATGGAGTGGCATGTTAACATTTAGTTGACCAATTGTAACTTTTCTTCTATTTTCACATCAATTAATCTGCAGCCTATTTTACAATTAACTGTTTCTGTATTCCATTTAAAGCTTTTTATTTGTTTGATTAACTGCCTAGAAATAATATAAATAAAATAAATTAGATTTATGTCATAGGAAAAAAACAAGGTAAAATAAATGTCTCTAAAAATTCCAGCTAGTAAAGCAGCATTACTTTTTTTTTAAAATAACACAGAGCTAAATGAAACATTCACTTGTTATTTTCTTTACACATGGTAAAGAAAACTTACCCCAGATTTAAAAATTAATTGCGTAAAATTGTCAGCGTTACAAAATTATTATAAAACTTTTTTTTTTCATTCTTTAAAAACATCTTCAAAGAAATGACTCGGGATGTTTAAGCCAATCCTATATATGAAAATCAACTTGAACTTTGACTTCAACAACACTATCAATGTGGAGTCTTATTTCAATTTCCAGCCATAGACGCGTAGAATTAAAAATATTTAACAATTTATCAACTTTCTTACATTTATTCAACAAGTAATCTTATAAAATGTAGTCTTCTTACTTGAATTGACAAATAGTAATGGGAATTCCAGGTATGGTTTGTTTTTAAATCCGGGTATCTAAATGGTGAAGGATTTTTCCCCTCTGTAGGTACTGCTCCCAATAGGTCACTGCACACACAAAACCCAACACATCTGTACTCTACTCTAGACTTGTCAATTGCATGTCACAGACAAAACCAAACACAACTGTACTCTACTCTAGACTTGTCAATTGCATGTCACAGACTAAACCCAACACAACTGCACTCTACTCTAGACTTGTCAATTGCATGTCACAGACAAAACCCAACACAGCTGCACTCTACTCTAGACTTGTCAATTGCATGTCACAGACAAAACCCAACACAACTGTACTCTACTCTAGACTTGTTAATTGCATGTCACAGACAAAACCCAGCACGGGCTGTCTGTGTAGTGTGCCGCCCGGTATAGACCTTTCTCATAAAGTAGTCCCCTTACTGAATTGTTTGTTTAGAGGGGCTAGTTACACTTCCGGTACCAATTAATGTACTTGAATTTGCGAATAATAAATTTCTGTTGCCGCTATTCTTTTAATTTTAATCTTGAAAATCAAATAATCAAAATATAATATATTTTTCAGTGTGATTATTTATTATTATTTTAAAAGTTAAAACTATAACAATGTTTTTCTGATTTTTAATACTATACGATATAATTTTTATAATTGAAGACCGCTGCTAACACTAGTGTATGCTCTCGACATTTTAATCTTAATATTTTAATGGACTGTCTGTAAACAGTTAAACATGTGTTTAATGCAAACAACTTCAACTCAGTAAAAAAGTACAATTGTATACCAATGTATAAAGTTGACATTTTGAATTGACTCATTGTAGTCCGACTTCCTTGACCAAAAGGCTATGTTTTTTGTTAATTTGTCATTTTTCAAAAATTTGTATCTGGCTGTACATATATAAATTCCCTTCTCGCACCAAAAAATCACCAGATATTTTCATTTTAAAAAATATTAAATAAGTAACATATTTTATTATAATATCATATGTTTTTTCCTTTTACCTGTAAATTATGAGGTTCGTGATTTTTTCTCTGGCTTCTATAGCATTTCGCTGATAGTTTGACTACATTTCCTAGTGTAGAGCTAAGGTCTGTAACTGTATATTGTTTATTTAAGAAAAATAACACATTGACCATCACCTCAGCATAATGAACAGTGGCGCAACCGGGGGGGGGGCTTGAGGCCCCCCCAGACCAAATCATCAATACATATTTTACTATATAAAGTTACTAAAAAGACTGTTAAACTGTCTTTTTTCAATATGTGAGCCCCCACCCCCAGCACTTTTCGCTGGTTGCACCACTGAATGTGAGGTAGTAGTTTCAAACCTTTTACTACCGAGTTTTAATTACTATCTATCGCACAATATATGCTAACCAAAAATATATTGTTTTAACAATCATGGTTAAATAATATAATGTACATGAGCATGGGCGTATCTATCCCTAAACAGGTAACCAGCCCCGTAGCGTGAAAATTCTACAGCAGGGGCCAGATATTTTACAGCAGGGGGCAAGGCAATAACAGGGGTGGGGGCAGGTAATACATTTTACTAAGTAGAGCAAATAAGCAGGGGGCCCGACCTCCCTGCCACCCCCCGCACACTACGGGCCTGCTTGTAACCCTAATCGTCAATTATAAAAACTTTAAATAACAATTTTAGTGTAAAATGTAACTTTTCATGTCATGGACATACTTCTCAGAGAAGTATTTGTAACCCTTCGTAACTTCTCTCTCTGATATCGGGATATTTTGTGACTTTAAAAACTTGTCAACATCACAAAAATTAAATTTTGGTATTAAATTTAAAGTCATTTTATCATATATTAGACAAAAAAAGTAGGAAAAATAATCGAGCTAAGTATTAATCAAGTATAAACAAAGCGACCGGAAGCCCATTATAACCCTTTCACAAAGACAGCTGACGCGCAGGAATACAAGTGAGAAAGGTCTATAATCGGCCGATTAAAATACATGTACATGTAGAGAAAAGAAATCCAGTCCAATATTTATCTGTACCGTAACCACTTCCGTTTATTATAAAATAAACTTCTGTTTTTCGCCATTTTCTTGTACTTTTACCTTATGCAAAAGAGCTATTAGGTTGAATTTTGTCAACTATTTTTCATGGTTGATTTTTTTCGAAAAAAATGGTGGATGCTATTGCTGGGACTTCAGGTTTACGACATATTTTCTGTAGTAAATCTTTTTGAAACCTTTCAATGAAATGAAAGAAGTGATTCTCATGATGACTGTTACGCTTGCATTTATTGTGTGACACAAAAAAAAAAAGAAGTACTGGTCGTAAACGATCAAGACACTGGGGTACCCAACTTGCAAGGTTGGCTGCCATGATAAGTGTGAACCGAAACTCAAGAATTTCACAAACCAAGGCCTCCAGAAACGTAGATGTGTCAAGGAATAAATATATTCATATATTTTTCTCAATCAGAATATTATTATTAATTAAATAAATTGATTTTACATATCTTTAAATTTTTTGTCGTTTTTATCTTATTTTTTAGAGCATTTTCGAAAAAAAAAAAATGCTCTATTGTCCCCGTTTTGTCTGTCTGTCTGTCATCACCCTAGATCTCAACAACCATAAGTCCTAGACCCATGATATATATCATTTTGTAGGTCTTGGCCTGCCAAGAAATGATTTTTTTCCATTTCGCGATCTGACCTCTCAGGGCCGTAAAAGGGGCCTTATAAAGTACCGTTTTTTACTATATAAGCCATATTAATAATGGAGCGCCCTATATCTCAGCAACCATAAGTCCTAGACCCATGATGTATATATCATTTTGTAGGTCTTGGCCTGCCATGTGTACATCAAAAGTTCATTTCGCGATAGGACCTCTGAGGGTCGGACCTCAGGGCTCCTAAGGGGCTTATATATTATATATAGATTATAAGCTAAACAAAGGGGCGAAATCATTATTTATTTTTGTAACAGTTATTCAACATGACTTACTTCCCTTACTTTTTATAAAACCCATAATCAATGACAACTTTGCAGCACAGCTCAATCAACAAAAAGTCATCATTTGTTGGGACTTCAATCAAGATTTCAAAGAGCCTGGGGCAGAAATTGAAAATTTCTTCGAAACAAACTTCAACATTCAACTACTTTCACCAAGATTGGCAACAACAATTTATCAAACAACAATTGACGGAGTTTTCGGACGATTAAATAACTACAATTTAGAATTTTTCAATTATGAGTCCTATTTCAGTGACCACAAACCACTTGTAGTTAGATTTAAGAGAAAATATTTTTTTTTCAAATATAAAGAAACGTCTTTTTAATATCTTTTTTTCAGATATATGCATTACACAATTGAATTTATAAACATTTCCAAAATTGACAAATATTTACTGAAATAATACATAAATACATAATAAATACTGAAATATTTACATACATACATGAAAATGCGCTAACACGTCCTGTGTCCAGTATGGAACAGGCTTAAATTTCTTGTTTTCTTTTGTTTCTGTCATGTTCAGTACATTTTGCACATTTTTAAGCAATTAAACCAAAACAAAAAGGTTTCTAAAGTCATTCAAATATCACACCCATACAAATCACACATATTCTAAAAGGTAAATGAAAAGGCTATAATATATCAGAATTATAAAGGTAGACCTTAAAAAGAGGGAGGTTGAAGCACCTTGAAAGATAAACTTTAGTTGCTTTTTTTTTCTCATGACCTCTTAAAATCAGTGGGACGGATGGCCGAGTGGTGTAGATACTCGACTGTCGACCTGAGAGTCATGAGTTCGAGCCTCGGTGAGACCCAGAATTTTTCCAGGTGAAATTCGGTGCAAAGTCGTCCCACAAGTCCACCTGACTTTAAGTTGGGGGAGTAAAGGCGGCTGGGCGTTGTGCTAACCACACAATCCCTTTAAATGCCGAGGTTATAGGTTATTCTACACTTCATCTGGCCCGATAGGGTTAAGGGAACTTTACTTTTTTTCTAAAAATCAAAAGTAAATAAACATAAAAAAAGTTTTAAAATGATCCCCCGTTAAATCATCTTTCAGAATATATATACTTTACTGGGCCTAGGAGTAATACTTATTTGCCAATATTGATTTTTCTGAAGGTACCCAAAACACTAAAAAATTCCCGCACGCCACAGAAAGTTTCTTAACACAGTTCGTAGGCTAGACTTGTCAATTGTATGTGTTCACTACAAAAGGCTTTCATGCTGAATAGCCTAGACTCAAAAGGCTTTGACAAACTTTGACAGTCAAATGGGCCTTTGTTGCATCCTGGCAAACAATATTTTAAAACTAGTTCGCCACTGTATGTTGCAGTAAAAAATCATATTGATTTCTTCTTTCCGATTTCATCGATATCAGTAACTCTAGGGTCTAGACCTTTTAAAAAACAGTGACCCTATATTGATTAATTTTTTTTTTCAAATTATTATTTTGGAAATATTTATTTCTAAGACTTCAGATTTTCGGGACCTACACAAAGACGTTGCCAGATTTATTTATTTTTGTGGAGACCATGCGCGATAACGTTGCCAGTTTTTTTGAAGACCCTGTGCAAAGAAGTTGCCAGGTTTTTATATGACACTGTGCAAAGAAGTTTCCAGGTTTTTCGGCCTCAAGCAAAATTAGTCCGTATCTCCTGTATTGAAGCATGAATTTTCACTATTTGTTTAATATTGATATTGTCTGCACTAATGCCGAAGTGACGTGTGACAAGATCCACAGAGCCACTAACAGCTTATCTAACAACCTAAACGCCGTTGATTCATCTGCTAATGTAATCAGGTTTCACTGCTGGCTAGTGCCAATCTGCAATAGTATGCTATTCATACCTCACTTTAGAAGATTCTAAAAACATTTAGCTGTAAAGAAAGTTAACTCTATGCCCCGCACATGATACTCGCTTATGGCCCCTATCAATGTGCCACCGAGTGAGGACGCCTATTGTGGCTTATATTTTTATAAATGCGACATTGTGGAGACATATTTTCATAAAATTATTCTTATTGTTGTTGCTGTCATGGCACCATTTGCTGCGGTATTTATGTGATGACGTACCTTGTAAGTGCTCCAATCCATATTAGGGCGAAATGAATTTTTTTAGTTTACACTAGTCGTCCCGCGGCGTAGCATATGCCGCCTAATCAATCAATATAATTACTGTAATTATATTTTTAATAAACAATCAAACAAAATAACAGGCTGACATATTCGGAGAAAATACATACTAGCAAAGTTGAACTTTGATTAATCATGTGCAGACTTTATGGTCACTATCTGGTACCTTCCAGCAACTTGTTTTTATTTAATTGTTTACAGATTTTTAGTTAATTCTTTGGATGCCTTGATTGTCGATGAGCTGCCAGACTTAATTTTCCGTTTATTGGTTAGATATATATTTAAAGCCTTTTTTCAGATCAGGATTATTTTTTTTTCATTCATATTCTAAAAAACATATTTCCTAGGGTGGGTGTTTTTAATTTGCATTGCTTTTTATTTTTGGCTCATTTTGCGTCTGCCTCAATCCACCCCTTCCCCCAGCACACTATAGTGTTATTTTGATGTAACATTTTTTTTCATTCAGGCCATGTCAGTCTCCATATTACCTGTTTTGTGTATTTTTTTTAGCTGAACACAGCTTAAGATCCTTTTAATATAACCTTCATCCTACACTATTAAGTAAATATAGATGTTAGTTAATATTTTTAGAGCATTTTCGAAAAAAAATGCTCTATTGTCCCCGTTTTGTCTGTCTGTCTGTCTGTCTGTCTGTCCGTCATCACCCTAGATCTCAACAACCATAAGTCCTAGACCCATGATGTATATATCATTTTGTAGGTCTTGGCCTGCCAAGAAATGACTTTTTTCCATTTCGCGATCTGACCTCTCAGGGCCGTAAAAGGGGCCTTAGTACCGTTTTTTACTATATAAGCTATATTAATAAAGGAGCGCTATATCTCAGCAACTATTAGTCCTAGACCCATGATGTATATATCATTTTGTAGGTCTTGGCCTGCCATGTGTACATCAAAAGCTCATTTCGCGATAGAACCTCTGAGAGCCGGGCTTCAGGGCTCCTAAGGGGCTTATATATTATATATACACTAGGGTGATAACAAAAAAAAAATTTTTATGAAACCACTTGCAATCGAGGAACTTTTATGTGTAATTTAAGAATATCAATTGCATTTTAAATTTTTTTGAAAAAAGTTCCCCCACCTCTCCATTTTTCGGAAGAAAAAAGTGAAAAAAAAAATTCTTTTTTTCAAAAAAAGGACATGTTTTTTTTATCTTAATTCAAAAGAGTATTAATAATAACTAATCAACTTTTATTAAAAAATAAGATACAGATCAGTTAGTAATATGTACAGAATGTACAAGAAATGTTAAAAACATATTTTGTCCTATGAACTTCAGATTCAAAAATTCAATTTTTCTCGATTTCGCATGAAGTTCCGCCATCAGTTTCACAGCACGTTCAGCAATTTGGTTAGATCTGGGAATGTCAATTAATGACTTCTCGACTGACCAATTGGTCTATAAACACTTAATTGCCTTCTTGCATTTTATCTTGATGAGTGAGGTAAACAGTTCATTGAAGGACGCTTCATTGTAGTGTTGCGAATCGAACCAAGCATTTGCCCATTCGTAGCAGATGAAGTTGCAGGCAGAAGCGAGAATACTGCGCCACTCTGGTATCAGAAATAATGCTATAACAGTAAATATTGCATGTGAGTTCCATCTTGCCTGGTGTAAATTTGGTAATTTATTCCAGCTGATGCGAGGCCAACGTGGGTTCTTGCCTGTGCTAACATCTTTTAGCGCAAGAAGCGGTAATCAGCTTGAAGAGTGACATAGTTTTGTATTAATTTGCCCATGAAGGAATAGTTGAGTTCTTGTTTGCTCATTGGCTCTTGAATAAGAAAATTCATGACATGCTTCAGAAGAAGGTCGAGTACATGGTGCTGACAGTCAATATATTGTGGCTTCTGAAAGCCATTGCTCAAGACATCATCCTGTATGAGCTCTACAATCCTGTGCAAATGGTCAGTATTTCTGCGGTCGTGTTGCAAATTAACATACACATATTTTCTCAAGCATCATATTCATCTATTAGCTGATGTAGTTCATTGTGAATGGCCGCGGCAGAACCACTCTCACATTTGAGAATACCGAGTTTGATTTCGGTTGTCACCTTTTTCAGCAAACCTACTTGATTCTCTTCCCTTTGCACTCTTTTACCATCAAACTGGATACAATAGGGATCTTTGCTTTGAAGTTTTTGAACAATTTTAGTTTTTATTTTCCGTCCTTCAGAGATTACTCATTTCCAGACACCCGCCTGAATTGGAACCGGTACATCATGACTCTGTTCAGCAATGGTTGCAAGAACGTCATGTGCTTTATGTGTGGAAATATTTTTCAGTACTAGTAAACCCGCCGTTCTAGTGCTTGCTCTTTGGTATTTCGGTTTGCATTCAGAAGATGACGTCTAAGAAATAGTTGGCGACTCGGGTGAAGAAGCAGAGGTTTCAAAATCCGAAGATTTTGAGACAGTTGCATGTTTTTGTGTAGGTTTTGAGACAGTCGTGTGTGTTTGTGTAGTTTATGAGACAGTTGTGTTTGTTTGTGTAGGTTTTGAGACAGTTGTGTGTGTTTGTGTAGGTTTTGAGACAGTTGTATGTGTTTGTGCAGGTTGTGAGACAGTTGTATGTGCTTTTGTAGGTTGTGATTGAGAAAAGCTGGCTTGAGATTGAGTATTTGATAGTCGGATTCGTTTTCTTGGGTGGAATGATTCCAAAGGGGCTTGTTTGACCATTGAATAACCAATCTTTCCTCCACTGTTAACTTGCCTTTGGTAGAGCTCTTTATCCTCTGTGCTTTTCCATTCTCCATTAACGTTGGTGACATCAAATAACTGAGAAAGTGTTATCAGATGGTTTCTTTTTGTTTTTGTCATATAAATCAATTAGACCATTGAGTTTCATTCTGATTAGTGTGCTGGATAATAGTGGGAAGTCTTGAATTTCCCTCCAGAGCAATTCTATATCAGTAATCATAATTTTGATTCGATCCAGTCACCGTTTCTGGCTATTGAACAGAAAAGTGAAGTTTCCAAGAATTTGACGGTTTGTCGGCATCCATGTGAGATTGATTAGCTTTTCAACAGATATAACTCTTGGATACCTCTTCTGTTTAGAAGATGAGGGAAGATGAGTATAGTATATGCCTTGTTTATAAACAAATGGAAACAGACGACTGAAATGTGCTTAAAAGCAGTCTAGAAAGTCATATATAATAATTCAGTGTGAAATCAAAACCGAGCGTCAAACTGCGCGATATGAGAAAACAAAAATTAAAAGGTGGGGGAACTTTTTTCAATTTAAAAAAAAATTAATGTTGCTACTGTCATCTACATACAATTGTTCCTCGAATGTAAGGGGTTTCAGTTTCGTTACGAAAAAAAATGAAAATAGTTATCACCCTAATATACACCTTGTACGTTCAATAACCCGTTCATTTGGTGCGAAATACTGCAGCACGTAGTTTCACCAAGATTTATTAAGAAACTCATCAAATGAAATAGTAAGCTTGTGTTCTGAGTGTAATTGAAAGTATCAGAGCTATGCAACAATTGACGGAGTTTTCGGACGATTAAATGACTATAATTTAGAATGTTTTCAATTATGAGTCCTATTTCAGTAACCACAAACCACTTGTAGTTAGATTTAAGAGACAATAATTTTTTTTTCAAATTTAAAGAAACGTCTTTATAATTTTTTTTTACAAATATATGCATTACACAATTGAATTTATAAACATTTCCAAAATTTACAAATATTTACTGAAAGCTAACAAACGTACTGATACATAATACGAAAATGCTCTAACACGTCCTGTGTCCAGAATGGAACAGACTTAATTGCTTGTTTTGTAATGCGTACATAGTCTGAAACAATTAACATTTGTTTGTAATGCTCCATACATATTTATAATTTACTTAATCGGGATTTTCCCCTAAACAGCAGCACAAAGATATCAAAACAAAAAATTTCACCATATATAATATTTTATTGTCTACACTTCAGCGTTGAATGTGTTCTCTTGACCCACTTTGTAGCCTAATGTTAGCGCCGGGCCCAGCCACAGCATTTTCACGTCTAATCTATATTTATACACCATTTTTGAAATTCTAAAATTGGAAATTAGTTCAATACATGTATTACTTTATTCTTCACACATAATTGTATATTAAATATGTTTTTATTTTTTTTCAATTTGTTTTTTACAATATTCAGTTGACAGATTCTATTTTATGTACAACATTCCATCATTTTCCGCGGTTAAACGGCTACAGATTTTACCGCGACTGGAGATAAATGAGAAATTAAAATAATCTGGTTTTTAAAAGAAATTAGAAAACAACGCGAGTTGTCGAACGTTGTTGAACGCGTCTTGCTTTCTGTGACCTATTCGGGAATTCTACCAACGCGACAGAAATTGCAATATGTACACGAGAAGTCAACTCAATAATTTGTTTCACTGTCTCTGTATGTCCATTTTGACAGGTTAGCATCAATGCTGTCCATCCTTTGTCATTTTTCACACTGAAGTCTGCGCCATATGCAATAAGTAGTTCGACAGTCTCGGTGTGTCCATATTTAGAAGCAAGCATTAATGCAGTCAATCCGCTCCTTTCTTTCTCATTGACATTTACACCCGCCTCAAGGAGTAACAGTGGCGGCCAGCCTTTATCTTCTCTATCATTATCAGTTACACCAGAGTCTCTGACAGTCTTCAATTGTAACAAGTAGAGAGAACGTAGGTGGCACAACGGATGTATCCTTGTTCTACGGTGTGACAATTCTACATTTAGTTGACAAGTTGTAACTTTTTTTGCTTATACATCAAGTTTATCAGCAGCCTATTTTACAATTTATTGTTAATTAATTTTTTTTGAAGCTTTTTACTATCTTGATTTATCTGCCTAGAAATAATATAAAGAAAAAATTGTTATAAATTTAAAACATCACATGAATTTGAATATGTAACACAATATTTGAAAAAAAATAAAATAATGTATACTGTTGTATGTATCCCAATAGACGATTTGTTATGATGCTATAAATAGAAGGGGAGAGCATGGCAATCATACATTTCTCTGGTGGTATTCTGTGACACCGATGGGAGGTGCGGAAAACTAGGATCAAGGTTGTAAAGTTCCGTAACTCTAAAGGGTTATCAGGGCAGATGGAGTGTAGAATTCTTCAGTTTCTGTAACCACGGTATATCAATGAATTGTGTGGTGACTGACCTAGTCAGAGATTGTCCATAGATAAATGTGGGTCCTATGCAATGAAAGGTAATATTAAATGGGCATTATAATAGAGACTTATCATACAGATTTATCATACAGACTTATCATATATCTGAGTGGGCCCTATGCAAAATAAATTAATACTAGAAAGGAAATATTTTGTAATGGAGGCCCTAAACAGTTGCCGACCCATTAGAACGCCTCTGACGACACTGGACACAAGCTGGAAATAAATGTATGTAAAAATAGATCACAAATATTAGTCAAGAAAATCCATTTAATCGAATCGAGTGTTCTTTAGATAATCTAGAATTTAATTTATATAGAATGAATCTTACCTTCAGCAAGAGCTATACACTGAGTTAGTAGATAAATAATAGAAATCAGGCCCATTACGTAGTGGGAAACTTCCAGATGTACCATGTCTTATGAGTCCAACTTATCTTAATGTAGACAACTAATGACTTTATAGAGTTAAAAGGTTCTCAAACTGTGTCTTTCGAAGACAAAAAAAAAAGGTGGAAATTACTTAAGGAAATAAAACTCTTCTGTGATCTATATTTAGAAACAAAATATCCACTTAAACTTATCCATTAGAAAAAAGTGGAAATTACTTAAGGAAATAAATCTCTTCTGTGATCTATATTTAGAAACAAAATTTCCACTTTAACTTATCAATTAGAAAAAAAAAAGGAATGTCGGATATGACTGTGTGTGAAGTCTCAGTAAGGATGAGAATAAATCTCTTAGATCCTGAAAACTACCAATGGGAATGTTTTCACTGTGCCTTTCTTTCATCTCCACCATATCCTATAGTGATATGACCATTATAGCCTACAGTGATATGACCATTATAGCCTACAGTGATATGACCATTATAGCCTACAGTGATATGATAATTATATCCTATAGTGATATGACCATTATAGCCTATAGTGATATGACCATTATATCCTATAGTGATATGACCATTATAGCCTATAGTGATATGACCATTATAGCCTACAGTGATATGACCATTATAGCCTACAGTGATATGACCATTATATCCTATAGTGATATGACCATTATAGCCTACAGTGATATGACCATTATAGCCTATAGTGATATGACCATTATATCCTATAGTGATATGACCATTATAGCCTATAGTGATATGACCATTATATCCTATAGTGATATGACCATTATAGCCTACAGTGATATGACCATTATAGCCTATAGTGATATGACCATTATATCCTATAGTGATATGACCATTATAGCCTACAGTGATATGACCATTATAGCCTATAGTGATATGACCATTATAGCCTACAGTGATATGACCATTATAGCCTACAGTGATATGACCATTATAGCCTACAGTGATATGACCATTATAGCCTACAGTGATATGACCATTATAGCCTATAGTGATATGACCATTATAGCCTACAGTGATATGACCATTATAGCCTACAGTGATATGACCATTATAGCCTACAGTGATATGACCATTATAGCCTACAGTGATATGACCATTAAGACATAGCCTACAGTGATATGACCATTATAGCCTACAGTGATATGACCATTATAGCCTATAGTGATATGACCATTAAGACATAGCCTATAGTGATATGACCATTATAGCCTATAGTGATATGACCATTAAGACATAGCCTACAGTGATATGACCATTATAGCCTACAGTGATATGACCATTATAGCCTACAGTGATATGACCATTAAGACATAGCCTATAGTGATATGACCATTATAGCCTATAGTGATATGACCATTAAGACATAGCCTACAGTGATATGACCATTATAGCCTACAGTGATATGACCATTAAGACATAGCCTACAGTGATATGACCATTAAGACATAGCCTATAGTGATATGACCATTAAGACATAGCCTATAGTGATATGACCATTAAGACATAGCCTATAGTGATATGACCATTATAGCCTATAGTGATATGACCATTAAGACATAGCCTATAGTGATTTGACCATTAAGACATAGCCTATAGTGATATGACCATTATAACCTATAGTGATATGACCATTAAGCCATAGCCTACAGTGATATGACCATTAAGACATAGCCTATAGTGATATGACCATTAAGACATAGCCTATAGTGATATGACCATTAAAGACATAGCCTAGAGTGATATGACCATTAAGACATAGCCTACAGTGATATGACCATTATAGCCTACAGTGATATGACCATTGTAGCCTACAGTGATATGACCATTAAGCTATAGATTGGTCCTCACAGGTGAAAGAACCAGGGACTATCAGTTTGACAGTCGAGCACTTTACCTCATTACCAACCGTCCCAGAATTTGATTGTGTTACAAACTATTTGAGATCAATTGGAGAAGAAAGATAAATGTACTCTGTGGTGTGATATGGTGAACAGAAGAGAGATTGTCAGCGATCAAGTTGCTCTGTGTGTATGATTTAGCCATCAAATTAAAGTCATCAGTACAGAAGGTTGCAATGAAACCGATGACTACGACGTCAAATTGAACTTATGGCTGACACTCTATATACGTGGCATCAGCTTAGTCGACCCATGGGTTTGGTAAAACAGTAAACAATGCTGACGTATGCGGTAGGTGTATTTACCCTGGACTGAAGACTAAAGCACATTAAATACACAATAGTTTTGACAATAATACAAGGTGGTAGCTAATACCAACCCGGGGGTCCCGTTGTTAAAGGTGGTGTATCACACCCTTGGCCCGGGGGTCCCGTTGTTAAAGGTGGTGTATCACACCCTTGGCCCGGGGGTCCCGTTGTTAAAGGTGGTTTAACACACGTTTGGCCCGGGGGTCCCGTTGTTAAAGGTGGTGTATCACACCCTTGGCCCGGGGGTCCCGTTGTTAAAGGTGGTGTATCACACCCGTGGCCCAAGGGTCCCGTTGTTAAAGGCGGTGTATCACACCCTTGGCCCGGGGGTCCCGTTTTTAAAGGTGGTGTATCACACCCTTGGCCCGGGGGTCCCGTTGTTAAAGGTGGTGTATCACACCCTTGGCCCGGGGGTTCCGTTGTTAAAGGTGGTGTATCACACCCTTGGCCCGGGGGTCCCGGTGTTAAAGGTGGTGTATCACACCCTTGGCCAGGGGGTCCCGTTGTTAAAGGTGGTGTATCACACCCATGCCGAATGTCTTTTTGTTTGATCCTCTTGAACAATATCTAAGACAAAGATTGTTTGCCCTGTCCTTGGTTGGCATCCTATTTTGAGGGTAATATTCTCTTTGTGTGGATGTTAGTATGATTATGATTACAAGTGACCCTAAAGGTCAGGCATAAGGTCAAGAATAAGGTCAGGCATAAACTTGTGGGCAATGGGAAATTAAGGTCAAGCGTGTTAAGAGTAAAATGTGTGCTCACGGCTAGGGACCAGGCCGTAGCGTGCTGGGGGGGGGGGGCAGGGGGCTTTTTGTCTGCCCCCCCCCTGCTTATTTGCTCTACTTAGTAAAATTTATTACATGCCCCCCTCCCTGCTATTGCCTGACCCCTGCTGTAGAATTAAGAAAAAATGTTGTTCTAATGTATATGCGTTTCGGATTATATGAATTTTCTATCTTTAAGACATTTACTTGGAACAAAGACATCAAAACAAGGGAGACACATTGAGCTGTATTAACTGTTTATTTGATGCATAGAAAATGTAACAAGTGATCTTGAAATTAAGATCTCAAGTAACAAACGCATAACGCTCCTGCAGAAGTCATCTGTAAACTGAACAAATACAATCAAGTTTTAAACCCAGCTATGTACTGTGATCATGAATGCAATCAATATTAAAAACAGTTTTATAACTCAATCAGTTATTTTTTATTTGTTTAGCCATTGATAATAGTTCTGTTTTGTGATCACGCCTAAATAATAAATTTAAATCATACATAATGTTCAGTATTTGCCTTTGATGGCGTCACCACTGCTGTAATTATCTCCTGCGTAGCCGCTGTTACCAGGGTAGCCATTGTTGCCAGGGTAGTCATTGTTGCCAGTGTAGCCATTGTTGCCAGTGTAGCCATTGTTGCCAGGGTAGCAATTGTTGACAGTGTAGCCACTGTTGCCAGTGTAGCCATTGTTGCCAGGGTAGCCATTGTTGTCAGGGTAGCCATTGTTGCCAGGGTAGCCACTGTTGCCAGGGTAGCCACTGTTACCAGTATAGCCATTGTTGCCAGGGTAGCCATTGTTGCCAGGGTAGCCATTGTTGCCAGGGTAGCCACTGTTACCAGTTTAGCCATTGTTGCCAGGGTAGCCATTGTTGTCAGGGTAGCCATTGTTGCCAGGGTAGCCATTGTTGCCAGGGTATCCGCTGTTACCATAACCACTGTTTCCTGGATATTCATCGCTGTCTTTCTTGCCAGCGTAGTCCTTGTCTTCAATGTAGGCGTTCTTTTTATCGTCGCTGTCTGGGTAGACCCTTGCTTCCGGGGTAGCCATTGTTTACCGGGTAGCCTTGGCTACCAGGATACACATTCTTATAGTATGCCTGTGAAGATATACAGCGTGTTTCACCAAGAGGAACTAAGTTTACCTGGTATTGGTTAGATCAAATTCTGGTTCGCGACCAATTTGTGAGTGCGTGAAAAAATTCAGGTAGGTCGAGAAAAAAATATAATTTCATCTATTATTCAATGACAACACTATTTCTCATTGTATACTATATATGAACAAAAAAAGTATTAGTTATGACTAGGTGTATCCTTCTAAACCTATGCATGGAGTTCTATCCCTTTAGACTTGATCGGCAGGCTAGGTTATTTTTTTGGTTTTGGGCAGATCCGATTTTTTTCATGATTGTATTTTAAGCTGGAATACTGCTGTATTCATTCTTTACTTTCGATTTAACGCAGAACCCAAATCGCTTTTATATTATTAGATTGTTTCTTATGATTGGTCGTGAAACCAAAAACTGTTGTTAAAGTGGGTCGCTAAGCGTTAAAACTTTGCCGCGCTAAATCAGTTAGAGAAGCGAAGGGGGCCACTGTACTAGTACAGTAGTAGTGTAAACCTGGGGACATAATCCCCTAATATGTCGTGACTACGTAAACAGATGAACTTTTCCCGCCATGGTGATATCGAGGGTTTGAGGGAAAACTTTACTCTCTTTACTCAGACTTATGAAACGAAACAACATAGTGTAGAATGTATAAAAGTTTAAGGAAACAGACTGGTTATATTTTTGTATGGTTACACGCTTGATTGATTGACACCATGAGTTTGATACCGTCAGTTATAAAGGGAGGTCACCTTTAATAAACGAGTGAAAACCTGATTTATCGAACTTAATTATATTTTTTTTACACTTTAAAATTGTGAATTACTTATATTTCATTTTCAGCTTACAGAGGCGTGTAAATACTTTAATTGGGTGAGTGGGTGAAGAGATTGTATCAACTTCTGTTACACTATTTCTTTTTAGTGCCAGTTGCCAACTTAAGAGTGAGATTATTTCTGCCCATGGAATTGTATGTCATCTTTACGAAAAAGGTTATACATTTAAGAGTATTTCCTCAAGATTAAACTGCATTATATATTACTTAATAATATTCTTTTTCTTCTCCATAGAATGAGATCCCATACGTGATAAATGCTTTATTACGGAAGTAATAATTTAATATTCCCCTAGCCCTAGCGGGCCATCGGGGCAGATAAAGTGTTGAATTCATGTTTCTATAACCTCAAAAAGGCCCAGCCGCCTTTACTTCCCCAGCTAAAGTCAGGTACCCATTTAAAGGTATCAAATTCCATCAGGATTTTGTAAAAATTCCGTTGGTTCTCACCGAGGATAGAACCCAGGACACTCAGGGTGATAGTTAAAGCGCTGTTATCTAATTGTGCCGCTAGACTGGTGCTAAGTCAGAGACACTTGTTGATGAGACGGGAGGCTGACAACACAAAAATCGCCTACACCTGGTGTAAGCTTGAGAGGATGGGGCAGGTCAGGTGACTCTGGCGATCTGTTGTTTGTGGTCCCCCGCACTCTGCCAGAGGTGTTGAGCAACGATGGTTATCACTTTATCACATCCATGATGCATCTCATTTTAACATCTAGTACTATCTTTATCTTTCTTTCCATATCTAACGACAGATAGACAGATGGAAATATACACTGACATATGAACGATCGGCAGACAGACTGACAGATAGAATAGCAGGCAGACGGACGGACTGATAGACATACAGAAACATAGATGGGCGAGCAGAAGGTTATACATACAGATAAACAAGTGGATATTTCAATAACAACAATGGATACAAACAGAAAATAGATTCTCAGATCAATGGAAATATCGATAGATTGACAGACGGAGAAATTTCTAAACACACGGCTCCACAGCTTATAGGTACACATACTTACACAGATGGTAATGTAAGTCAACTTCAAATACACATGTACTCTCTCTCTCTTTCTCTCTCTCTCACTTCTCTCTCTCTCTCTTTCTCTCTCTCTCTCTCTCTCTCTCTCTCTATCCCTCTCTCTTCTCTCTCTCTCTCTCTTCTCTTTCTCTTCTCTCTCTTCTCTCTCCCTCTCTTCTCTCTTTCTCTCTCTTCTCTTCTCTCTCTCTTCTCTCTCTCTTCTTTCTCTCTCTTCTCTCTCTCTCTCTTCTCTCTCTCTCCTCTCTCTTCTTTCTCTTCTCTCTCGCTCTCTCTCGTCTCTCTCACTCTCTTCTCTCTCTATCTCTTCTCTCTCTTCTCTCTCTTCTCTCTCTCTTCTCTCTCTCTCTTCTCTCTCTCTTCTCTCTCTCTTCTCTCTCTCTTCTCTCTTTGATTCTCTCAGTTTATCAGCCAGCTGAGGTGTAGACTCTTAAAGCCAAAGAGACCAAACTTGTTGTGCTCATTAGCATAAGGAAACTACCATACAGACCAATGGCAAGCAAGCTACCCAACTGGTTCACCCTGTGCTTAGTCAACCCGGTGCACTCAAATGTCCCACGGTTATCTCAACTTCCTTATAGCTGCCTTCAAGCTCCCAAAGTACGCACCGATCGGATAATGCCCGATGTATAACATGATCAGTGTCTGCTCAACTGTTTGCAGCCCCCGGCTCTCCTGCTTAGTATTGTGCGGCCCCTCCATATGACCCCGCAATTTCTGCCTGTCACACCCCCCCCCCTTAAGGTACCAACCAGTGGTTACGTTTAAGCTCATGGATCTTGGCACACGCGCTCTCCAGTGAGCTGTTTTCATCTCCCACGAGGTGCGTCTAGGCATTGGAAGTCGGCCGAGCATCACTGACGCTGTTTTCTCTATTGACAGTGAGAAGGTATACATTAATAAAAGATGATGGAAACAGAACATTTAGATACTGTTTTCTCTATTGACAGTGAGAAGGTATACATTAATAACAGATGATGGAAACAGAACATTTAGATACTGTTTTGTATATGCTTTAGTTTCTGAGTGTGTATATATTTAACAAGGTTCTGTCTCCTTTACTTTTAGTGTTAACCTTCTTCTTTAATTTCATTTTATATTTAGTTATCAAAATTAAAATTATAAAATAGTCACCACAGACATAAATTATTTGCCTTAATATCAGTTCCGTAAAATGGATTTTAAGGCCCAATGGGAATCTTAACTGGGTGAAGGGTGCATTATAACGTGTTGTTTTTCACATTTGAAGTAAGGAGCTAAACAAATAATATGTCCGCTTAGAGAGATGTTTATGTACGATTTTCATCTTTTAACCTGACGAGGGTTAATTTACTCGCAGCTGCAGAGACCACATTGTGTTAAATGTATGCATAAACTTTAGTTGATTGCATTTGACCTGATTTGAACGGTCCAATGACCAGCTCTCTAACTATCACGTGGGTTACAACATTAGACAAATCGTTGGCGTCTCATGAGGACATGTATATAATCTGTTTCAATCTTTATTTATAAAGTTTAGTTTATTATGATATTTTGTTGATTGATAGCCATTGTGCTTGGCTCCAATACTCCAAACTCACTAAATGTTTGTGTAAAATATGACGTTATCAAGTAAATGACATAAGACAATTAAAACTAACATGCGGAATGTAATCAGTATATATCGTTTTTACTTTAACTAGAGAAAACAATAATAATGAGGACTTAAAAAAAAAATGTCTGTATTCAGACTCTATGAATTTAATTTTTTCAACCCAGAAAATAAAAGTAGCATAAAAAAGTTCATTGAAATACATTTTTTTAAAATATATCATAGTTCACAAAGCCAAAAATTATCATTTTAAAATCAGTTATGTCTATATTTATTTGTTTCATTATAATGACATTTTTAGTGATTTGGAAAGGCTTCGTTTCACAGTTTCACGTGTGAGGTGTGGTAGGTGCTGCCAGACTACGGCGAGACAGCGTTGTATATGGGGCTAGGATTGCCGTTGTAGTTGTCGCTAGGGGAGCCACCGTTGTAGCTGTTACTATGTGTACCAGCGTTGTAACTGTTGCTAGGTGTACCAGCGTTGTAACTGTTGCTAGGTGTACCAGCGTTGTAACTGTTGCTAGGTGTAACACCGTTGTAACTGTTGCTAGGTGTACCAGCGTTGTAACTGTTGCTAGGTGTACCAGTGTTGTAACTGTTGCTAGATGTACCACCGTTGTAACTGTTGCTAGGTGTACCAGCGTTGTAACTGTTGCTAGGTGTACCAGCGTTGTAACTGTTGCTAGGTGTACCAGCGTTGTAACTGTTGTTAGGTGAGCCACTGGTGTAACTGTTGCTAGGGGATCCGCTCCTGTAACTGCTACTTGGGCTGTAGCTACTGCTGGAATAGCCCTTGTTGTTGTAGTTACTGACCGGATAGCTCATGTTGCTGTTTTAGCCGCCAACAACATAGCCTGTGTTGTAGTTGGTGGCCGGATAGGTCGCCCTGTTGTAGTTGGTGGCCGGATAGTCGCCCTGTTGTAGTTGGTGGCCGGATAGTCGCCCTGTTTAGTTGGTGGCCGGATAGGTCGCCCTGTTGTAGTTGGTGGCCGGATAGGTCGCCCTGTTGTAGTTGGTGGCCTGATAGGTCGCCCTGTTGTAGTTGGTGGCCGGATAGGTCGCCCTGTTGTAGTTGGTGGCCTGATAGGTCGCCCTGTTGTAGTTGGTGGCCGGATAGGTCGCCGCCCTGTTGTAGTTAGTGCCTACGTGTGCATTGGTGTTGTAGCTTCTGCCTGCGTAGCCCACGTTCCCGGAATAAACAGACCTCCCTCCGTAGCTGCCCCCACCTCGTCCCTGTAAAGAAGAAAGAAAGATATTCATTATCCTTTAAAATTGTAAATATATTTTCATGACGTTTCATGCACACGTCAATATAACATCACCTCAAGGCCTTTCGTACAGATAGGCCAACTAGTAAGCTGCCTAGGGCACCTCAGTGCCTACGGGTGCCTAATGGTGAATCTACTTTGCCGCTACCTACATTTTCTTACATGTCTTAACAGTTAAGGTGTTCAGAAATGCCCCATCTTAACAGTTAAGGATATTCAGAAGTGCCTCTTACATCAAAGATTAGGAGAGGCCCCCTTTGGCTTTGCAAAGAAATGACCATGGGCGCGTTTCTTTCTAAGGGCACCCAAAAAAATGTAACGACGGCACTGAATAAATTACATATGTGATAATATTGGGCATAGCGATAATGTAATATGAACTGTAATCTTGGATAGTAACAGCAGTATCACAGAAACAATGTTGTTGTTGTTTTTTTGTTTATATGATTGGATAAATGATACATTGTCTCCTTGTCACCCGCATTATTGAAACAAATATATCAATATTAAACATATGGATATGGGACAAGCCGGATACAGGCTGGAGAGTCTATAGATAATCAATCACGGTTTGTTAATAAATAAAAAAAAATCTATTATCAGAAAAACCAAAATATTCCAACTTATTTTTAAGTAAAATAAATTTTAAATACGCCGGATAATGAGGAGTACAAGTAATGGTCGAGCCAGATGGCTCAGATTTGGCTAAACCTAAAAAGAAAAAAAATAAATACAAATCAAGCTTTACTCTACACAGCATCCAAAACATTCTACCCATTTTCTTATACAGGTGTTAAATAAGTACATGTAGTTCTAGTTCATGACGATCCGCAGCAGGTTTAAGTTTTATCAGGGCGAAAAATACCGAGACACCGTTGGCACATTTCGGCACTTCTAGCTAAAAACACAGTATTGTGCGATATTTAAGAGTAAAATGTGAAATCTAAAGAGCATCTGACAAAGCTCACTATCGATCAGCGCAGCCTCTGGAACCGGACGTGAATTGAGTGTCTATAGTAGTGTTATGATATAATTTGATATATTTTTAAAATGAAATTATGTTGGGTTGAACAACATTGAAATCCACATCGTTGAACCCAAAATACGTGAACTTTGAGAATCCCGTTGATTCTAGAATGTTCTTTGAATTGGCCAGTGTAAGGACAGTGAAAGTAGATAGATAGACATAGATAGACAGACATATTGTTTAGATAAATAGACAGATAGATCGAGTGATAGATTGATAGACAGATAAATAGATAGATAAACGAATCGTAACAAACAATGAAAATAGGTCAGGAATGATGATTAATAGCAGCAGCGTGTAGAGTTAGGGATTGCGTAATTGGACAGGTGGGAAGACGAAGGCGAGGCGAAAGGGACAGCGTTGGTCAGTTGTAGGGACGGAGAGATATACAGGTCACGACAGAGAGAGGGGGGCAGTGTAGTTTTTGGTTAAGTTTGAAGAAGTTAGTTAATTAGGAAGGAATGAAGGAGTAGTAAGAAGTGTTTTATTGTATTGACTGTAGGGATAATTGATATTGTAATTTATTGTGTAGACTTGATTTAATATTTGATGTTCACTATTGTATATTGGTGCTTTAGATCATTCAATAAAGTGATTTTGATTCATAAAAAGGAAGTGTTGTGAACTTGTATAAGTTGTGTAATTAAACAAAAGCAATAAAATAGAAATAAATAAAAAGAAGACCAATGTGCCATCCCTAACAGCCAGTATTTTAAAATTTCACAATTTTGTGGAAAGTATGTCGTGAGGTCTGCTCCATTTACCTATTCTCTGACTTTGTTCAATATTGTTTGATGCAATTAACGATTTTCTTTACATTAATTTATAACAGTTCTTTTGAGTTGTTTTTTTTTTGTATAGTAAGTCTGTTTCATGGCCTAGATTTTATTTTTCTTTTGTTCAAAGGGAAATAATCGAGTCCCCTGGCGCTAATGTTATAACATCATCTTTTTCTTCTTTTAACTCAGTGGTCGGCAAACTTATCAGCCAAAGAGCCAAATATGAACATCACAACAATTTAAAACAAGCAATTAAGCCTGTTCCATTCTGGACACAGGACGTGTTAGCGCATGTTCATGTCATGTATCAGTACGTATGCTATCTTTCAGTAAATATTTGTAAATTTTGGAAATGTTTATAAATTCAATTGTGTAATGCATATATCTGTAAAAAATAAATTATAAAGACGTTTCTTTATATTTGAAAAAAATTATTGTCTCTTAAATCAAACTACAAGTGGTTTGTGGTTACTGAAATAGGACTCATAATTGAAAACATTCGAAATTATAGTCATTTAATCGTCCGAAAACTCCGTCAATTGTTGCATAGCTCTGATACTTTCAATTAAACTCAGAACAAAAGCTTACTATTTCATTTGATGAGTTTCTTAATAAATCTTGGTGAAACTACGTGCTGCAGTATTTCGCACCAAATGAACGGGTTATTGAACGTACAAGGTGTATATATAATATATAAGCCCCTTAGGAGCCCTGAAGCCCGGCCCTCAGAGGTCCTATCGCGAAATGAACTTTTGATGTACACATGGCAGGCCAAGACCTACAAAATGATATATACACCATGGGTCTAGGACTTATAGTTGCTGAGATATAGCGCTCCTTTATTAATATAGCTTATATAGTAAAAAACGGTACTAAAGCCCCTTTTACGGCCCTGAGAGGTCAGATCGCGAAATGAAAAAAGTTATTTCTTGGCAGGCCAAGACCTACAAAATGATATATACATCATGGGTCTAGGACTTATGGTTGTTGAGATCTAGGGTGATGACGGACAGACAGACAGACAGAAAAAACGGGGACAATAGAGCATTTTTTTAGAAAATGCTCTAAAAAATTGGGAGCCAAATCTGCTTGTTTAGTAAACTTTTATTACTAAACAAGTAGTACACTAAATAAGTTGTATACTATATAAAATTAAATGCCAGAGCCGCACTTAAGGAGCCAAAGAGCCACATGCGGCTCCGGAGCCGCACTTTGCCGACCACTGTTTTAACTATCTGAGACTCGTGATAGTTGTTAGAATCGATATATACATTATATTTCTTAACGCCCATACCTGCCGCTCTGCTACCCCAGGTAAAACTTTTATCCCCCCCCCCCCATGAGTAAAATCATCATAACCGTCCTTGAGAAAGTTTAGTTAAAGTTCCCCAAGTTCACCCAGCTTTGAATTGGGTACTTGACTTAAGCTGGGGGAAGTAAAGGTGGCTGGACGTTGTGCTAACCAGGCTTGCGGAGCCGCCAAAATTTTTTTCGGCTCCGGCTCCGGCTCCCACAAATTTGACGGCTCCGGCTCCGGCTCCCTATTAAGATAGTATCACACGAGACAAAAATTTTTGTAATTGCGCCACGCAAACATGCCGCTGGTAAAAAGTTATGCAAATTTTGTCGCGTTCACCCCCATAGCAGGCCCGTAGAATGCCTGGCCCCTGCTGTAGAATTTTCACGCTACGGGGCTGCCCCATAGTCAGGAACTTGAAAAATATACGCATGTCGGTTTTACTAAAAACAAACCATTTCAGTGCATCCAGAATCATATCATTATTTTCGACCGAGGTTTCACTAGTCGCCACTTTCATAAGTAATAAAAAGTTATTTCAATGATCATATTAGCAAATAGTACAATGATACATTATTTAAAATATTTTAAAGACTTCAGTATTTATATTTATTATTTATAAAGTGACTATTCGGACCCGGGTACCAATAAACTCCGACTTTTATTCGGACCCCGTCCCAATAAAGTCTGATTGTTATTCGGACCCGTGACAAATATGCACATAGTTTAGCTATAATTAAACTTTATTATTGTTTTTTTATATAATTGTTTGAATTGTATGATTTAATCGTTACTCAGTGTCTAGGGTTCCACTAAGCGGACTCTGTATTATTATTTTTTCGGGTTCCGTCTAATAAAATTTAAATATAGCTAAGCTTAGTGCATATTTGCCACGGGTCCAAATAACAATCGGATTTTATTGGGACCCGGGTCCGTATAGCCACAGCCTTATAAATTAATCTACTCTATTTCATATATTCTGTTTATAATAAAATTGTTAAATACAGAAAGCGACAATTTTGTTTTTAGTCTATTACAAATTCGCGGCAGCCCCGTAGCGTGAAAATTCTACAGCAGGGGCCAGGCATTCTACAACAGGGGCTAGGCAATAGCAGGGGGGGGGGGGCAGGTAATACATTTTTCTAAGTAGAACAAATAAGCAGAGGGGGCCAGACAAAACGCAAGGGGGGGGGCTAAGCCCCCCTGGCCCGCACACACGCTACGGGCCTGATTCGCGGTCAAATAATAATACGAAATGACGCGTTCTATTTGTCGTCTTAGTAAAAATGTATTTTAAATGATTGATACAATTATTCTATAAAATAAAACTGTTTTAACTTTGTATATAACAAAATAACATGCCATTAAAAAATTTCAGAGGGTAAACAAAATTTAAAACGAACACAAAACGATTCCCCGTTAAAGATTTCTTGTGGTGATGTGCGTGCACGCTATCATTTTAACGCTGCTACTGTTTATGTGTTCGTAAAAATAACAACATTTCAAATTGTAGGAGGCAAACAATCAAACAAATTTGGAATTTTAAAGCTAAAAATAAAAAAAATTCTGCTGTAAAAAAAAGCATTTGGGAGCCGTGGAGCCGCCAGATTTTTTCGGCTCCGGCTCCGGCTCCGGCTCCAGCAAAAAGTAGCGGCTCCCGGCTCCTCGGCTCCGGCTCCGGCTCCGCAAGCCTGGTGCTAACCAGACAAACTTTGACAGTCAAATGGGCCTTTGTTGCATCCTGGCAAACAATATTTTAAAACTAGTTCGCCACAGTGAAATTAGACTATTTTTCCTGTATTGAAGCATGATTTTTTTCCACCATTTATTTTACCTGCACTAATGCCGAAGTGACTTGGGTGACTTGATCCACTGAGCCACTAACAACTGATCTAACATTCTAAACCCCGTTGATTCATCTGCTAATGTAATCACGTTTTACTGCTGGCTATGTGTCAATCTGCAATAGTATGCTTATCATACCTCACTTTAGAATATTCTATAAACATTTAGCTGTAAAGAAAGTTAACTCTATGCCCCGCACATGATATTCGCTTAAGGCCCCTATCAATTTGCCATCGCGTGAGGACGCCACTTGTGGCTTATATTTTTTAAATGCGACATTGCGGAGACTAATTTTCATAACGCAGTGGCTACGGTACCATCAACGGGTACCAGCAATAGATATTGCTCCACACCCTAACCCTTACCCTATCCCTAACCCTATCCCTTACCATAACTCTAACTCTAACCCTTACCCTATCCCTATCCCTAACCCTATCCCTAACCCTATCCCTAACCCTATCCCTAACCCTATCCCTTACCCTAATCCTAACCCTATTCCTAACCCTAATATAATTGCTGGTACCCGAAAAAAAATACGGGCACCAGCAATATTTCTAACCCTAATATAATGGCGCTTGATGGTCCCGTAGCCACTGCGTTTTCATAAAATATGTTATTGTTGTTGTTGTCATGGCACCATTTGCTGCGGCATTTATGTGTTGACGTACCTTGTAAGTGCTCCAATACATATTAAGGCGAAATGAAATGTTTTAGTTTATATAAATACATGTAGGCCTATTTGGATATAATGAATACCAACTGTTGACATTTTTTATAGTAGCTAAAAAAAGTTTTTTTTAGGCCATTGAACTAACTATTTGAGTGTATGGCCATTTGATTATTTTATTGAAGAATACTTAAGTATCCTGTGAAATTGAGTTGAAGATACATAATGTCAGTAAATATCACATAATATATAACATACAGTGTGATACCTAAAACTCAAATATAGGGGCTTTATTATTTATGTGGGTTTTTAAGCTTCTTTATTTCTCGAACATGCCACTTGCAATAAAAACATGAATTTTTTTTTTAAGTTTTAGTAATTTTTAGTTTTCCTACTTGCCTATTTCTCACTTTACAATGTATCACAAATGAGTGAATTTACCATTCAAATATACAGCCTCAATATCAAAATTTATTTATTCCAAAAATTATATGGGTACTAAAAAATCAACTTCTAGGGGATCTAATAAACTTAATCCATTTTATATGATGTTTACTAAAAAAAATTATCAATTTGGAAAACGTTAAGATTTTGAAGTGTCATTGCAGTGTTTAAATGGCGGACCTCCGCTTCTTAATTACGTCACTTCACTTACCTATGTAATTTTTCAAAGGTTATCTGTTCCAAAACTTTAAAACTCAATAAATTATTTTTATATCAATTGAATGAATCAATAGGCAGAATATATATTTGGTTATTACTAAATATAATTTTTTTTCTTTATTCACAACTGTTAGCGCAACGTCATAATTGCATCACATGTTCTGACAGTAGGTTTTATTGTAGGTTTACAGAGGGAAAGTATTGGATGAACCTGTAAGCAAAAAAATCAATGTACTTTAGGCACCACTTAATAAACTTATATACTTATAAACATATATACTTATAAACATATATACTTATACTGCAGATTTTATAATACTGGTATAATGAAAAATGATTTGGTACATATGATCTTCTCATTCAGGAAGATATAACACGTTTTGAACAATTATAGATGCAAGTGACATGAAAATTAGTCTAGTTCCCTTAGCCATAAAGGGCCATCGGGGTAAAGGAAGTGTAGAATTTACCTGTTTCTGTTATGTAGCCAAGTCACACATAGGGTTTGTGTGTTTAACACAACGTCAAGCCAGATATAGGGATGGTGTGGTTAACACAACGTCAAGCCACACATAGGGTTTGTGTGTTTAACACAACGTCAAGCCAGATATAGGGATGGTGTGGTTAACACAACGTCAAGCCACACATAGGGTTTGTGTGTTTAACACAACGTCAAGCCAGATATAGGGATGGTGTGGTTAACACAACGTCAAGCCACATATAGGGATTGTGTGGTTAACACAACGTCAAGCCACATATAGCGATGGTGTGGTTAACACAACGTCAAGCCACATATAGGGATTGTGTGGTTAACACAACGTCAAGCCACATATAGGGATTGTGTGTTTAACACAACGTCAAGCCAAATATAGGGATTGTGTGGTTAACACAACGTCAAGCCAGATATAGGGATTGTGTGGTTAACACAACGTCAAGCCACATATAGGGATTGTGTGTTTAACACAACGTCAAGCCACATATAGGGATGGTGTGGTTAACACAACGTCAAGCCACATATAGGGATTGTGTGGTTAACACAACGTCAAGCCACATATAGGGATTGTGTGTTTAACACAACGTCAAGCCAGATATAGGGATTGTGTGGTTAACACAACGTCAAGCCAGATATAGGGATTGTGTGGTTAACACAACGTCAAGCCAGATATAGGGATTGTGTGGTTAACACAACGTCAAGCCACATATAGGGATTGTGTGGTTAACACAACGTCAAGCCACATATAGGGATTGTGTGGTTAACACAACGCCAAGCATCCTTTACTTCCCCAGTTTTTAAGTCAGGTAACAATTTAAAGCTGCGTTAACCCGTGACTCTCATGTCGTTGGTTGAGTGCTCTACACCACTCGGCCACCTGTCTACCCTAAAATACAGGTAACAACACGTAAAATCAATCTCCTGGATCAATCTCTGTAGACGATACGACAAATCGCAACAATTCTATTTGCAGTAGAATTACAATGACTAACCCATATGCTCCATTGACTCACCCACATGTTAACTCACTCACCAATGTGCTCCATTGACTCACCCACATGTTAACTCACTCACCAATGTGCTCCATTGACTCACCCACATGCTAACTCACTCACCAATGTGCTCCATTGACTCACCCACATGCTAACTCACTCACCAATGTGCTCCATTGACTCACCCACATGTTAACTCACTCACCAATGTGCTCCATTGACTCACCCACATGCTAACTCACTCACCAATGTGCTCCATTGACTCACCCACATGCTAACTCACTCACCAATGTGCTCCATTGACTCACCCACATGCTAACTCACTCACCAATGTGCTCCATTGACTCACCCACATGTTAACTCACTCACCAATGTGCTCCATTGACTCACCCACATGCTAACTCACTCACCAATGTGCTCCATTGACTCACCCACATGCTAACTCACTCACCAATGTGCTCCATTGACTCACCCACATGCTAACTCACTCACCAATGTGCTCCATTGACTCACCCACATGCTAACTCACTCACCAATGTGCTCCATTGACTCACCCACATGCTAACTCACTCACCAATGTGCTCCATTGACTCACCCACATGCTAACTCACTCACCAATGTGCTCCATTGACTCACCCACATACTAACTCACTCACCAATGTGCTCCATTGACTCACCCACATGCTAACTCACTCACCAATGTGCTCCATTGACTCACCCACATGCTAACTCACTCACCAATGTGCTCCATTGATTCACCCACATGCTAACTCACTCACCAATGTGCTCCATTGACTCACCCACATGCTAACTCACTCACCAATGTGCTCCGTTGACTCACCCACATGCTAACTCACTCACCAATGTGCTCCGTTGACTCACCCACATGCTAACTCACTCACCAATGTGCTCATTGACTCACCCACATGCTAACTCACTCACCAATGTGCTCATTGACTCACCCACATGCTAACTCACTCACCAATGTGCTCCATTGACTCACCCACATGCTAACTCACTCACCAATGTGCTCCATTGACTCACCCACATGCTAACTCACTCACCAATGTGCTCATTGACTCACCCACATGCTAACTCACTCACCAATGTGCTCATTGACTCACCCACATGCTAACTCACTCACCAAAGTGCTCATTGACTCACCCACATGCTAACTCACTCACCAATGTGCTCCGTTGACTCACCCACATGCTAACTCACTCACCAATGTGCTCATTGACTCACCCACATGCTAACTCACTCACCAATGTGCTCATTGACTCACCCACATGCTAACTCACTCACCAATGTGCTCCATTGACTCACCCACATGCTAACTCACTCACCAATGTGCTCATTGACTCACCCACATGCTAACTCACTCACCAATGTGCTCCGTTGACTCACCCACATGTTAACTCACTCACCAATGTGCTCCGTTGACTCACCCACATGCTAACTCACTCACCAATGTGCTCATTGACTCACCCACATGCTAACTCACTCACCAATGTGCTCATTGACTCACCCACATGCTAACTCACTCACCAATGTGCTCATTGACTCACCCACATGCTAACTCACTCACCAATGTGCTCGTCCACTCAACCTTGAACTCACTGACTTACTCACGTGATTTTTCACTCACCTACGGGCTCTCTCTCCTCTCATTCACCCACATGCTCACTGAATCACCCATGCGCTAATTTAATCACCAACGTGCTCACTAACTCACCCACGTGTTCAATGAGTCAACCACGTGTCCAATGACTCACCCACGTGCTCACTGGTTCATCCACGTGCTTACTGACGCACCCAAATGTACAGTAACTCACCAACATGATAACTGCCTCAACTAATTGCATGTCTAATATTCACGTGCTAAATGATTCACCCACGGGCTTAATAAGTCACTTACGAGCTCAATGACTCACCCATGTGCTCAGTGAGTTACCCACGTGCTAACTGACTCACCTAATGGCTTGTCAACTAACCCACATGATAACTTTCTCACCCAAGTTCACGCTCAATACCATGTGCTCACTCACACAAGTACAAGCAAGTGTTAATTTACTTACCCACGTAGTATCCACTTACCCACGTAGTATCCACTTACCCACGTAGTATCCACTTACCCACGTAGTATCCACTTACCCACGTAGTATCCACTTACCCACGTAGTATCCACTTACCCACGTAGTATCCACTTACCCACGTAATATCCACTTACCCACGTAATATCCACTTTCCCACGTAGTATCCACTTACCCACGTAGCATCCACTTACCCACGTAGTATCCACTTACCCACGAGCTCACAGACTAAATAACGTTTTCGCCAATTCCCCCACGTGCTCTCTCACTCCCCCACACACTGATTCATCCATGTTCTCAATGACTCACCAATGTGCTCTTTAAATCACTCACGTGCTTACTCACTCTCCCACGTGCTCACTATCTCACTAATGTGCTCTTGAAATCACTCACGTGCTTACTCACTCTCCCACGTGCTCACTATCTCACTAATGTGCTCTTGAAATCACTCTCGTGCTTACTCACTCTCCCAAGTGCTAACTGACTTACCCAAGTGCACACTGACTCACCCACGTGCTAACTGATTCACCTAATTGCTTGTCGAACTTAGCCACGGGTTCAATAAGTCACCTACGATTTCACTGACTCACCACGTGCTCAGTCATTCACCCAAGTGCTTTCTCACTCACCCAAGTACACACTTACTCATCCAGGTGCTAAATGACTCACCGATCTGCTCACTGCCTCACCCACGAGCTTACGCACTCTTCCTAGAGCTCACTGGCTCACCCATGTGTTATGAATCACCCACGTGCTCACTCATTCACCCACGTGCTCACTCATTCACCCACGTGCTCACTGACTAATCCAAGTGTACACTGAATCACCCATGTGCTTAGTCATTCAAGCAAGTGTACACTGAATCACCCATGTGCTGACTCACTCAACTTTATGCTCATTGACTAACCCAAGTGTTCATTGACTAACCCAAGTGCACATTTACTCATCCACATGCAAACTGACTCACCTAATCACTTGTCTACTACCCACATCCTAACTGACTCACCCACGTGTTAAATGACTCATCCCGTGTTCAATATGTCACCCACATGCTCACTGACTAACCCGCATGCTCACCGATTGTACCACGTGTACGTCAACTCACTCACTTGATCACTCACTCACCTACGTTTACGCTCACTGAACCACGTGCTCAGTCACACAAGCACGTTCACGCTCACTCACCCAAGTGCTCTTTTACACATGCACATGCAAACCCCTCACCCACGTGCTCACTAAATCACGCACTCAATTTTGGTATATTTTTAGTTCAGTGATGTGGTTTCAATACCGGTTAACCTGGTTTGTATACATACATTTATGGTTTTGTACATTAATTGGGGAGGTTTCTTTTTTTATTTTTAATTCTATCGGGACAGTTGAAATAAAATAATTGAAGAATAATATAGTCCAGACATAGATTAATTTAAAACATACAGAGATTATATCATTGTACGCAGTCAACTGGGTTTTATAACCATTGAAAGTTTTTCTAAAAATTAAACATTATTGTATAGAATGGCGGTGATTTTTGGTTTACTTTTAAATACCAGAATTAAAAAATTGTAAACAAATTTTTTCTTAATAATCTCATAAAATCTAGTTGACTTATTGGTGTTATAATTATATCTGATAAAAAATGTAATTAAAATGGACAAAAACTATGTTCCTTATTCAACTTATTGTATTTTAGAATTCTATGATTGGTGTTTATTTTGAAGGTGGCTGACGTAACCATTACAACATATGATTTTATAAAGAAATTTTCTTTTCTTATCTTTTTAAAGACCAAAAGCCTTTTAGGATTTTTGAGTTACCCTAATCACTAAAGTTTGAATCTAATTTCTCTTTTGCTACAGGTCAATGGTTCTTTTTTTCACCAACCAGTATCTGAAATCTTTATCTTAAAGTAAATACTAGATTAAACTTCCCTTCATCCTATGTCTGACAGTTGCTCAACTACATTTTACATGTCTCACCATAAGAGAAATCAAAGTATATTCACTGTACTTTAAAATGTTTTGTCCAAAGCATTTATTTATTAATGAAAAAATCCTAATACTTCTTGCTTTTGGTAAAATATTTATTTTTATTTCAGGTCCTGCAGCAGACGATAATCAATTTTTATATAGCAACAGTTTTGTCATTCTTATGGTTGCCTGCATTACTGCTGTAGTCATAATTGTCATTACAGTTGTGTCATACACTTATCTGAGGTAACATAATGTGTCTATCAATATCTGTCTATTATCTACCTATATCTTTTCTCTATCTAACTATAATTATTTTTGTACATTTGTATTTATGTAAAGTCCATGTAAGGATGAGATGAAATCTCTTTGATCCTATAAACCACTAATGCGACTATGTTTAAGGTGCCATTCTTTCATCACCACTATAGCTGATAATGAAATGGCCATAAAGACACCGTGGCAGACAGAGCGGGGACTTAAGCCATGACCTGAAATATCCAGTGGTTCTCACTGTAGATCAAACCAGGGGCCCTCAGGTCGATAGTCATGTGCTTAACCGCACGACCATCTGTTCCCTGAATACATTTCATCACATGACTGATATAATTTGAATATGTCACTTTGTATGGTTTGAAATATGGATTAGTGCCATACACAACAAAACACTTCACTTAAACATAATCAAATATTATCTCATATATGACTTGAAATTCCACTGTCTGAAAAATGTAATTGTAATCTGTGAATAAAATAAAATTTGGCTTTCCTTGCACTGAGACTCCATGTAGAACTATTACAGCCATTACGATTCCATTATGCGAAAATATTTTACTGTTTTTAATTTGTGTTGCTCTGTTACTTATTATGTATCATGTGAGTCTGAGCTTATGTATATGATGTGATTCAAAAAAGATGTGTCCTGTATTTACAACCATCAGTACTAGGGACGTGTACTGTATTTACTACCATCAGTACTTGGGACGTGTACTGTATTTACAACCATCAGTACTAGGGACGTGTACTGTATTTACAACCATCAGTACTAGGGACGTGTACTGTATTTACAACCATCAGTACTAGGGACGTGTACTGTATTTACCATCAGTACTAGGGACGTGTCCTGTATTTACCATCAGTACTAGGGACGTGTACTGTATTTACCATCAGTACTAGGGACGTGTACTGTATTTACTACCATCAGTACTAGGGACATGTCCTGTATTTACAACCATCAGTACTAGGGACGTGTCCTGTATTTACAACCATCAGTACTAGGGACGTGTACTGTATTTACAACCATCAGTACTAGGGACGTGTACTGTATTTACAGCCATCAGTACTAGGGACGTGTACTGTATTTACAACCATCAGTACTAGGGACGTGTACTGTATTTACAACCATCAGTACTAGGGACGTGTACTGTATTTACAACCATCAGTACTAGGGACGTGTACTGTATTTACCATCAGTACTAGGGACGTGTACTGTATTTACCATCAGTACTAGGGACGTGTACTGTATTTACCATCAGTACTAGGGACGTGTACTGTATTTACAACCATCAGTACTAGGGACGTGTACTGTATTTACCATCAGTACTTGGGACATGTACTGTATTTACCATCAGTACTAGGGACGTGTACTGTATTTACCATCAGTACTAGGGACGTGTACTGTATTTACCATCAGTACTAGGGACGTGTACTGTATTTACCATCAGTACTAGGGACGTGTCCTGTATTTACCATCAGTACTAGGGACGTGTACTGTATTTACCATCAGTACTTGGGACGTGTACTGTATTTACCATCAGTACTAGGGACGTGTACTGTATTTACCATCAGTACTAGGGACGTGTACTGTATTTACCATCAGTACTAGGGACGTGTACTGTATTTACCATCAGTACTAGGGACGTGTACTGTATTTACAACCATCAGTACTAGGGACGTGTACTGTATTTACCATCAGTACTAGGGACGTGTACTGTATTTACCATCAGTACTAGGGACGTGTCCTGTATTTACCATCAGTACTAGGGACGTGTCCTGTATTTACCATCAGTACTAGGGACGTGTACTGTATTTACCATCAGTACTAGGGACTTGTACTGTATTTACAACCATCAGTACTATGGACGTGTACTGTATTTACCATCAGTACTAGGGACGTGTACTGTATTTACCATCAGTACTAGGGACGTGTACTGTATTTACCATCAGTACTAGGGACGTGTACTGTATTTACCATCAGTACTAGGGACGTGTACTGTATTTACAACCATCAGTACTAGGGACGTGTCCTGTATTTACCATCAGTACTTGGGACGTGTACTGTATTTACCATCAGTACTAGGGACGTGTACTGTATTTACAACCATCAGTACTAGGGACGTGTACTGTATTTACCATCAGTACTAGGGACGTGTCCTGTATTTACCATCATTACTAGGGACGTGTACTGTATTTACTACCATCAGTACTTGGGACGTGTCCTGTATTTACAACCATCAGTACTTGGGACATGTCCTATATTTACCATCAGTACTTGGGACGTGTCCTGTATTTACCATCAGTACTTGGGACATGTCCTGTATTTACCATCAGTACTAGGGACATGTCCTGTATTTACCATCAGTACTAGGGACAGGATGACAGTGAAGTAAAGTCATCGACTGCCTACCAGAAGGTTTTTAACAATGTGTTGGTACAAGTGAAGGCAGCTAGGCATGAGGTGGAGCTCATGTAGTGATGAAGTGAATTTGTTTGGGGGGATAATGTATGTTAAATTTACCGATGGTTGTACAGCAGTAGGCGTATATTTGGTTTTCTAATTACTTCACTTAACATATGCATAGAAAAGAACATGAATTGTTTTAGTGATAAACATGAGATTAAGCCTCTTTGCATTTCTGGTGGTCTCCCGTTGTTTTCAATGCCAACCAAAGCTCATCATCCTTACCAGTGTTGTTGACGTGTATTATGTTCATAAAATATAATAACTACTTAAATGTTCATATGCCAAGTAATCCACTGTGTAACACAAATTGTTATACAACAAATGTTTACTGTTAGTCTCGCCTCTCCTGGTTTGGTTTAATTTTACAAGTAACATTCCAAATACACCTCTGTCAAGAGTCCCAAATTTATCTTTGCCAAGAATCCACAGAAGCTTTAGAACAGCTCTGAACCAATCTAAGCAAGATATATAAAAGCGTAAAAAAATGTGTCTACAAATTTTCCGCAAAAAGAAAATAGAATACCTAGATAAAAATCTGGACAATCAAAATAAACAACAATTAATTTACTAAGACCTGATTGGATCCAATGTTGTACTAACAGGTTCAAGTCACTTTTAGTTTGTCTTGGTAAAGAGGTGTATTTTTTGCTCATCACTAATATATTCATCTCTTTGTTGTGAAATGATCCTGAAAGAAGAAATCTGATTAAAATATGATCACAATAAAAAGTCAATTATTATATCAATAATGTGACCTATTTTATATGTGTAGTTTTATCATTGTTTTGCCCAAATATATAATTAAGTTGGCCAACATTACACACAACTTAAAGTTTAATACTTGAAAATTATCTGTCCATCAACAACTGTGTGTTCAGAGTTGGTTACATTTACGTTGCTTGTATTAACAAACTGTGTTTGTTGACTTGTTATATGTGCAACATCTACGTGGCTAAAATCAAAATATCTAAACGTTATGAACAAAAATCTTAATGAAATCTAAATAAATAAAAAACAATGGCATGTTCTATAAAGAATATTAAAGTAGTTGTTAAATAATAAAATTATATAAACATTAACTGATAAATTAAATATCATACACATGATATAGCTTTCATATAACTTACCTTTTTGTATAAATAACACATAATAAAAATTAGGAATTAGAAATGAAACAAAATCAGTTGCGGAATCAGTAGTATATGTCTGAAAAAAAGAAGCAGTTACTTACACATAAGACGGAGAACGCTTTTTGACCGCGAAGGTCAATGATTCTACAAAAAGGTTCACAATCTCGTTGTGTCCAGCTTGAGATGCCAGGGTGAGGGCGGTGGAATCATTCAAGTCCACCTCATTGACTGATGCACCACCTTCCATGAGTAATTTCACTATCTCAATAAAACCGTTATAAGAACTAAACATGAGCGCCGTCTGTTGTTGATAATTCTTTTCGTCTAATTTTGAACCTAACTGAATAAGTCTCTTCACAGTATCAGCATGTCCGTTTTTACATGCCAGCATTAACACTGTACATCCATTTTTATCTTTATCGTCTACCTTGGCACTAGACAAAATGAGTAACTTTACAGTTTTGTGATGGCCATTGAGAGCAGCAAGCATTAGCGGGGTGGAACCATTGTTGCCTCTAACTGTCACTTTTGAACGAAACTTAATAAGTGAAAAAACAATGTCATAGTGACCTTTTACAGAGGAATAATGTAGAGCGGTCCAGCCTTTATTGTTACAAACATTTACATCTGCACCAGATTCAATTAGTAATTTAACTGTCTCTGTGTTTCCATTCCGAGAAGCAAACATCAGAGCGGTCGAACCAACATTATCTTTATCATTGAAATTTGAATCTGATTCAACAAGTAATTTAACTGTCTCTGTGTGTCCATTCTGAGAAGCTGTTATCAGTGCGGTCGTACCATAATTATCTTTATCATTGAAATTTGAACCTAATTCAACAAGTAATTTAACTGTATCTGTGTGTCCTTTCTGAGAAGCGCTCATCAGTGCGGTCCATCCATCATTATCTTTATTGTAAATGTAATGTTTTATGATGAACTGGTTAATATAAGAACTCAATTCATGTCCATGGTTCATATGATTTATTAACGACACAATAATATAAATAAACAGAATAAATCCAATGAATTATACTTGTAAACAATGAACTTAACTGATCAACTAAAACTTATGATATGTACTCGAATACTCTCAATACTCAAACAACTTCACTGACTTAATCGACTCAACTCTTTTCTCTATCCAATCTCCAACTCAATCTCCAACTGTACATCGTCCTTATATAATTTCCTTCCATCCATCTCGAACATTCCACATCGCTCTGTCTCTCACTCATTTAGTCAATACAATTTACAAATAAACAACATATTTATTTTCCATTGATATCTAGAATAATAAACAACATATTTATTTTCTATCAACATCTCGAATGTTGACCCCTTGACCACACGTTGACCTAGTTGGCCAAACTCCAAAGATACACACACACCTGTGTGCGTAGTACTCATAACTATACCATGACACCTCCCCCTCCCGTAATTTAAGTGAATATATAGTGTCAAAAATATGTACATATACAATGTATACAATCTTGTGATTCAACACAAAAATAAGAAGTACATGTAATCATAGATCAGATTGCTATAAAACAAACAATGTAATATTTTACAATAGTTATTTTAACTTAGATCAATCTAGATAATATATCTGGTATGTACATCAACATTTGTATTATCGGTTACAATGATGTTTACTTCATTCACACTGTTAAAATTTTTTCCTTTTTGTCCTGGATTCATGGCTATTTTTCTCAAATTATCTATATGGAATGTGAGTTTTCTCCCTTTTATTTCTACTACATAATTAACTTCTGAAATTTTTTCAACAATTTTATGTGGTCCTTGCCAAGTGTTACCAAAATGACCTTTTTCTGGGAGTAGTACATAGACCTGATCATCAACTTCGAGTTCTCTGAGGTATCTATTTTTGTTTTTTATGTTTCTATGTTTAGTACTGTTTTGAATTGTGCACTTCTCTGCTATTTTGTTAGCGTTGACTATCATTTCTTTGGTGTTGTTGACTATATCATGTGGCGACATGTCATCTCTATTTTGTGGACATACGTTCTCTATAAATAGTCTAAGTGGTCCTCTTGGATTTTTTCCAAACATTAATTCATACGGTGAGAAACCAGTTGATTCATGTGGAATCTCTCTGTATGCGAACAGTACAAGAGGTAAATATTTATCCCATTCTTGTCCATATTCTTCAATTATCTTTCTTAACATTGTCTTTATTGTCTGATTTGCTCTTTCTATCATTCCATTCGCCTGTGGTCGATATCTGGCTGCAAATGTTTGTGTGACTTTTAGCATTTGCATAAACGATCTTGTCATATGGGATTGAAATTGTGTACCGTTGTCTGACAATATGATTTCTGGAAATCCAAATATGGTGAAGACTTTTAATAAGGAAGTGCATACTGATTCAGCTGTAATATCAACCAATGGTATGGCCTCTATCCATCTGGTCGCAAAGTCAATGATGGTTAGTAAAAATCTGTGTTTTCTGTTTGACATAACAGACAATGGTCCGACTATATCAATGGCTATTTTTTTAAATGGCTCTGATGTTGTATCCATTTGTTGGAGTGGTGCTGTATGCTTTGGACCAATACTATTGTGTTTCTGACACAACGAACATGACTTGATATATGATTTGATGTCTCTGAACATATTAGGCCAATAACACACATTTCTAATTCTTTTTAATGTTTTCTTAGGACCCATATGTCCTGCTAATGGAACAGAATGTGCTGTTTTTAGTACTTCTTCTCTCAAAGCAGTTGGGACTATTATCTGCTCTGTATCACTGTTTAGATTTGAGAACCTTCTCATCAGAATACCATCTCTGCAATAATATTTGATTTGTTGACTGTTACTAGTGCCTTGTTCACAATGTTGAAAATATCGTTTCAAAGAAGTGTCGTCTCTCTGTAATTTTCCTAACTCATCAGAGTTGATATTTAAATATGGAGATAAAACATTTTGATTGTCGGAACTGAATTCTTCGTCTTTATTTTGTTCTTTGATAGATGTCGATCTTGTCACAACGTTTATATGTTCAACTTGTGTTTGTTCAGCATTAGCTTTTGTAGTTAGTTTATTAATGAGTTCATTTCTCATCAATTCATAATTATCTTTGTTTTTTAGAGCAATATTTTTTGCTAATCTGTGTCCTTTCATTTTGTTTATCATAATTTGGGCTCTTTGCTGTTCTTTAACATTCTCTTGATCAGCAATTATATCTAATCCTTGTATGTAATCACCAATATCTTGTGTTCCATTCCAGTTGGACATATTGTTTAGTAGTGAGCACGTGAAATCTTTGCTCTGTTTTGTTTTCTGTTCTTGTATGTTTTTTAATTCTAGCTGGGTATATATATCCTTCTTTTCCAACCATTCATGAAACATTTCTTGTGAATTATTGTCATTTATATTGGGTATATTTCCCACTATCAAGGAAGTAACTGGAGACGGCATTACTATAGCTTTCACATGTCCAGTTATCCATGGCGTGTCGATATGAATGTTGGCGGTCCTACATGTTATGACCTGTCCATTTCCCAGTTTTATGTCTTCTTTTTCATTAGTTAAGTGTTCTTCCTTAACTATTTTCTCATCAACCACTACAGATGTACAGCCTGTATCTCTGAGACATAATACGGCCTGATTGTTAACAAAACAAGGATAGAATACCAGAGTGCCCTTGCTCTCTAATATTGTTGCAACTGTGTTTTCCTTGTTTTCTTTTCTTAGTGGAGTTCTACCCCTTTCAGTTTGACATCTTTGAGGACTTATATTGGGTGATATCCTTCTTTGATAGGTACTGCGTACCGGTGCTTCCATGCTATTTCTTCTACCATCCTGCGATTTGCCTCTCTGATATCTATTGTGGTAGTTTTTCTGTTCATTTTGTGGACCTCTTTGATATGTCCCCTTGTAGTAGTTGTTACGTTCAGCACGCCAGTAGTTTCTTGGAGGACTGTAATTGATTCCATATGCTCCTGCTTTGTTTTTATATGAATATGGATTTCCTCTATTCCGATAAATACAGTCATATTGTAGATGCCCGACTCTCTGGCATATGTAACATGTTCTAGGCATCCTAGCGGGTAGACTTGAGTATCGTTGTTTATTGTTGGCATACATGACATTACATGATTTTTCTTGCACTGTATTAAACAAAGGCGTGTCTATATGACTATCTTTGAAATCAGACATGGCAGATATGAGTTTTTCTTTACAGTGCACTTTGTTCTGTTTTATGTAAGTGTAAAGCTGCATGCTGCTGTGTGTCAAAATTTTGTCTACTAAGATTAATTCAATTATCTGCCTTGCATTATTATGGTCAATTTCTGCCATTTTGAACCAATTAAGGAGATAACTTTCCAAATTGTTGACATATGCTTGCGGATGTTCATCAGCATTCATTAAAGTATTGTGGAACTTATTCCTGTAATGTTCCTCTGTTTTGTTATAATGCTGCAGTAAATATTTTTTTACAACATCATAGTCTTTAGCAGCTTCACCTTTGATATTGTTCAAAGCAGCTTGTGCTTCTTGGGTCATGGCTTCATAAAGATAAATTATCCAATCCTTTTTATCTACTTTGCTTATAGCAAACTGTGTCTCCATGACAGAAAAATAATTGTCTATGTCACCATGTTTGCCGCTAAATGGTTGTATTCTTATTTTATGTTTTAAAGTTTGTGACTGAGTTGTCATTTTTGTCAAGTTCTCATCAATCGTGGGTCTTTTCATGGCATCAATTTCTGCCATTTTTAATGCAAATTCATGTTTGCGGTCTAATTCTTCTTTTTCCGCCTGGCGTAAACGATCTTTTTCTTCTTTTTCCTCCTGGCGTAAACGATCTTTTTCTTTCTCTTCTCGTTCCTTTTCTTTTTCTTGTGTTTGTTCAGCATTAGCTTTTGTAGTTAGTTTATTAGCATTTTTCTTCTTTTTGCATGATTAGCTCCTTTTCATCATTCAAGCAGTCGCGAACATATTTCGCTAGCTGTGTTCCTTCCAGTCCTATTGCTTTTCCTAGCTCAAGGAATTTATTTGCGTCTGCATCCATGTTATATAGTTTTTACAATGATTTCAAGTGTGTAGCAATCAATCCAATGCACGAACTAAAATATTAATATTATCAAATCTATATCAAAAATATAATAATAATGACATCAAAATAACAACATATACAATGAACCATGAAATTATCTAGGACAAGATAAAAGAATGTTACAAGAGGAATACAAATATTAATAAACAAATGTATAAACAAACTAGACTTATACCACTAAACAAATATTTAAATCTAGTGTCTAAGTGGAGCCTTAAATTCACTCAATAATACAATAATGTATATATAACTCCAAAAAGACAATAAATTAATTCCTAATAGCAAATGAAATTAGCTAGTCTAATATTCATTTGAAAAATACATGTAACATGAATAAAAAAAAAATTAGTACATTGGAATCATACACAACGATTTTCAATTAAATTAAATTATCTCAAGTTAATAATAATTATGTCCCTTGTTTACTTGACCTTCTCCTTTGTTCTCGAAAAATTCCAATACAAACGTTTACTACAGTTCCTGTACTATAAATAGTTCAGTCCAGCACAGTTATAAATAACTTGAAAGTTCATGAAATTTCTGACCAGCTTCGCAAGAATAGATTACAACAATGTTCCACTTGACTGCACACGTTAAGTGCGTATATTCTATTCAGGTCAATCCACTGTCCAGCGACGAATCAACGAATGATATTATTATTCCAATCAATGTGTCCTCGGAGACGGGTTCAATAAGTTGCTGGCCACCATGTAAATGTTATTTATTGTATGATGAACTGGTTAATATAAGAACTCAATTCATGTCCATGGTTCATATGATTTATTAACGACACAATAATATAAATAAACAGAATAAATCCAATGAATTATACTTGTAAACAATGAACTTAACTGATCAACTAAAACTTATGATATGTACTCGAATACTCTCAATACTCAAACAACTTCACTGACTTAATCGACTCAACTCTTTTCTCTATCTCTATCTCCAACTCAATCTCCAACTGTACATCGTCCTTATATAATTTCCTTCCATCCATCTCGAACATTCCACATCGCTCTGTCTCTCACTCATTTAGTCAATACAATTTACAAATAAACAACATATTTATTTTCCATTGATATCTAGAATAATAAACAACACATTTATTTTCTATCAACATCTCGAATGTTGACCCCTTGACCACACGTTGACCTAGTTGGCCAAACTCCAAAGATACACACACACCTGTGTGCGTAGTACTCATAACTATACCATGACATTTATCATTCACATTTGAACCTGATTCAACAAGTAATTTAACTGTCTCTGTGTGTCCTTTCTGAGAAGCGCTCATCAGTGCGGTTAAATTATTATTATTTTTATCATTGACATTTGAACCTGATTCAATGAGTAATTTAACTGTCTCTGTGTGTCCATTTTGAGAAGCTATCATCAGTGCGGTCCAATTATTATTATTTTTATCATTCACATTTGAACCTGATTCAACAAGTAATTTAACTGTCTCTGTGTGTCCTTTCTGAGAAGCGCTCATCAGTGCGGTCCAATTATTATTATTTTTATCATTGACATTTGAACCTGATTCAACAAGTAATTTAACTGTCTCTGTGTGTCCATTCTGAGAAGCGCTCATCAGTGCGGTCCATCCATCATTATCTTTATCATTGATATTTGATCCTGACTCAACAAGTAATTTAACTGTCTCTGTGTGTCCATTTTGAGAAGCGCTCATCAGTGCGGTCCATCCATTTTTACCTTTATCATTCACATTTGAACCTGAGTCAACAAGTAATTTAACTGTCTCTGTGTGTTTTTTCTGAGAAGCGCTCAACAGTGCGGTCCATCCATCATTATCTTTATCATTCACATTTGAACCTAAGTCAACAAGTAATTTAACTGTCTCTGTGTGTCCTTTCTGAGAAGCGCTCATCAGTGCGGTCCATCCATCATTATCTTTATCATTCACATTTGAACCTAAGTCAACAAGTATTTTAACTGTCTCTGTGTGTCCATCATAAGAAGCTATCATCAGTGCTGTGTAACCATCCTTTTGTTTATCATTCACATTTGAATCTAATTGTACTAGTAATTTAACTGTCTCTGTGTGTCCATCATAAGAAGCTATCATCAGTGCTGTGTAACCATCCTTTTGTTTATCATTCACATTTGAACCTAATTCAACAAGTAATTTAACTGTCTCTGTGTGTCCTTTCTGAGAAGCTATCATCAGTGCGGTCCAATTATTATTATTTTTATCATTGAAATTTGAACCTGATTCAACAAGTAATTTAACTGTCTCTGTATGTCCATTCTGAGAAGCTTTCATCAGTGCGGTCCATCCATCATTATCTTTATCATTGAAATTTGAACCTGATTCAACAAGTAATTTAACTGTCTCTGTGTGTCCATATTTAGAAGCAAGCATTAATGCAGTCAATCCCTCCTCATATTTCTCATTGACATTTACACCCAACTCTATGAGTGATTTGACTGAGTGAATCTGTCCATGCTGAGATGCTATCAATAATGGCGGCCAATCTTTATCAGTTACACCAGAGTGTTCTATAGCAGTCTTTACATGAGACATTGTGAAGTAAGAATTATGTACTTTGCACAGTCTTTATATCCGTATTGTACAGAGTAGCTTGTTTATATTTAGTTGACGAATTGTAACTTTTCTTCTATTTTCACATCAATTTATCTGCTGCCCATTTTACAATTATTTGTTTCATTATTTCTTTTAAAGCTTTTTATTTGCTTGATTTAACTGTCTAGAAATAATGTAAAGAAAATAAATGTCATACATTTAAAAAAAAATCATGATACATGTCGGCGTAATGTATACTATTGTGTCACAATAGACAATTAGTTATGATTATTTTAATAGAGTGGTGTTGATAGAAGTCTTTTATAGAACGTCAATGGCACATGCGTGGGGGGGGGGGGGAGGGGTGGAGGGTACGGTAATCAGTCTCTTCTCTGGTGGTAATCTGGGACTCTGGTGGGGAAATCTGGGATCGAGGGTGTAAAGTTCCATTCACCTTGAAGGGCCAACGGGACAGACGAAGTGTAGAATTTATCTGTTTCTGTAAACACGGCATATAAAAGGATTGTGTGTTTAGCCTTTCACTTCATTCCCTAATTTAAGACAGGTACCCTGGACTCGCTGGACATGTGGGACTGTAACCAACTTTCACTGGACTTGTGGGACTGTAACCAACTTTCACTGGACTTGTGGGACTGTAACCAACTTTAACTGGACATGTTGGACTGTAACCAACTTTAAATGGACTTGTGAGACTGTAACCAACTTTAACTGGACATGTGGGACTGTAACCAACTTTAACTGGACATGTGGGACTGTAACCAACTTTAACTGGACTTGTGGGACTGTAACCAACTTTAACTAGGATTTTCTAAAGATCAAGCCCAAGACTCTCATGTCGACAGCCGAGTATCTACACCACTCGGCCATCTACACCACTCGTTCATCTACACCACTCGGCCATCTACACCACTCGACCATCTACACCACTCGGCCATCTACACCACTCGGCCATCTACACCACTCGTTCATCTACACCACTCGGCCATCTACACCACTCGGCCATCTACACCACTCGGCCATCTACACCACTCGTTCATCTACACCACTCGGCCATCTACACCACTCGGCCATCTACACCACTCGGCCATCTACACCACTCGGCCATCTACACCACTCGTTCATCTACACCACTCTGTTCATCTACACCACTCGGCCATCTACACCACTCGGCCATCTACACCACTCGGCCATCTACATCACTCGGCCATCTACACCACTCGGCCATCTACACCACTCGGCCATCTACACCACTCGTTCATCTACACCACTCGGCCATCTACACCACTCGGCCATCTACACCACTCGGCCATCTACATCACTCGGCCATCTACACCACTCGGCCATCTACACCACTCGGTCATCTACACCACTCGGTCATCTACACCACTCGGCCATCTACACCACTCGGCCATCTACATCACTCGGCCATCTACATCACTCGGCCATCTACACCACTCGGCCATCTACACCACTCGGCCATCCGTCCCACTAAGAATCGAAGCAGCCAATTTTTTATCCAAATCTAGATTTTTTTTATATTTTCTCATTTGAGTAATCTAGATACAATAAACTGATATAAAAAAATCGCGTTAATTTTATATTGTCCTGAGGATTGAAAATTGGATTTATTTTTAATAAATATTTAATATAATCTAGATATTGTTAATATATTTTATGAATATTACTTTAAATAATAGTTTGTAAACCTTCTAGAATGGTGTATGGGGAATAAAAAATAACGCCCTGATGTAAACCAATGGGCTCATTGATGTTATCCCAATAAATAAACCAATGGGCTCATTGATGTTATCCCAATAAATAAACCGTTTTATAAGGAAAAATTCACTTTTAAATATGAGATTTAATTCATAGGAAAAAAAAAACAAGGTAATATTAATGCCCCTAAAAAATGCGAGCTAGTAAATCAGTTTTACATTTTATAAAAAATAACACAGAGCTAAGCGTTACTTTTACTCGTCAGTTATTGCAAACATGGTAAATGAAACTCACCCCAGATATGAAAATTAAATTTCTTACAAATGTTAGCGTTATAAGACTATTGAAAACTTTTTCTTTAATTTTCTAAAAAGAATCTTCTTCAAAATCAAAGAAATGAATTTAAATACTATTGGTGGAACAGATATCACACACATTCCTTTTATCAGTTAGTGAATTATGTGTTAAGATATATTGGGTAAGGCTATTTTGTTTTTGTTTTTGTGTGCATTCATCGCTGAATTTTTTTTATTATCGCTTCAATTCTACGATGAATGTATTAATGGACGAGCCTTGCTGTTACAAAAATGGCCGTCTGTTATCTATGACGCCTAATGCTATTGCAATGAGACAGCGTCGAGGTACAGAATCAGTAGAAAAACGAAAACACAGACAAGATGCTGACCGTGAACGTGCTGCAAAACGATTTTCAAATGAATCGAATCGGGAGTGCAAGGCTTCTGTTAGACAAAATGAATCTAATCGCGAGTGCATGGCTTCTGTTAGACAAAATGAATCGAATCGGGAGTGCAAGACTTCTGTTAGACAAAATGAATCTAATCGAGAGTGCATGGCTTCTGTTAGACAAAATGAATCGAATCGGGAGTGCAAGACTTCTGTTAGACAAAATGAATCGAATCGGGAGTGCATGACTTCTGTTAGAAAAAATGAATCGAATCGGGAATGCAAGACTTCTGTTAGACAAAATGAATCGAATCGGGAGTGCATGGCTTCTGTTAGACAAAATGAATCTAATCGGGAGTGCAAGACTTCTGTTAGACAAAATGAATCTAATTGCGAGTGCATGGCTTCTGTTAGACAAAATGAATCGAATAGGGAGTGCAAGACTTCTGTTAGACAAAATGAATCGAATCGGGAGTGCATGACTTCTGTTAGACAAAATGAATCTAATCTGGAGTGCATGGCTTTTGTTAGACAAAATGAATCTAATCTGGAGTGCAAGGCTTCTGTTAGACAAAATGAATCTAATCGGGATTGCAAGACTTCTGTTAGACAAAATGAATCTAATCGCGAGTGCATGGCTTCTTTTAGACAAAATGAATCGAATCGGGAGTGCAAGACTTCTGTTAGACAAAATGAATCGAATCGGGAGTGCATGACTTCTGTTGGACAAAATGAATCTAATCGGGAGTGCAAGACTTCTGTTAGACAAAATGAATCTAATCGCGAGTGCAAGGCTTCTGTTAGACAAAATGAATCGAATCGGGAGTGCAAGGCTTCTGTTAGGCAAAATGAATCTAATCGGGAGTGCAAGGCTTCTGTTATCAACTGTATCAGGAGATGACTGTGATGTTGTCAACTGTATCAGGAGATAACTGTGATGCTATCAACTGTATCAGGAGATAACTGTGATGTTATCAACTGTATCAGGAGATAACTGTGATGCTATCAACTGTATCAGGAAATAAATGTGAGGCTATCAACTGTATCATGAGATAACTGTGATGTTATCCATTGTATCAGGAGATTACTGTGGTGCTATCAACTGTATCAGGAGATAACTGTGATGTTATCAACTCTATCAGGAGATAACTGTGATGCTATCGACATTTTTCAATGTCAGTTAGCAAACTAACGAATTAAAGTCCGATATTGAGGAATATATCAAGAAAAAAATGTTATTCTTACCATTAAGCTTCAGAAAATTCTCAAATTTCTTTTAACTTTTTCTTTGTAGCGTATCTTCAGAGATGTATTTATGGACAGGCGCAATATAATATAAAAGTATGATCAAAACAATACTGCCTGGCTACAGTAGAGATAAACTTTGGAAAACAGTTTCGACGTTTTAAGGGCTGAGGTCGTCACGTCATGGAAGGTTGGTCTGGGACATTCATGGAGCCTCTGACGCTAGCTTACTAATCAATCGATGTATTGATTGATTATATTGGTTTGTTTTACTAGTAAATGTTTTCCAATCGTGGATGTGCGATAGAATGACAGTACAAGGAAGTTTGTACAACATTCACGAACAGCAGTGAATATTAAAATTTTATGGTTGAGTAGTTTTGAACTTATTACACACCTCTTTGAAAAAACGGACCCCCGGGGTTGGGGGGGAGAGGGAGACAGAAATGTGGAACAGTTTAAAGTAATGAAAAAAAAATCGTTACTCGGGCAAAAAATGAAGGGGAGGGGTGTGTGATATAAACAAAATAGTGTTACTAAAATGTGAATGCCCCCCCCCCCATACAGCTGTTATATTGATTTGACTATTTTTTGTCGATTTTTTACGAATATTGTACTGTTTAATTCCTACTATGTAATATAATTGTTCTTTGTATCTAAAAAAAAACAGCATTTTAAACCTTGCAAAATTTTCATTTAATTCAACTGCCAAATACCATAAAACTCGAGATAACAAGTGCACTGAGGCAATATTTATAGGAGCCCAAATGGTGTGAAATTCGATATACACGTTTTAAATAAAAAACTAAAGCGCTCATGATAAAACCAACTTAATGTTTTCCAATATAAAGTGAGCCACCCTAATATACATATATTTACAGTCCTGCAGTCATGCCCAAGTTAGGATAATTGTTTTGATTAATTTTAATTTTAAAAGATCAAACAGAATAAAACCATGTAAGCTATCCACAACGAATCATCTTTCGTTCCACATGACTATGATTTCAGACCAGGGAAAAATGTCAGCCTAGTTTAAACGGCCCCCGAGTCAAGTGTAACCCCCGAGTCAAGTGTGGCCCCCGAGTCAAGTGTGGCCCCCGAGTCAAGTGTGGCCCCCGAGTCAAGTGTGGCCCCCGAGTCTAGTGTAACCCCCGAGTCAAGTGTAACCCCCGGGTCAAGGATAACCCCTGAGTCAAGTGTGACCCCCGAGTCAAGTGTGACCCCCGAGTCAAGTGTAACCCCCGAGTCAAGTGTGGCCCCCGAGTCAAGTGTAACCCCCGGGTCAAGGATAACCCCTGAGTCAAGTCTGGCCCCCGAGTCTAGTGTAACCCCCTAGTCAACTGTAACCCCCGAGTCAAGTCTGGCCCCCGAGTCTAGTGTAACCCCCGAGTCAAGTGTAACCCCCGAGTCAAGTGTAACCCCCTAGTCAAGTATAACCCCCGGGTCAAGGATAACCCCTGAGTCAAGTCTGGCCCCCGAGTCAAGTGTGACCCCCGAGTCAAGTGTGACCCCCGAGTCAAGTGTAACCCCCGAGTCAAGTGTAACCCACGAGTCAAGTGTAACCCCCGAGTCAAGTGTAACCCCCGAGTCAAGTGTAACCCCCGAGTCAGGTGTAACCCCACGAGTCAAGTGTAACCCCGGAGTCAAGTGTAACCCCCGAGTCAAGTGTAACCCCCGGGTCAAGGATAACCCCTGAGTCAAGTCTGGCCCCCGAGTCAAGTGTGACCCCCGAGTCAAGTGTAACCCCGGAGTCAAGTGTGGCCCCCGAGTAAAGTGTAACCCCCGAGTCAAGTGTGGCCCCCGAGTAAAGTGTAACCCACGAGTCAAGTGTAACCCCCGAGTCAAGTGTGGCCCCCGAGTAAAGTGTAACCCACGAGTCAAGTGTAACCCCCGGGTCAAGGATAACCCCTGGGTCAAGTGTAACCCCCGAGTCAAGTGTGGCCCCCGAGAAAAGTGTAACCCCCGAGTCAAGTGTGGCCCCCGAGTAAAGTGTAACCCACGAGTCAAGTGTAACCCCCGGGTCAAGGATAACCCCTGAGTCAAGTGTAACCCCGGAGTCAAGTGTGGCCCCCGAGTAAAGTGTAACCCCCGAGTCAAGTGTAACCCCCGGGTCATGGATAACCCCTGAGTCAAGTCTGGCCCCCGAGTCAAGTGTGACCCCCGAGTCAAGTGTAACCCCGGAGTAAAGTGTGGCCCCCGAGTAAAGTGTAACCCACGAGTCAAGTGTAACCCCCGAGTCAAGTGTAACCCCCGAGTCAAGTGTAACCCCCGAGTCAAGTGTGGCCCTCGAGTCAAGTGTAACCCCCGAGTCAAGTGTGGCCCCCGAGTCAAGTGTAACCAACAAGTCAAGTGTAACCCCCGAGTCAAGTGTAACCCCTGAGTCAAGTCTGGCCCCCGAGTCAAGTGTGACCCCCGAGTCAAGTTTAACCCCGGAATAAAGTGTGGCCCCCGAGTAAAGTGTAACCCACGAGTCAAGTGTAACCCACGAGTCAAATGTAACCCCAGAGTCAAGTGTGGCCCCCGAGTCAAGTGTAACCCCCGAGTCAAGTGTAACCCCAGGGTCAAGGATAACCCCTGAGTCAAGTCTGGCCCCCGAGTCAAGTGTGACCCCCGAGTCAAGTGTAACCCCCGAGTCAAGTGTAACCCCCGAGTCAAGTGTAACCCCCGGGTCAAGGATAACCCCTGAGTCAAGTCTGGCCCCCGAGTAAAGTGTAGCCCCCGAGTAAAGTGTAGCCCCCGAGTAAAGTGTAGCCCCCGAGTAAAGTGTAGCCCCCGAGTCAAGTGTAACCCCCGAGTCAAGTGTAACCCCCGGGTCAAGTGTAACCCCTGAGTCAAGTGTAACCCCCGAGTCAAGTGTAACCCCCGAGTCAAGTGTGGCCCCCGAGTCAAGTGTAACCCCCGAGTCAAGTGTAACCCCGGAGTAAAGTGTGGCCCCCGAGTCAAGTGTAGCCCCCGAGTAAAGTGTAACCCCGGAGTCAAGTGTAACCCCCGAGTCAAGTGTGGCCCCCGAGTCAAGTGTAACCCCCGAGTCAAGAGTGGCCCCCGAGTCAAGTGTAACCCCCGAGTCAAGTGTGGCCCCCGAGTCAAGTGTAGCCCCCGAGTCAAGTGTAACCTCCGGGTCAAGAGTGGCCCCCGAGTAAAGTGTGCCCCCCGCGTCAAGTGTGACCCCCGCGTCAAGTGTAACCCCCGAGTCAAGTGTGACCCCAGAATCAAGTGTGACCCCAGAGTCAAGTGTGACCCCCGAGTCAAGTGTGACCCCAGAGTCAAGTGTGGCCCCCGAGTCAAGTGTGACCCCCCGAGTCAAGTGTGACCCCCGAGTCAAGTGTAACCCCAGAGTCAAGTGTGACCCCAGAGTCAAGTGTGACCCCCGAGTCAAGTGTGACCCCAGAGTCAAGTGTGACCCCCGAGTCAAGTGTGACCCCCCGAGTCAAGTGTGACCCCCGAGTCAAGTGTGACCCCTGTGTCAAGTCTCGCCCCCGAGTCAAGTGTGGCCCCCGAGTCAAGTGTGGCCCAGGAGTCAAGTGTGGCCCAGGAGTCAAGTGTAACCCCCGAGTCAAGAGTAACCCCCGAGTCAAGTGTAACCCCCGAGTAAAGTGTGCCCCCGAGTCAAGTGTGGCCCAGGAGTGAAGTGTAACCCCTGAGTCAAGTGTAACCCCTGAGTCAAGTGTAACCCTTGAGTCAAATGTAACCCCGGAGTAAAGTGTGGCCCCCGAGTCAAGTGTAACCCCCGAGTCAAGTGTAACCCCCGAGTCAAGTGTGGCCCCCGAGTAAAGTGTATCCCCCGAGTCAAGAGTAATCCCGGAGTAAAGTGTGGCCCCCGAGTCAAGTGTAACCTTCGAGTAAAGTGTGCCCCCGAGTCAAGTGTGGCCCAGGAGTCAAGTGTAACCCCTGAGTCAAGTGTAACCCCCGAGTCAAGAGTAATCCCGGAGTAAAGTGTAGCCCCCGAGTCAAGTGTAACCCCCGAGTAAAGTGTGCGCCCGAGTCAAGTGTGGCCCAGGAGTCAAGTGTAACCCCTAAGTCAAGTGTAACCCCTGAGTCAAGTGTAACCCCGGAGTAAAGTGTAACCCCTGAGTCAAGTGTAACCCCTGAGTCAAGTGTAACCCCTGAGTCAAGTGTAACCCCTGAGTCAAGTGTAACCCCTGAGTCAAGTGAACCCCGGAGTAAAGTGTGGCCCCCGAGTCAAGTGTAACCCCCGAGTAAAGTGTAGCCCCCGAGTCAAGTGTAACCCCCGAGTAAAGTGTGCCCCCGAGTCAAGTGTGGCCCAGGAGTCAAGTGTAACCCCTGAGTCAAGTGTAACCCCTGAGTCAAGTGTAACCCCTGAGTCAAGTCTGGACCCCGAGTCAAGTGTGGCCCCCGAGTCAAGTGTGGCCCCCGAGTCAAGTGTGGCCCAGGAGTCAAGTGTGATCCCCGAGTCAAGTGTGGCCCCCGAGTCAAGTGTAACCCCCGAGTCAAGTGTAACCCCGGAGTAAAGTGTGGCCCCCGAGTCAAGTGTAACCCCCGAGTCAAGTGTAACCCCGGAGTAAAGTGTGGCACCCGAGTCAAGTGTAACCCCCGAGTCAAGTGTAACCCCGGAGTAAAGTGTGGCCCCCGAGTCAAGTGTAACCCCCGAGTCAAGTGTAACCCCGGAGTAAAGTGTAACCCCCGAGTCAAGTGTAACCCCCGAGTCAAGTGTAACCCCGGAGTAAAGTGTGGCCCCCGAGTCAAGTGTAACCCCCGAGTCAAGTGTAACCCCCGAGTCTAGTGTAACCCCCGAGTCTAGTGTAACCCCCGAGTCAAGTGTAGCCCCCGAGTCAAGTGTAACCCCCGAGTCAAGTGTAACCCCCGAGTAAAGTGTAACCCCCGAGTAAAGTGTAACCTCCGAGTCAAGTGTAACCCCCGAGTCAAGTGAAACCCCCGAGTAAAGTGTAACCCCCGAGTAAAGTGTAACCCCCGAGTAAAGTGTAACCCCCGAGTAAAGTGTAACCCCCGAGTCAAGTGTAACCCCCGAGTCAAGTTTAACCCCTGAGTCAAGTGTAACCCCCGAGTCAAGTGTAACCCTCGAGTCAAGTGTAACCCCCGAGTCAAGTGTAACCCCCGAGTTAAGTGTAACCCCCGGAATCAAGTGTAACCCCCGAGTTAAGTGTAACCCCCGAGTCAAGTGTAACCCCCGAGTCAAGTGTAACCCCGGAGTAAAGTGTGGCCCCCGAGTCAAGTGTAACCCCGGAGTAAAGTGTAACCCCCGAGTCAAGTGTAACCCCCGAGTCAAGTGTAACCCCCGAGTAAAGTGTAACCCCCGAGTAAAGTGTAACCCCCGAGTCAAGTGTAACCCCCTAGTCAAGTGTAACCCCCGAGTCAAGTGTAACCCCCGAGTCAAGTGTAGCCAACGAGTCAAGTGTAGCCCCCGAGTCAAGTGTAACCCCCGAGTCAAGTGTAACCCCCGAGTCAAGTGTAACCCCGGAGTAAAGTGTAACCCCCGAGTCAAGTGTAGCCCCCGAGTCAATTGTGGACCCCGAGTCAAGTGTAACCCCCGAGTCAAGTGTAACCCCCGAGTCAAGTGTAACCCCTGAGTCAAGTGTAGCCCCCGAGTCAAGTGTAACCCCCGAGTCAAGTGTAGCCCCCGAGTCAAGTGTGGCCCCCTAGTCAAGTGTAACCCCCGAGTCAAGTGTAACCCCCGAGTCAAGAGTGGCCCCCGAGTCAAGTGTAACCCCGAGTCAAGTGTAACCCCGGAGTAAGTGTGGCCCCCGAGTCAAGCGTAGCCCCCGAGTAAAGTGTAACCCCGGAGTCAAGTGTAACCCCCGAGTCAAGTGTGGCCCCCGAGTCAAGTGTAACCCCCGAGTCAAGAGTGGCCCCCGAGTCAAGTGTAACCCCCGAGTCAAGTGTGGCCCCCGAGTCAAGTGTAACCTCCGGGTCAAGAGTGGCCCCCGAGTAAAGTGTGCCCCCCGCGTCAAGTGTGACCCCCGCGTCAAGTGTAACCCCCGAGTCAAGTGTGACCCCAGAATCAAGTGTGACCCCAGAGTCAAGTGTGACCCCCGAGTCAAGTGTGACCCCAGAGTCAAGTGTGGCCCCCGAGTCAAGTGTGACCCCCCGAGTCAAGTGTGACCCCCGAGTCAAGTGTAACCCCGAGTCAAGTGTGACCCCAGAGTCAAGTGTGACCCCAGAGTCAAGTGTGACCCCCGAATCAAGTGTGACCCCAGAGTCAAGTGTGACCCCCGAGTCAAGTGTGACCCCCCGAGTCAAGTGTGACCCCCGAGTCAAGTGTGACCCCAGAGTCAAGTGTGGCCCCCGAGTCAGGTGTGACCCCTGTGTCAAGTCTGGCCCCCGAGTCAAGTGTGGCCCCCGAGTCAAGTGTGGCCCAGGAGTCAAGTGTGGCCCAGGAGTCAAGTGTAACCCCCGAGTCAAGAGTAACCCCTGAGTCAAGTGTAACCCCCGAGTAAAGTGTGCCCCCGAGTCAAGTGGTAACCACCGAGTCAAGTGTAACCCCCGAGTCAAGTGTAACCCCCGAGTAAAGTAGCCCCTGAGTAAAGTGTAGCCCCTGAGTAAAAGGTAGCCCCCGAGTCAAGTGTGGCCCCTGAGTAAAGTGTAGCCCCTGAGTCATATGGCCCCGAGTAAAGTGTAGCCCCTGAGTCAAGTGGCCCCTGAGTCAAGTGTAACCCTGAGGAAGTGTGGCTCCCGAGTCAGTGTGGCCCCCGAGCCAAGTGGGAATCCCTGAGTCAAGTGTAACCCCTGAGTCAAGTGTAACCCCTGAGTCAAGTGTAACCCCTGAGTTAGTGTAACCCCCGAGTCAAGTGTAACCCACGAGTTAAGTGCATAACCCCCGAGTCAAGTGTAACCCCTGAGTCAAGTGTAACCCTGGAGTAAAGTGTGTCCCTCGAGTCAAGTGTAACCCTGGAGTCAAAGTGTAACCCCCGAGTCAAACCCTGAGTGTAAACCCCGAGTAAAATGTAACCCCGAGTAAAGTGTAACCCCCGAGTAAAGTGTAACCCCTCCGAGTCAAGTGTAACCCCTGAGTCAAGTGTAACCCCCAAGTCAAGTGTAACCATCTGAGTCATGAAATGTCGAGTCATGTAGCCCTGGAGTCACAGTGTAACTCCAGATCAGGTGTAACCCTTAGCCAAGTGTAACCCCGGAGTAAAGTGTAACCCCTGAGTCAAGTGTAGCCCTGAGCCCAATTGTGGACTCCTGAGTCATGTAACCCCTGAGTTAAGTGTAACCCCTGAGTCAAGTGTAACCCCTGAGTCAAGTGTAGCCTTCGAGTCAAGTGTAACTCCTGAGTCAAGTGTAGCCCCCGAGCCTGGCGGCCCCTCTAGCATTAACCCCGAGTCAAGAGTGTCCCGAGCAGCTGTAACCTCCGAGTCAAGTGTGGCCTCTGAGTCATGTAGCCCTGAGTGTAGTAACCCCGAGCCAGAGTAGGCCCCAGCTGGAGCAACTCTGAGTCAAGTGTAACCCCGAGTCAAGTGTAACCCTCGAGTCAAGTGTAACCCCCGAGTCAAGTAACCCCTGAGTCAAGTTTAACCCCGAGAGTCAAGGTGTAACCTCCGAGTCAAGTGTAACCCCGAGTAAAGTGTGGCCCCCGATTCAAGTGTAACTCCCGAGTCAAGTGTAACCCACCGAGTCAAGTGTAACCCCTGAGTTAAGTGTAACCCTGAGAGTATGGCCCCCGATTCAAGTGTAACCCTGGAGTCAAGTGGATCCGCCGGAGTCAAGTGTAACCCCTGAGTCATAACCCCCGAGCTGGCAACCACCGAGTCATGTAACTCCGAGTCGAGTCAGACCCCTACTGCGTGGGTGACCCCGGAGTCAAGTGTAACCACCGAGTCAAGTGTAACCCCCTGAGTCAAGTGTGACCCCCGGAATCAAGTGTAACCCCTCATAGTCAAGCAACTACCTGAGTCATGGCAACCATCTGAGTCAAGTGGGGAACCCCTGAGCTGCAAGTGTAACCCTCGAGTCAAAGTGTAGCCCCTGAGTAAAGTGTGGTCCATTCGATGTCTGAGTGTAACCCTCGAGTCAAGTGTAACCCCCGAGTCAAGGCAAAGCCCCTGAGGAAAGGTAGCCTCTGAGTCAAGTGTAAGAGTTCCTGAGTCAAGGGTCCGGCAGGCGGTAACCCCTGAGTAAAGTACAACCTGGAGTAAAGTGTGGGGAAGCCCCCGGAGTCAAGGGCTCCTGGTCGAGGCAGGTCCCTGAGTAATAGTGTAGCCCTGAGTCAGGTGTAGCCCTGGAGTCAGGGCGTGTGTAACCCCTGAGCTGGTGTAACCCCTCGAGTCAAGTGTAACCCTCAAGCCAGTCAAGTGTAACCCCTGAGTCAAGTGTAACCCGGGAGTGTGTAGCCCTGAGTCAAGTGGTAACCCCTGGAGAAAGTGTGGCCCCGAGTCAAGTAACCCCGGAGTAAAGTGTGGTCACCCCGAGTCAAGTGTAACCCCACCTGAGTCAAGTGGGAACCCCGAGTCAAGAGTGGCCCTGAGGTCAAGGTAACCTGAGTCAAGTGCCCTGAGTCAAGTGTAGCCCCCGAGTAAAGTGTAACCCCCGAGTCAAGTGGCCCCCAAGTCAAGTGTAACCCCCGAGTCAAGTGTAACCCCCGAGTCAAGTGTAACCCCCGAGTCAAGTGTAACCCCCGAGTCAAGTGTAACCCCCGAGTCAAGTTTAACCCTGAGTCAAGTGTAACCCCCGAGTCAAGTGGTAACCCCGGAGTAAAGTGTGGCCCCTGATTCAGGTGGTAACCCCCGAGTCAAGTGTAACCACCGAGTCAAGTGTAACCCCGAGTCAAGTGTAACCCCGTAGTAAGTGTGGCCCCCGATTCAAGTGTAACCCCCGAGTCAAGTGTGAACCCCCGAGTCAAGTGTAACCCCCGAGTCAAGTGTAACCACTGAGTCAGAGTGTAACCCCCGAGTCAAGTGTGACCCCCTAGTCAAGTGTGACCCTCGAGTCAAGTGTAACCCCCGAGTCAAGTGTAATCACCTGAGTCAAGTGTAGCCCCGAGTCAAGTCTGACCCCCGAATCAAGTGTAACCCCTGAGTCAAGTATGGCCCCCGAGTAAAGTAGTAGCCCCCGAGTCAAGTGTGGCCCCTGAGTCAAGTGTAACCCCTGAGTAAAGTGTGGCCCCTGAGTCAAGTGTGGCCCCCGAGTCAAGTGTAACCCCCGAGTCAAGTGTAACCCCCGAGTCAAGTGTAACCCCCGAGTCAAGTGGTAACCCCCGAGTCAAGTGTAACCCCGAGTCAAGTGTAACCCCGAGTAAAGTGTAGCCCCCGAGTCAAGTGTAACCCCGAGTAAAGTGTAGCCCCTGAGTCAAGTGTAACCCCGGAGTAAAGTGTGTTCCCTGAGTCAAGTGTAACCCCCGAGTCAAGTGTAACCCCCGAGTCAAGTGTGGCCCCTGAGTCAAGTGTAACCCGGAGTAAAGTGTGGCCCCCTGAGTCAAGTGTAACCCCTGAGTCAAGTGTAACCCCCGAGTCAAGAGTGGCCCCCGAGTCAAGTGTAACCCCCGAGTCAAGTGTGGCCCCCGAGTCAAGTGTAGCCCCCGAGTAAAGTGTAACCCCCGAGTCAAGAGTGGCCCCCAAGTCAAGTGTAACCCCCGAGTCAAGGTGTAACCCCCGAGTCAAGTGTAACCCCCGAGTCAAGTGTAACCCCTGAGTCCAAGTGTAACCCCCGAGTCAAGTTTAACCCCGAGTCAAGTGTAACCCCCGAGTCAAGTGTAACCCCGGAGTAAAGTGTGGCCCCCGATTCAAGTGTGTAACCCCCGAGTCAAGTGTAACCACCGAGTCAAGTGTAACCCCGAGTCAAGTGTAACCCCGGAGTAAAGTGTGGCCCCCGATTCAAGTGTAACCCCCGAGTCAAGTGTAACCCCCGAGTCAAGTGTAACCCCCGAGTCAAGTGTAACCCCCGAGTCAAGTGTAACCACCGAGTCAAGTGTAACCCCCGAGTCAAGTGTGACCCCCTAGTCAAGTGTGACCCCCGAGTCAAGTGTAACCCCCGAGTCAAGTGTAACCACCGAGTCAAGTGTAGCCCCCGAGTCAAGTGTGACCCCCGAATCAAGTGTAACCCCCGAGTCAAGTATGGCCCCCGAGTAAAGTGTAGCCCCCGAGTCAAGTGTGGCCCCTGAGTCAAGTGTAACCCCTGAGTAAAGTGTGGCCCCCGAGTCAAGTGTGGCCCCCGAGTCAAGTGTAACCCCCGAGTCAAGTGTAACCCCCGAGTCAAGTGTAACCCCCGAGTCAAGTGTAACCCCCGAGTCAAGTGTAACCCCCGAGTCAAGTGTAACCCCCGAGTCAAGTGTAACCCCCGAGTCAAGTGTAACCCCGGAGTAAAGTGTGGCCCCCGAGTCAAGTGTAACCCCCGAGTCAAGTGTAACCCCCGAGTCAAGTGTAACCCCCGAGTCAAGTGTGGCCCCCGAGTCAAGTGTAACCCCCGAGTCAAGTGTAACCCCCGAGTCAAGTGTAACCCCCGAGTCAAGTGTAACCCCCGAGTAAAGTTTGGCCCCCGAGTCAAGTGTGGCCCCCGAGTCAAGTGTAACCCACGAGTCAAGTGTAGCCCCCGAGTCAAGTGTAGCCCCCGAGTCAAGTGTAACCCCGGAGTAAAGTGTGGCCCCCGAGTCAAGTGTAGCCCCCGAGTCAAGTGTAACCCCGGAGTAAAGTGTAGCCCCCGAGTCAAGTGTAACCCCGGAGTAAAGTGTGGCCCCCGAGTCAAGTGTGGCCCCCGAGTCAAGTGTAACCCACGAGTCAAGTGTTGCCCCCGAGTCAAGTGTGGCCCCCGAGTCAAGTGTGGCCCCCGAGTCAAGTGTAACCCCCGAGTTAAGTTTAACCCCCGAGGTAAGTGTAACCCCCGAGTTAAGTTTAACCCCCGAGTTAGCCATTTACACAAAATATAGAGCAGGCATTACCTATACAAATTAAACTTTACAAATACTACCGGTGGTACATCAACGTTATTGTCTTTATTTAGTTTGTATCTTGAAAGCATTTAGTATATATAATAGATGTACGTTTATATATATATATATATATATATATATATATATATATATATATATATGTACTTTAATGGATATTTCAAACCGGTTATAAAGTAATTTATTGTGATCTTACATTTTTTTTAACGCAGTGGCTACGGGACCATCATGTGGGACTCCGTTTTTTTTTCCGGGTACCAGCAATAGATATTGCTCCACACCCTAACCCTATCCCTAGCCCTAACCCTATTCCTAACCCTCATATAATGTTGCTTGATGGTACCGTATCCACTGCGTTTTTTTATAAACTATTCTTTGTATATCATTATAAACTATTCGTTGTATAACATTATAAACTATTCTTTGTATAACATTATAAACTATTCGTTGTATAACATTATAAACTATTCTTTGTATAACATTATAAACTATTCGTTGTATAACTTTATAAACTATTCGTTGCAGTAGACAGATGGCCGCAGAAGTGAAATGTGAAACCTAACGGGCAAATTGTTTATCCTATCATCTGGTGGTTTAATAAACAATAAGTTCACATTTGTATTACGTTCACATAAACAATACGTGCACATTTATATTACGTGCACATAAACAATACGTGCACATTTATATGACGTGCACATAATCAATACGTGATTGCAGTGCACTGAGTGCAGTTTCCACTCAACGTACTCGGCAGGGTGGTGCAGCTTCAATACAGTCAACAGTGCAGTTTTACTGCACGTTGGCAGAATCAGCTTAATAGTAAAGGTTCTACTGAAGTAGACAGATATCTTGAAGATAACTCAATAGAAATGCTGTCATTAGCACGTACCCAAGACTTAAGAAAATATGTAGCTGAGTTGATCGGCTAGTGCTATTTTCATTAGGTAGGCGTGTTTTTATGCCATTACGTTCTAGGCTAAGCAATGACCGTTTTGAAATGATGATCATGTGCTGCCAAGTGATGATATAGTAAAATTCCCTTAGTCCTGACGGGCCATCGGGGATTCATCTGTTTCTATAACCTCGGCATATGAAGTGATCGTGTGGTTAGCATATCGCCCGCTGCCTTTACTTCCCCTGCTTAAAGTCAGGTACCAGTTTAAAGCTGGGTGAACTTGTGGAGAAATTCCCATTGTTCTCATCGAGGATCGAACCCATGACTCTGAACTCGAAAGTCGAGTATCTACACCACTTGGCCGTCCGTCACAGGCTAAAGTAATTAGCATTAAAATTGTGCTTTGACTTGAAAAACTTGCACTCATTATATTTAAAAAAAATATTTTGTTGTTCTCAAAAGTATTGGTATTGTATTGATATCGATTTTGACAATACATTTTCATTTGAGTATTTGTATTGGTATTGGCGATACTATTTTCATGAAGTATTGTTATCGGTATTGGCGATACTATTTTCATAAAACTATTGGTATTGGTATTGACGATACAATTTAAGAGTATTGTTAACAATCCTGCACACAACTTACTTCAAGTTTAATATTTGACAAACATCTGTCCATCAACAACTGTGTATTCAGAGTTGGTTACATTTACGTTGGTTGTATTAACAAACTGTGTTTGTTGACTTGTTATATTTGCAACATACACGTGGCTAAAAACAAAATATCTTAATGTTATCAAAGCAATCTAAATTGAATATTAATAAATAAAAAAAAAACAATGGCATGTGCTATCACAATATTAAAGTAGTTGTTAAAATTTTTTAATAACATTAACTGATAAATTATATAACATAAGCATGATATAGCTTACATGTAACTTACTTTTTTTATAAATAACACTTAATAAAAAGTAGGAATTTGAAATGAAACAAAATCAGTCGAGGAATCAGAATTATATTACTATATGTCTATGAATGGGTAGCAGTTACTTACACACAAGACGGAGAACACTTTTTGACGACCAGTGAGGTCACTGATTCTACAATAAGACTCACAATGTCGTTGTGTCCAGCTTGAGATGCCAGAGTGAGGGCAGTGGAACGATTCATGTCCACCTCATCGACTGATGCTCCGCCCTCCATGAGTAATTTCACTATTTCACAGAAACCGTTCTCAGTATGTCCGTTTTTACATGCCAGTATCAACACTGTACATCCATTGTTATCTTTATCGTCTACCATGGTGGCACCAGAACGAATAAGTAACGTGACAGTCTTGTGATAGTCATTGAGAGCAGCAAGCATTAGTGGGGTGGAACCATTGGTGTCTCTAACTGTCACTTTTGAGAAAAACTTAATAAGTGACAAGCCAATGTCATAGTGACCTTTTTCAGACGAATATTGTAGAGCGGTCAAGCCTTTATTGTTACAAACATTTACATCTGCACCAGATTCAAGAAGTAATTTAACTGTCTCTGTGTGTCCATTTCTTGAAGCTTTCATAAGTGCCGTCGAACCATCATTATCTTTATCATTGACATTTGAACCTATTTCAACAAGTAATTTAACTGTCTCTGTTTGTCCATAAGATGAAGCAAACGACAATGCGGTTCAACCATTATTGTTTTTCATATTGACATTTGAACCAGATTCAACAAGAAATTTAACTGTCTCTGTGTGTCCATAAGATGATGCGAACGAAAGTGCGGTCCAACCATTGATAGTTTCTCATTGACATTTGAACCTAATTCAACAAGTAATTTAACTGTCTCTGTGTGTTCAATGTCAGAAGCTCTAATCATTATGGAGCGACCGATATGCCTTTTTACCGATAGTCCGATACCGATATTTTTCCCCAGCATTTTTACCGTATCGATATTTTGCTATTAATGAAAGGGTGTCTTGCAGATGAAGAAGATTATAAGAACAAAAGATTTGACAAAAAAGAACGAAAGACCGAAGACAGAAAAGTAAGATAAAATTGTTAATAATTAATGTCAAACTAAAAAAGTAAAAATGTTTTAATTGTTAATTGTAACTTCACTAACTTGTGAAAGTTGTGATGAAATTAAAATAATTTTCTTCGTTATTCTTTGTAATTTTTACTGAATTTACTTGTAGCCGAGTTTTTAAAAAGTCTGAAAAATTAAAAACACTTAATTATATCAGTAAATCACTTTACTCAGGCGAACAGTTAACTGTAAGTCTGTAAGTAAACTTTAACTCTGTAAACCAAAACCAGTTTAGAGTTACTAGATTTGTGAAAAAAAAACAACATGTGTCCATTTTGAGAAGCTATTGTTAGCGCTGTCACACCATCATTATCTTTCTCATGACAATTGAACCTACTTCAAAAAGTAATTTAACTGTCTCTGTGTGTCCAGTTTGAGAAGCTGTCATTAGTGCTGTACAATAGTCATTATCTTTCTCATTGACCCAAAGAGTGATTTGACTGAGTGAATCTGTCCATGCTGAAATTCAATCAACAATGGCGGCCAACCTTCATCTTCATTATCATTAATTATATCAGTTACACCACCATCTATGACAGTCTTCACATGAAACATTTTCAAGTACAAAGTACGTAAGTGGCACACACCAATGCATCAGTGTTCTACGGTGTGACACATTTACATTAAGTTGACAAGTTTTAACATTTCTTTTTACTTTGACATCAAGTTTATCTGTAGCATATGTTACAATTAATTGTTCATCTATTTCTTTTAAAGCTTTTTACAATCTTGATTTAATTGCCTAGAAATAATATTATGAACAAATTTCATATATTCAAAACACCAAGTGAATTTTGATATTTAGCATAATATTAAAATAAATAATGTATACTGATGTGTCCCAAAAGACAATTTGTTATGATCCTTAAAAAGAGAGGGTGGGGTTGAGTTATGGGGGGGGGGACTAAAATCGAGGCTGTAAAGTCCCACCTAAAGAGCCGACGAAGTGAAGAATAGATAAGTTTCTGTAACCACCGCATGTAAAGCCCAGCCGCATTTACTTCCCCAACCTAAAGCAGCCACTAATTTAAGCTGGGTGGACTTTTTTTTTATCTAGATCTAAATAATGTTAGAGATAATCTAGATATAATAAAATGCTACCAAATATTATATTTAATATTGTCATTTAGATATAAAATTGAATTTATTTTAAATAAATATTTAGTATAATCTAAATATTGTTCCTATAGTTTCTGGAAAATTCTTGAAAGAATAGTTTACAGCCATACCTAGAATGGGGTTTAGGGAACAATCATAAAAAGGTGATTTATATATTGGTTAATAAATGTGACTCCCCTGAGCTCTCTATATGACTGGGCTCGTTGATGTTACCCCGTGAGTTAGGGAATAAAGGAGGGAATAGAATAGTAAGAGAACAGGGTGGCTCGTCTGCTAATCGATTGATCCCGAGTTTAGGTCAAGTTTACTTCATCTGACCATGATGGTCTGACTTGGTTTGTTAAGAGAAATTTTACTTATGATGATGAGATTTTATTCATAGGATAAAAAAAAGATTAAATAAATGTCCGAAATAAATATGAGCTAGTAAAGTAGTTTTACTTTTTAGGGGCCGTCCATAAAGTACGTCACGCTATTTTTGACGATTTTTGACCCCCCCCCTCCCCCCCTGTCACAAAGTGTCACAAATTTCGGGACCCCCCCCCCCTAAAGTACGTCACACTTTCGAAAAATTTTTTTTATTAAGAACTAATTAAAATTTAATCGAAAACTTAAATCGCACTTCACTATTAAACTGCCTTCAAATATAAATATTAAAAGAACTATCAGATTATTAAATGAGTTTAATAGTAGAATAACTAATTGTCAATAGTTGTATCAGTTATTCTATGAAACAGTAACTCAATCAATTGAATTTGAAAAAAAAATTGCAAAAATTAGATTGACAATTATATAATAAACATCATTTATCTGCTACCTATTCATTTACAATGGGTGAGGTGAACTTTGAGATAATCTTCCGATTATGCATTCTATTGACACAGGATAAGAAGTAGATTAGCGAAACTTGACCTCAACCAGTGATTAAATAATAAAAATGGAAACAAAACAATGTGACTAAAAAAAGGACTAGATTGACAAATTATGTGATCAGCTCTTGTGCTATATTGAATATGTTTATAGTGGACCTGTGAATTATGTTTAATTAAAAAAATATTCACTAGACATCATCCATCCGTGGTGAAGTGTTCATTCATAGTTACAACTGACATAAATCTTTCCCCATCATCGTTTCCTGGAAGAATAATTGCAGACAGATCAACTTCATCCTCATCTAGCCACTCAACATTCTCTGAATGTGCATTTTCCATTCTGCCAATAATTTCCATGAGTTCTCTTTGCCTTCTATCAGCGATTCTCAAAGGACGAATGCGTTTTATCTGAGTTGATTCTGGAAAATTTGGGGTTGGCACATTCTCCTAGGAGACGGGTGGTCGAGTGGTATAGAGCGCTCGACTGTCGAGCGGAGGGCCCCGGGTTGGAATCTCAGTGAGAACCTTAGGACTTTTTCAGGTCCTGGTGAAAGTTCCCACGTCCACCCAGCTTTAAATGGGTACCTGACTTTATGTTGGGGGAGTAAAGGCGGCTGGGAATTTTGCAAACCACACAATCCCTTCATATGCCTAGGTTATAGAAACATGAATTCTACACTTCATCTGCCCCGATGGCCCTTTAGGGCTAAAGAAACTTTACTTTTTTACATTCTCCTGCGCCCGAGCTCTGTGTTATCCTGTATGTTTCTTCAACATTGTTTATGAGGCAAAGTATAAGTGACACACTTTGCAAATTCGATCATGTATGCTGGTCTGCAAAGATGGACAATAAAGATCATATGGTTGCACTTTAAATACTCCTTTTGGTCTTGGCATTATGTCATCAAATTTGAGAGTTTGTGCCACAAACAAACAATGAAGGAAATGTATGAGCATCTGCATCTGCTCATTCTGAAGCTCTGAGTCCATCAGTTGTTTGGTTGATTGGGATTGGATTTGGAGGAGGAAATAATCTCGAAGGTAAAACGTTGAAAAATGAGCTCCGTACTTTGTCGCAACATTTTATGTCCTGACATTTCACAATTTGAGTGAAGTATCGGCTGGTGAGAACATGATGGTCAAACAATTCTTATCCTTCGACATCAGTCCTGCTGCATCCAATTCAGATTTCTCAGGGTTGATATATTCTGCAACTGTTGGAAATTGGTCAACAATCACATGCGACCAGATTTCAGCTAAAGTTTCACCTGCAAACTTGAAGTTTGTTCTTTCCAAATCCTCATTTATTGTTCTGCCCTGCGAATCAAAGTGAATGCCATAATGTTCATTTGACAATATGACACCAGACAGTTCGCTGCTAAATGGAGCCATTCGATGTTCCACGCGATTATAAGCACTTCTTCCTGGTGCACTGGTTGCAAGGAATAAGGCATCAATATTATTTTAACGAAGTGATGGATTGCAACTTCAATTACGGTAATTTTTTGTATTATAATACAAATTCCAAATTTCTTTATCAGTGATATAATTATGCAGCAGACAACAAAGAAATAATAACACTTCCGTAAGGCTACTGATAAAAAAAGGCTTTGCAACAGTTTAATAGCGGTCCTAATTAGCATGAGGAATTGTGAACAACACATTGAAAAGATATGCATTTCATGCTATTTTGACATAAAACTAATTCAAGTGTTTCACAATTTTTTTTGAAAATTATTTTTAAAACTATTAAGTTTTACTGAAAAAATAAAAAAATTAAATTAGAAATAAAATTAAAAAATATATTAAAAATGTGACGTCACACTTGGCCTGACCCCCCCTCCCCCCCCTGTCACAAACTGTCACACTTTCTTATACCCCCTCCCCCCCCTTGGAGCGTGACGTACTTTATGGACGGCCCCTTATTAAACTAACACTGAGCTAATTGAAACATTTACTCGTTAGTTATTTCACACATGGCAAATGAAACTCACCCCAGAAGATTGAAAATTCTATTTCGTAAAATTGTGAGCGTTACAAGACTATTGAAAAACTTTTTCTTTCCTTTTCTAAAAAAAACTTCTTCAAAAAAATGAATCAGGATGTTTCAGACAATTTTAAATCTGAAATCGAATTACATTTTTAATTCAACAATGCTATCAATGTGGAGTCTTTAATATACAAAAACAACTAAATTCAATTTCCAGCCATAGAGGCGTATAATTAAAGATATTTAACAATTAATTAACTTTCTAACATTTATGCTACAAGTAATCTTATAAAATGTAGACTTTGAAATTGAAGTGACTAATGATAATAGGAATTCCAATTATGGTTTGTTTTTAAATCCGGCTATCTAAATTGTGCATGATTTTTTTTTTTAGCTCCCAGTAGGTCACTGTAAGACTTGTCAAGTACATGTGTTTGCAGAACACATTGCAACTACACTCTACTCTAGACTTGTCAAGTACATGTGCTCAGGTCATCGTAGGCACTTTCAAAGTCGTAGGCCCTCCCCGATTTCATTTTTTAAATATTTTTCAAGAATGCACTGGTACTCATTTGCCATTCTGTCTTCTTGATAAAGCGGCCCTGCATGTGCTTACAACAACCAATTGCAACTGCACTCTTCTCTAGACTTTGCAGTACATGTGCTTACAACATTGAACATGTGACCTAAATCACGTGATAGAGTACTTATCGCCATTTTGTTGAACCAAGAGCTACATACCCTTTGATAGCTACCGATAATATTAACTTAATAAACGGGACAGTAGTGCAGTACTAGTGTACTGTTACAAAGTCCTTTTGAACATTTCTTTTGATTGTAGACATCATATAGGAGGGATTAAATTAATATGTGACGATTGACTTGATCCCATTGAACATATGGAAAAAATCAACTAAATTTGACCGAAAAAAAGAGTAACACTGCAAAGCACGATCATTTTTATTACAATAATTCCCATAGATGTGTCAATAACTTTGCTGGAAAAAAAAATAACTTTTTCTTTTGAAAAAAGTTCCCTTAGCCCTAATGGACCATCGGGGCAGATGAAGTGTAGAATTCATCTGTTTCTATAACCTCGGCACATGTAGAGATTGTGTGGTTAGCACAATGCCCAGCCGCCTTTACTTCCCCAACTTAAGTCAGGTACCCATTTAAAGCCGGGTGGACTTGGGGGACGACTTTGCATCAAATTTCACCTGGAAAAATTCCATTGGCCTCACCGCGTATCGAACCCAAGACTCTCAGGTCAACAGTCGAGTATCTACACCACTCGGCCATCCGTCCCTTTTGAGTGTTCATAATATTTCTTAATTCAAGTTTTCAGTATATTTTTTTTGTTGTTGTTTAACATAACCAGACCAAATGCTATTTAAGTTACTTAGACATCCTAGGCATACACATAAATCATAAAACATACTAGCAAATATTACTAAAATAATTATAACTAAGAAGAAAAAAAGGAAGTACTGGTAGATCTTTTAATTTTTTATGGAGATTTATTTCACAATTTAAGTAATAAAAAAATAATAAAGATTTGGTTATTAAATGAAAATTATACATATTAAAACCATTTGTAGCTATGTCTATGAATGATTCTTACAACTTCACTTAAAGACATTGTAGTTAAAGATGCAAGACAAATTGAAATGATAAATTAGCTGTCATATGAAAAATTCATTAAAAAAACATCAAACAAATATGATACAACTAGTACAGTGACCCATAAAATGTAAGTTTTGAACAAATCTTTAGTTTTTCAAATTTGTATAATTAAGTGTATTAGTTTGCAATAAAATTTTAAAGCATTATGAGAATAAATAAAATATACTTTACTTGTATTAGTCATATGCTATATTCATTTTATTAATGTTACAACTAAAAATAGTAGACATCAAAGCTTAGATTAACCAAAGTCTTTTCGCATTAAATTACAGACGGGCTGAGACGGCTAATAACTTTAAAAATAATCCTCAAAATAGCCAAATAATACTTTTTACATTTTTTTTTAGTGTTATGATACAATGAAGTTTACTATGATGACAGCCAAAGCTAAAGATTTAAACCCGTGTTTCAGAGGCACAACTCATATTTCTTGTAGCCAGTTTGACAAATAGCTCATTGAATGTCTTCAAATTAAATAAAAAATTCATGTTATATTAATATATATTTTTTTTTTAAATTATAGATATCTAGTAAACGACTAACAGTAAATGAATATCTGGATCACAACTTTTATAATGACAATAAAATATTTGTAGCATAATTTACATACATTGTCATAGTACAAAATACTTTTTATCATTTAATTAAAAAAAAATTAAAATGAATACTAAAGCCATTAGAAATGTATGGTTTAGTCAGTTGATTGTATATACATATGTGGATAGATTGGTCTTTAGCACTAAATTTGGGTGAATTTATAAATGCTGACTTTCTATGTGACAAAACCTATAAAGCTTTAAAACAGACACAATTAAGTATAAGCAGTAGTCTGTTGTTTTTTTTTATGTGATTTATCAATGTAATATTTGATAATTTTAGCCTTTAAAGTTCATTTAAGAATTCTCATTCAGTGCCAGACATGTCAGTATCCCATAATTTTTCTAAATATTAAGTTTCAAAGTGATATTACAGGCTGGCTTTACGTTAGTCAGTGATGTTATTTATATCCAGAGAAGTCATCACTGAAGACCCATGCTAAGAATATTCAGTGTTTCGATGCTAATCAACCAATAATGTTTGATTCTTGGGTTGATTGACGTAGAGCCTTTAGTACATTTGAGTACATAGAAGCCTGTTTATTTCTGTATGTCTATATTCCATCTAGAGAGACCTGTAAAGCAGAGATAGTTTATTTCTGGATGGCTATATTCCATCTAAATCAGTTACCATTCACAGATTTTGAATTTTCAGAAATGTCAACATTGTCTTTACAGCTGAATGATACTGTTTTTGCATTATTTGTTTTACAATGGATACAGGTGTTTTATCTGTTCTGAAGATAATACGTTTCTGACTAAATATGGGGAGTTTCAGAAATTTCAACCAACATCAGGATTTATTCACAGCAGGGCGCTAACACTAACAGCCCGTAACTGGTACTTATATTGTCTTTGGCTGACATCATGTGCTGTGTAGAGAAACCAGACTCTGGCCAGCTCTTTTCTTCTGTAATCTGCTCACAGACCATAAATGTGAAGTTTTAACATGAGGCAGATTATTATTCTTATGACCTACAAACACAATAGCCTCAATAAGAAACACGTCAGCACAAAGCGTAGATGCCCAGTCAACATTTGTAGTGCCGATATCTTGTAAATTACCAGGTCCACCTAAAATGAAAATATAACAATAATATATATATATATAATGGAAGTGTTATTAAATCTGTAATGTTAATTGGTATGAAATAGATGGTTATTTTTATTATTTATTGAACATTACACTGTCTAATTAAAGTTTTTTTTAGGTTTTAGATAGGTTTTTAACATTTCTTGTTACCCTTTCACATTAATATGTTGTAAAATATTTAATTTAACGACATTCATCAATAAATCTATAATTTAATTTCATAGTCATAAATAATAACAGGCTTCAAGCAAGAATAATAGTGCTTTAATTTATAGTTTTTCCCACTATTTATTAGTGACTATTGATCTACTGAAATTGCTATTATAATTATTCAAAGATTTTATTTTGTAAAATCTGCTTATTAGGGTTTGATGGAAATCGCCCGTTAAGGTAAAATATTATTATTATTTCTTTTTCATAAACATGCTTCGAAATGTTTAAAATTCTTACCTAAAACAAAATGTCCAGCACAAAGCCCATGTTTTCTATCATCACTTTACTATCATTCCATCAGTAAATATTTGCGAAAAACTGGCATCCTCTGTGTTCAGTGAATTTCACCTTGGTGTTTTTTTTTACTCTCAGTATCCTAAATAACGCAATTGTATCACCATTGCCGCTGCGAGTTTGACATCCTTTTACATAGGTAGCTCATCGCCATTTTAAAACCAATCAGCGAATCACCTTCGGTGCAACAAAATGGCGACTAGTTACTATGTCGCGTTTGTATGACATCACACGTGACTGCCCTAATTTGCGCTACTTGGGCTGCAACAAGCATGCAGCTGAAAAACCTAGAACACCGGTTTTCAACTGGGGGTACCCATATTCCAATGTTTAAAGGAAAGCTTTTGTATGAATACACAGCGACATACAATATTCCTATAAAACAACCCAGTGTTTGAAGAAGGTCGACAGTTTGTTACGTGACTTTAGTGTGAGGGGTACACGCGGATATACTTTTTCCCACTTTGGGGTACAGACACGGTACAGTGTCATAACAGGTTGAGAACCGCGGCCATGGAGGCTCTGACAAACTTTGACAACTGGTGTTTGTTCTCCATTCCCCCTCATATATTGTAAGGATTGTCTCCTCAATCATTTAATGTGAGTGTCATCAAGCTGTGTGTTACTATGCATTTAATTAACGGTTGATGCAAGATTCTATTTTTATCACAGCAGTACAAAGTCAAGACTAGTTTATGTCATAGGTGGAGTTGCTGGCCATTTAAGTACTGTTCCTCTAGAAAGTGAACTCTTTAAACTATAAACTTAGAGGGTCCCAAAATTGTTTTGATTGGTTTAAAAAATAAAATTATCGCAACATAAAGTGGGCCCTTGCTGCATCCTGGCAAACAGTATTTAATGCGTAGTTCTTTGCTGAATGACGCAGTAAACCATCATATTGATTTCTTCTTATCGTTTTCATCGATCTCAGTAACTTCAGGTCCTTAAAAACATTTAACCCTAAATTGATTAAAATGAGGCAATTTTTTTTTAAATTTATATCTCTGAATTATTTATGGATGATACTGCAGATTTGTGTGCGTCTTTGTAAAAACGTTGCCAGGTTTTTTGTGAACTTGTGCCAAAACGTTGTCACATTTATCGGCCTCAAGCAATAACATATCATGTCTTCGTATTTAATTTGGTGTTAAGGGCCGCCGAGTGTGGCGTATGTTAGTGCGATAACAAGAGGGTCATGGTTCGATCTTCGGTGAGGACCAATGAGGATTTCATGTCATAGTTCAAGACTCCGCTATATCTCCCGTAGTGCCTCCGTGGTCATTGCGCTATCGACTATAGGGGGGAGGGGTGAAAAGTGCACTGCAAAAAACAGTCCCATTAGGATCTAAGAGAATCATCTCATCCTTACAGCAACTTTCACACAAAAGCTGCTGACCCCCCCGAAATCTAGACACAAGTGATCTAACAACCTAAATGTTATTGATTTACCGGCTAATATAATCAAGTTTTACTGCTTGCTATGTGTCTATCTGCAAATAGTAGACAAACCAGACCCCACTTTTCAAGATTTATATCACTGCGTTCCTCGTGAAGCCGCCTCTGCAATCATGACCGACCGTCATCACAACCTCGCAGTCATCAAACCAGTCTGTCTATGACCGCAGTTGCTTTAGTTAAAAGGATGCACAAGGCACGGTCAGTGAGGCTATTGGACATGACCATCTAGTCATACATACTTTAACGAAAAAGAAAGAATGAATTATGAAACACACATAGATGTGGTCTAGGGGACACAATCTGCTTTTTAAAAATAATATATATATATTTTTTCTTTTCGCAATAGTTTTTTTTTTCACCTCAAGTATATCTAACACTGGCCATACGTAACACAGAGTATATATCACACTGGCCATACGTAACACAGAGTATATATCACACTAGTCATACATAACACAGAGTATATATCACACTGGTCATACATAACACAGAGTATATATCACACTGGCCATACGTAACACAGAGTATATCTAACACTGGTCATACATAACACAGAGTATATATCACACTGGCCATACGTAACACAGAGTATATCTAACACTGGTCATACATAACACAGAGTATATATCACACTGGTCATACATAACACAGAGTATATATCACACTGGCCATACGTAACACAGAGTATATCTAACACTGGTCATACATAACACAGAGTATATATCACACTGGCCATACATACCACAGAGTATATATATATCACACTGGCCATACATACCACAGAGTATATATCACACTGGCCATACATAGCACAGAGTAGATATCACTAGCATGTTAGAATGTCAACAGACATCTAGAATGGATGAAAAACTGCAAAAGGAGAAGCGGAAATTGTGCAATTACTGGACTGATGTTCTCAAGCGAATGGTTGCTGTGATAAGATTTCTTGGTGAAAGAGGATAGCTTTTCGCGATTACAACCATTTACATAACTATTATAACAATGGAAATTACATTGACTGCATTAACCTTTTAGCTGAATTTTATTTCTTTCTAAAGGAACAAACACATTCAGAAGCAAGGAAACCCCGGAAATGAGAATGTATCATACCTTTTTGCAACTTTATGTGATGAATGTACTGAGTTAATGGTATTTAAAGTATTGACACAGGTACTGTCTGAAATTAAGAATGCTAAATAATATGGAATCAGTATCAATTCTAATTCTGACATCAGTTGACAGTTATTGTTCTCTACGTTCTCAAATGTGGAACTGTTGTAGAGCGTTTTCTTCAGTTCACACCAGTTAATGATAAATTCCTACTGTGCTTAGTTGATAAAGCGGCCTTACATGAGATAATAACTGAACTATATAGAATATGACTGCATGCTATTTCCATGTGTGATCAAATGTAGACGGTAGATGAACACAACTAGGAATCAACTAGAAGGTATTGTGATATGTGTCATTAGAAACCAACTAGAATGTATTCTGACGTGTATTATTAGGAACTTACTAGATTGTATTGTGATGTGTCATTAGTAACTAACTCTAATGCGTTGTAATGTGTATCATTAAGAACTAACTAGAATGTGTTGTGATGTATGTCATTAGGAACTAACTAGAATGTATTGTGACTTGTATCATTAGGAACGTACTAGAATGTATTGTGATGTGTCATTAGTAACTAACTATAATGTGTTGTAATGTGTATCATTAAGAACTAACTAGAATGTATTGTGATGTGTGTCATAAGGAACTAACTAGAATGTATTGTGATGAGTGTCATTAGGAACTAACTAGAATGTATTGTGATGTGTCATTAGTAACTAACTATAATGTGTTGTAATGTGTATCATTAAGAACTAACTAGAATGTATTGTGATGTGTGTCATAAGGAACTAACTAGAATGTATTGTGATGAGTGTCATTAGGAACTAACTAGAATGTATTGTGATGTGTCATTAGTAACTAACTATAATGTGTTGTAATGTGTATCATTAAGAACTAACTAGAATGTGTTGTGATGGGTGTCATTAGGAACCTACTAGAATCTATTGTGACGTGTGTCATTAGGACGTAGATCCGCAGACTTTTTCGAATCCACGGACGGACAGCGGACGTCTCGTATGGTTAAGTTGCGGACTCGCGTACTGCCGCGGATCCTCGCGCCAAATACCTATAATTATGTAGCTTTAAGGGTAGACGCCAGGCGGGAATAAGAGAGAAAAATAAGGGACTTTAAAGAAATCTGTTATGATATAATAAATGCATTTGGGCTAGGGGAAGGTAAAAAAATACTTTTAACGATGTCAATTTGTCGGTTGTTATGACAACCATTCAAAATGGCCGCAAAACAACCATATTTCATGCGGACGCGCGAACTGACTGCAAACCAATATTCTAAGATTCTGCGGAAGCGGACGCGGATCATTGATAGAAATCCATGGACTGACGCGAACGCTAAATTTCAAGATCTGCACACCTCTGATACAGACGGTTACGAGAAAAAAAATAGAGCATTGTTTTTGATACCCTTGTTTTGTTTAAGTTTGAAGAAGGTAGGGTAATCAGGAGGAAACGAAGGGATGATTAGGAACCGTTGTATTGTATTGACGGAAGGGAAAATTGATATATTAATTTATTGTGTATACTTGATTTTATATCTGATGTTAGTGCTTTTGATCATTCAATAAAGTGAATAAGTTGTGCAATTAAAGAAAGTATTTAAAATAAATAAATAAAAGAAACCACCGTCGCCATACCTTAACACACTCAAAAATCAATTTGTGTGAAATCATGATTTTTACTGATAAAAAAGACTTGGATATTGATCTATTTAAAGTTCAAACGAATTAACTTAATATGCCCTTTTTTAATTATTAATTGAATGAATCAAAAGGCAGAAGAAATTTGTGGTTATTACTAATAAACACTTTTCTTTTATTCATTATTGATACGTCATTTCATATTAACAACAAAATATTTAAAAACAAGTTTTATTGTAGTTTTATTTTACAGAGAGACAGTATTGGATTAACCTATAAGCAAAGACAGTATTAAATTTACCTTAAGCAAAGAAAGTATTGGATTAACCTGTAAGGAAAGACAGTATTGGATTTACCTGTGAGCAAAGACATCATTGGATTAACCTGTAAGCAAAGACAGTATTAGGTTAATCTGTAAGCAAAGACAGTATTGGATTTACCCTCAGCAAAGACAGTATTGGATTAACCTGTAAGCAAAGACACTATTGGATTAACCTGTAAGCAAAGACAGTATGTACAAAATGTCATTGTTGAATATATTATTAATATTATTCCATTAATTTTATTAGAGACTTCATAATACTGGTATAATGAAAAATAGTATTGTACATATGATCTACTTATATAGGAAGTTACAACACATTTTTAACAAAAAAAGATGCAAATGACATGTAAATAAGTCATGTTCCCTAAGCCTTTAGTGAGCCATCCATGCAGAAGATGTGTTAAAATAATTGTTTGTTTTGGTTGTGTTTCGACAGTATATAAACGCATAGCGTTCACAACGAACAGCCGCCTTTACTTCCCCAACTTTTACGTCGGCTACCAATTTAAAGCTGCGTTAATCTTTGACCAGCATCACCATCCTTACCAGTGCTGTTCACGTGTACTACGTTCATAAAATATAATCACTACTTAAATGTTTATATGCCAAGTAAGCGACTGTTGTTTTACGACAAATGTTTACTGTTAGTCTCGCATCTCCTGGTTTGGTTGAATTATTATAATCTTACAAGTGAAATGTTACTATGCACCTTTGTAAAGAGTCCCAAATTTATCTTTACCAAGAATCCATTGAAGCTTTAGAACGGCTCTGAACCAAACAAAGCTAGAAAAAATAAAAGCAAAAACATGTGTTTACAAATTTTCCACAAAAACATGTAAAGTAAAAAAAAATAGAATTTCAAATTAAAAAATATGGACATTCAAAATCCACAGATAAATTTACAAAGGCCAGGTTGGATCAAAAGTTTTGCGATTGGAATTAAGTAAATTTTAGTTTGACTTGGTAAAGAATGTGTATTATTAGCTCATTGCTAATATATTTATCTCTTTGTTTGGAAGAGATCCTGTAAGAAGAAATTTCATTTAAAAAATGATAACAATAACAAAGTCAGATTTCTTATATTAGTAATTTGACCTATTTTCAGGGTTTTTAACAATACTCTTAAATTGTATCGTCAATAGCAATACCTGTAAGGGTTGTTCGATGTAAATATATTATTAATTTTGTGGATATTATTAAAACACCATACTGGAGACGTGTGGTAGCAGTGGCCCTCACTCTCTAGCTCTCAAATAAAGTCACAAGTCCAAACTTCACTGATGGGTCATTCCATGTCAACTCAACCAGTTTTTTGACAATTTTCACCATAGCTAGTACTTGCCAAGGTTAACAAGTGTGCAAAATATGAAAAGTGTGAATTACTGTCCACATGGTCATTCCATTTTTTCACACATTGCGACCCCCAGATGACCATGTGGACAGTAATTCACACTTTTCATATTTTGCACACTTGTTAACCTTGGCAAGTACTAGCTATGGTGAAAATTGTCAAAAAACTGGTTGAGTTGACATGGAATGACCCATCAGTGAAGTTTGGACTTGTGACTTTATTTGAGAGCAAGAGAGTGAGGGCTACTGCTACCACACGTCTCCAATATGATATTTTAATAATATCCACAAAATTAATAATATATTTACATCGAACAACCCTTATAGGTATTGCTATTGACGATACAATTTAAGAGTATTGTTAAAAACCCTGAAAATAAAATAGGTCAAATTACTAATATAAGAAATCTGACTTGGTTATTGTTATCATTTTTTAAATGAAATTTCTTCTTACTGGATCTCTTCCAAACAAAGAGATAAATATATTAGCGATGAGCAAATAATAAACATTCTTTACCAAGTCAAACTAAAATTTACTTAATTCCATTAGCAAAACTTTTGATCCAACCTGGCCTTTGTAAATTTATCTGGGGATTTTGAATGTCCATATTTTTTAATTTGAAATTCTATTTTTTTTTTACTTTACATGTTTTTGTGAAAAATTTGTAAACACGTGTTTTTTGCTTTTATTTTTTCTAGCTTTGTTTGGTTCAGAGCTGTTCTAAAGCTTCAATGGATTCTTGGTAAAGATAAATTTGGGACTCTTTACAAAGGTGCATTAGTAACATGTCACTTGTAAAATTATAATAATTCAACCAAACCAGGAGATGCGAGACTAACAGTAAACATTTGTCGTAAAACAACAGTCGCTTACTTGGCATATAAACATTTAAGTAGTGATTATATTTTATGAACGTAATACACGTGAACAACACTGGTAAGGATGGTGATGCTGGTCAAAGATTAACGCAGCTTTAAATTGGTAGCCGACGTAAAAGTTGGGGAAGTAAAGGCGGCTGTTCGTTGTGTTAACGCAATGCGTTTATATACTGTCGAAACACAACCAAAACAAACAATTATTTTAACACATCTTCTGCATGGATGGCTCACTAAGGGCTTAGGGAACATGACTTATTTACATGTCATTTGCATCTTTTTTTGTTAAAAATGTGTTGTAGCTTCCTATATAAGTAGATCATATGTACAATACTATTTTTCATTATACCAGTATTATGAAGTCTCTAATAAAATTAATGGAATAATATTAATAATATGTTCAACTATGACATTTTGTACATACTCTCTTTGCTTAAGGTAAATCCAATACTGTCTTTGCTTAAGGTAAATCCAATACTGTCTTTGCTTACAGATTAATCCAATACTGTCTTTGCTTAAGGTAAATCCAATACTGTCTTTGCTTACAGTTTAATCCAATAGTGTCTTTGCTTAAGGTAAATCCACTACTGTCTTTGCTTACAGAATAATCCAATAGTGTCTTTGCTTACAGGTTAATCCAATACTGTCTTTGCTTACAGGTTAATCCAATACTGTCTTTGCTTACAGGTAAATCCAATACTGTCTTTGCTTACAGGTTAATCCAATACTGTCTTTGCTTACAGGTTAATCCAATACTGTCTTTGTTTACAGGTAAATCCAATACTGTCTTTGCTTACAGTTTAATCCAATAGTGTCTTTGCTTAAGGTAAATCCACTACTGTCTTTGCTTACAGGTTAATCCAATACTGTCTTTGGTTAAGGTAAATCCAATACTGTCTTTGCTTACAGGTTAATCCAATACTGTCTTTGCTTAAGGTAAATCCAATACTGTCTTTGCTTAGAGGTTAATCCAATACTGTATTTGCTTACAGTTTAATCCAATACTGTCTTTGCTTAAGGTAAATCCACTACTGTCTTTGCTTACAGGTTAATCCAATACTGTCTTTGCTTACAGATTAATCCAATAGTGTCTTTGCTTACAGGTTAATCCAATACTGTCTTTGCTTACAGGTAAATCCAATACTGTCTTTGCTTTCAGGTAAATCCAATACTGTCTTTGCTTACAGGTTAATCCAATACTGTCTTTGCTTACAGGTAAATCCAATACTGTCTTTGCTTACAGGTAAATCCAATACTGTCTTTGCTTACAGTTTAATCCAATAGTGTCTTTGCTTAAGGTAAATCCACTACTGTCTTTGCTTACAGGTTAATCCAATACTGTCTTTGCTTAAGGTAAATCCAATACTGTCTTTGCTTACAGTTTAATCCAATACTGTCTTTGCTTACAGGTTAATCCAATAGTGTCTTTCCTTACAGGTTAATCCAATAGTGTCTTTCCTTACAGATTAATCCAATACTGTCTTTGCTTACAGTTTAATCTAATACTGTCTTTGTTTACAGTTTAATCCAATAATGTCTTTCCTTACAGGTTAATCCAATAGTGTCTTTGCTTACAGGTTAATCCAATACTGTCTTTCCTTACAGGTAAATCCAATACTGTCTTTGCTTACAGTTTAATCCAATAGTGTCTTTGCTTAAGGTTAATCCAATAGTGTCTTTGCTTACAGGTTAATCCAATACTGTCTTTCCTTACAGGTAAATCCAATACTGTCTTTGCTTACAGTTTAATCCAATAGTGTCTTTGCTTAAGGTAAATCCAATACTGTCTTTGCTTACAGATTAATCCAATAGTGTCTTTGCTTAAGGTAAATCCAATACTGTCTTTGCTTACAGATTAATCTAATACTGTCTTTGCTTACAGGTTAATCCAATACTGTCTTTGCTTACAGGTTAATCCAATACTGTCTTTGCTTAAGGTAAATCTAATATTGTCTTTGCTTATAGGTTAATCCAATACTGTCTCTGTGTAAAATAAAACTACAATAAAACTTGTTTTTAAATATTTTGTTGTTAATATGAAATGACGTATCAATTATGAATAAAAGAAAAGTGTTTATTAGTAATAACCACAAATTTCTTCTGCCTTTTGATTCATTGAATTAATAATTAAAAAAGGGCATATTAAGTTAATTTGTTTGAACTTTAAATAGATCAATATCGAAGTCTTTTTTATCAGTAAAAATCATGATTTCACACAAATTGATTTTTGAGTGTGTCAAGGTATGGCGACGGTGGTTTCTTTTACTTATTTATTTTAAATACTTTCTTTAATTGCACAACTTATTCACTTTATTGAATGATCAAAAGCACCAACATCAGATATAAAATCAAGTCTACACAATAAATTAATATATCAATTTTGCTTTCCGTCAATACAATACAACGGTTCCTAATCATCCCTTCGTTTCCTCCTGATTACCCTACCTTCTTCAAACATAAACAAAACAAGGGTATTAAAAACAATGCTCTATTTCTTTTCTCGTCAACCGTCTGTATCAGAGGTGTGCAGATCTTGAAATTTAGCGTCCGCGTCAGCCCATGGATTTCTATCAATGATCCGCGTCCGCTTCCGCAGAATCTTAGAACATTGGTTTGCAGTCAGTTCGCGCGTCCGCATGAAATATGGTTGTTTTGCGGCCATTTTGAATGGTTGTCATAACAACCGACAAATTGACAGCGTTAAAAGTATTTTTTTACCTTTCCCTAGCCTAAATGTATTTATTATATCATAACAGATTTCTTTAAAGTCCCTTATTTTTTTCTCTTATTCCCGCCTGGCGTCTACCCTTAAAGCTACATAATTATAGGTATTTGGCGCGAGGATCCGCGGCAGTACGCGAGTCCGCAACTTAACCATACGAGACGTCCGCTGCCCGTCCGTGGATTCGAAAAAGTCTGCGGATCTACGTCCTAATGACACACGTCACAATACATTCTAGTTAGTTCCTAATGAAACACATCACAATAAATTCTAGTTAGTTCCTAATGACACACATCACAATAGATTCTAGTAGGTTCCTAATAACACCCATCACAACACATTCTAGTTAGTTCTTAATGATACACATTACAACACATTATAGTTAGTTACTAATGACACATCACAATACATTCTAGTTAGTCCCTATTGACACTTATCACAATACATTCTAGTTAGTTCTTAATGATACACATTAAAACACATTATAGTTAGTTACTAATGACACATCACAATACATTCTAGTTAGTTCCTAATGACACTCATCACAATACATTCTAGTTAGTTCCTAATGACACACATCACAATACATTCTATTAGTTCTTAATGATACACATTACAACACATTATAGTAAGCTACTAATGACACATCACAATACATTCTGGTTAGTTCCCAATGACACACATCACAATACATTCTAGTTAGTTCCTAATGACACACATCACAATACATTCTAGTTAGTTCCTAATGACACACATCACAATACATTCTCGTTAGTTCTTAATGATACACATTACAATAGGAATTTACCATTAACTGGTGTGAACTGAAGAAAACGCTCTACAACAGTTCCACATTTGAGAACATAGAGAACAATAACTGTCAACTGATGTCAGAATTAGAATTGATACTGATTCCATAATATTTAGCATTCTTAATTTCAGACAGTACCTGTGTCAATACTTTAAATACCATTAACTCAATACATTCATCACATAAAGTTGCAAAAAGATATGATACATTCTCATTGCCGGGGTTTCCTTGCCTCTGAATGTGTTTGTTCCTTTAGAAAGAAATAAAATTCAGCTATAAGGTTAATGCAGTCAATGTAATTTCCATTGCTATAATAGTTATGTAAATGGCTGTAATCGCGAAAAGCTATCATCTTTCACCAAGAAATCTTATCACAGCAACCATTCGCTTGAGAACATCAGTCCAGTAATTGCACAATTTCCGCTTCTCCTTTTGCAGTTTTTCATCCATTCTAGATGTCTGTTGACATTCTAACATGCTAGTGTGATATCTACTTTGTGCTATGTATGGCCAGTGTGATATATACTCTGTGTTATGTTCGGCCAGTGTGATATATACTCAGTGGAACGTATGGCCAGTGTGATATATACTCTGTGGTATGTACGGCCAGTGTGATATATACTCAGTGGAACGTATGGCCAGTGTGATATATACTCTGTGGTATGTATTGCCAGTGTGATATATATATATATATATATATATATATATATATATATATACTCTGTGGTATGTATGGCCAGTGTGATATATACTCTGTGGTATGTATTGCCAGTGTGATATATACTCTGTGTTATGTATGGCCAGTGTGATATATACTCTGTGGTATGTATGGCCAGTGTGATATATATACTCTGTGTTATGTATGGCCAGTGTGATATATACTCTGTGTTATGTATGGCCAGTGTGATATATATACTCTGTGTTATGTATGGCCAGTGTGATATATACTCTGTGGTGTGTATTGCCAGTGTGATATATATACTCTGTGTTATGTATGGCCAGTGTGATATATACTCTGTGGTATGTATGGCCAGTGTGATATATACTCTGTGTTATGTATGGCCAGTGTGATATATACTCTGTGGTGTGTATTGCCAGTGTGATATATATATATATATATATATATACTCTGTGTTATGTATGGCCAGTGTGATATATACTCTGTGGTATGTATGGCCAGTGTGATATATATACTCTGTGTTATGTATGGCCAGTGTGATATATACTCTGTGGTATGTATTGCCAGTGTGATATATATATATATATATATATATATATATATATACTCTGTGTTATGTATGGCCAGTGTGATATATACTCTGTGGTATGTATGGCCAGTGTGATATATATACTCTGTGTTATGTATGGCCAGTGTGATATATACTCTGTGGTATGTATTGCCAGTGTGATATATATATATATATATATATATATACTCTGTGTTATGTATGGCCAGTGTGATATATACTCTGTGGTATGTATGGCCAGTGTGATATATATACTCTGTGTTATGTATGGCCAGTGTGATATATACTCTGTGGTATGTATTGCCAGTGTGATATATATATATATATTTATATATATATATATATATACTCTGTGGTATGTATGGCCAGTGTGATATATATATATACTCTGTGGTATGTATGGCCAGTGTGATATATATATATATACTCTGTGGTATGTATGGCCAGTGTGATATATATATATACTCTGTGGTATGTATGGCCAGTGTGATATATATATATATACTCTGTGGTATGTATGGCCAGTGTGATATATATATACTCTGTGGTATGTATGGCCAGTGTGATATATATATATACTCTGTGGTATGTATGGCCAGTGTGATATATATATATACTCTGTGGTATGTATTGCCAGTGTGATATATATATATATATATTTATATATATATATATATATATATATACTCTGTGGTATGTATGGCCAGTGTGATATATACTCTGTGGTATGTATTGCCAGTGTGATATATACTCTGTGTTATGTATGGCCAGTGTGATATATACTCTGTGGTATGTATGGCCAGTGTGATATATATACTCTGTGTTATGTATGGCCAGTGTGATATATATACTCTGTGTTATGTATTGCCAGTGTGATATATACTCTGTGGTATGTATGGCCAGTGTGATATATACTCTGTGTTATGTATTGCCAGTGTGATATATACTCTGTGGTGTGTATTGCCAGTGTGATATATACTCTATGTTATGTATGGCCAGTGTGATATATACTCTGTGGTATGTATGGCCAGTGTGATATATATACTCTGTGGTATGTATGGCCAGTGTGATATATACTCTGTGGTATGTATGGCCAGTGTGATATATACTCTGTGGTATGTATTGCCAGTGTGATATATATATATATATATATATATATATATATACTCTGTGGTATGTATGGCCAGTGTGATATATACTCTGTGTTACGTATGGCCAGTGTGATATATACTGGAGGGGAAAAATAAACTATTTTTAAAAAGCAGTTTGTGTCCCCTAGACCACATCTATGTGTGTTTCATAATTCATTCTTTCTTTTTCGTTAAAGTATGTATGACTAGATGGCCATGTCCAATAGCCTCAATGAACGTGCCTTGTGCATCGTTTTAACTAAAGCAACTGCGGTCATAGACAGACTGGTTTGATGACTGCGAGGTTGTGATGACGGTCGGTCATGGACAGACTGGTTTGATGACTGCGAGGTTGTGATGACGGTCGGTCATGGACAGACTGGTTTGATGACTGCGAGGTTGTGATGACGGTCGGTCATGGACAGACTGGTTAGATGACTGCGAGGTTGTGATGACGGTCGGTCATGGACAGACTGGTTTGATGACTGCGAGGTTGTGATGACGGTCGGTCATGGACAGACTGGTTTGATGACTGCGAGGTTGTGATGACGGTCGGTCATGGACAGACTGGTTTGATGACTGCGAGGTTGTGATGACGGTCGGTCATGGACAGACTGGTTTGATGACTGCGAGGTTGTGATGACGGTCGGTCATGGACAGACTGGTTTGATGACTGCGAGGTTGTGATGACGGTCGGTCATGGACAGACTGGTTTGATGACTGCGAGGTTGTGATGACGGTCGGTCATGGACAGACTGGTTTGATGACTGCGAGGTTGTGATGACGGTCGGTCATGGACAGACTGGTTTGATGACTGCGAGGTTGTGATGGCGGTCGGTCATGATTCCAGAGGCGGCTTCACGAGGAATGCAGTGATATAAATCTTGAAAAGTGGGGTCTGGTTTGTCTACTATTTACAGATAGACACATAGCAAGCAGTAAAACCTGATTATATTAGCCGGTAAATCAATAACATTTAGGTTGTTAGATCAATTGTGTCTAGAGTTCGGGGTCAGCAGCTTTTGTGTGAAAGTTGCTGTAAGGATGAGATGATTCTCTTAGATCCTATAAACCACTAATGGGACTGTTTTTTTGCAGTGCCCTTTTCACCCCTCCCCCCATAGTCAATAGCGCAATGACCACGGAGGCACTACGGGAGATATAGCGGAGTCTTGAACCATGACATGAAATCCTCATTGGTCCTCACAGAAGATCGAACCATGACCCTCTTGTTAAAAGTGGAGCGCTTTACCGCGCTAACATACGCCACACTGGGCGGCCCTTAACACCAAATTAAATACGAAGACATGAGATGTTATTGCTTGAGGCCGATAAATGTGACAAAGGTTTGGCACAAGTTCACAAAAACCTGGCAACGTTTTTACAAAGACCCACACAAATCTGCAGTATCATCCATAAATAATTCTGAGATATAAATTTTAAAAAATTGCCTCATTTTAATAAATTTAGGGTTGAATGTTTTTAAGGACCTGAAGTTATTGAGATCGATGAAAACGATAAGAAGAAATAAATATGATGGTTTACTGCGTCATTCAGCAAAGAACTACTCATTAAATACTGTTTGCCAGGATGCAGCAAGGGCCCACTTTATGTTGCGATAATTTTATTTTTTAAACCAATCAAAACAATTTTGGGACCCTCTAAGTTTATAGTTTAAAGAGTTCACTTTCTAGAGGAACAGTACTTAAATGGTCAGCAACTCCACCTATGACATAAACTAGTCTTGACTTTGTACTACTGTGATAAAAATAGAATCTTGCATCAACCGTTAATTAAATGCATAGTAACACACAGCTTGATGACACTCACATTAAATGATTGAGGAGACAATCCTTACAATATATGAGGGGGAAGGGAGACGAAACACCAGTTGTCAAAGTTTGTCAGAGCCTCCATGTCCGCGGTTCTCAACCTGTTATGACACTGTACCGTGTCTGTACCCCAAAGTGGGAAAAAGTATATCCGCGTGTACCCCTCACACTAAAGTCACGTAACAAACTGTCGACCTTCTTCAAACACTGGGTTGTTTTATAGGAATATTGTATGTCGCTGTGTATTCATACAAAAGCTTTCCTTTAAACATTGGAATATGGGTACCCCCAGTTGAAAACCGGTGTTCTAGGTTTTTCAGCTGCATGCTTGTTGCAGCCCAAGTAGCGCAAATTAGGGCAGTCACGTGTGATGTCATACAAACGCGACATAGTAACTAGTCGCCATTTTGTTGCACCGAAGGTGATTCGCTGATTGGTTTTAAAATGGCGATGAGCTACCTATGTAAAAGGATGTCAAACTCGCAGCGGCAATGGTGATACAATTGCGTTATTTAGGATACTGAGAGTAAAAAAAAACACCAAGGTGAAATTCACTGAACACAGAGGATGCCAGTTTTTCGCAAATATTTACTGATGGAATGATAGTAAAGTGATGATAGAAAACATGGGCTTTGTGCTGGACATTTTGTTTTAGGTAAGAATTTTAAACATTTCGAAGCATGTTTATGAAAAAGAAATAATAATAATATTTTACCTTAACGGGCGATTTCCATCAAACCCTAATAAGCAGATTTTACAAAATAAAATCTTTGAATAATTATAATAGCAATTTCAGTAGATCAATAGTCACTAATAAATAGTGGGAAAAACTATAAATTAAAGCACTATTATTCTTGCTTGAAGCCTGTTATTATTTATGACTATGAAATTAAATTATAGATTTATTGATGAATGTCGTTAAATTAAATATTTTACAACATATTAATGTGAAAGGGTAACAAGAAATGTTAAAAACCTATCTAAAACCTAAAAAAAACTTTAATTAGACAGTGTAATGTTCAATAAATAATAAAAATAACCATCTATTTCATACCAATTAACATTACAGATTTAATAACACTTCCATTATATATATATATATTATTGTTATATTTTCATTTTAGGTGGACCTGGTAATTTACAAGATATCGGCACTACAAATGTTGACTGGGCATCTACGCTTTGTGCTGACGTGTTTCTTATTGAGGCTATTGTGTTTGTAGGTCATAAGAATAATAATCTGCCTCATGTTAAAACTTCACATTTATGGTCTGTGAGCAGATTACAGAAGAAAAGAGCTGGCCAGAGTCTGGTTTCTCTACACAGCACATGATGTCAGCCAAAGACAATATAAGTACCAGTTACGGGCTGTTAGTGTTAGCGCCCTGCTGTGAATAAATCCTGATGTTGGTTGAAATTTCTGAAACTCCCCATATTTAGTCAGAAACGTATTATCTTCAGAACAGATAAAACACCTGTATCCATTGTAAAACAAATAATGCAAAAACAGTATCATTCAGCTGTAAAGACAATGTTGACATTTCTGAAAATTCAAAATCTGTGAATGGTAACTGATTTAGATGGAATATAGCCATCCAGAAATAAACTATCTCTGCTTTACAGGTCTCTCTAGATGGAATATAGACATACAGAAATAAACAGGCTTCTATGTACTCAAATGTACTAAAGGCTCTACGTCAATCAACCCAAGAATCAAACATTATTGGTTGATTAGCATCGAAACACTGAATATTCTTAGCATGGGTCTTCAGTGATGACTTCTCTGGATATAAATAACATCACTGACTAACGTAAAGCCAGCCTGTAATATCACTTTGAAACTTAATATTTAGAAAAATTATGGGATACTGACATGTCTGGCACTGAATGAGGATTCTTAAATGAACTTTAAAGGCTAAAATTATCAAATATTACATTGATAAATCACATAAAAAAAAACAACAGACTACTGCTTATACTTAATTGTGTCTGTTTTAAAGCTTTATAGGTTTTGTCACATAGAAAGTCAGCATTTATAAATTCACCCAAATTTAGTGCTAAAGACCAATCTATCCACATATGTACATACAATCAACTGACTAAACCATACATTTCTAATGGCTTTAGTATTCATTTTAATTTTTTTTTAATTAAATGATAAAAAGTATTTTTTACTATGACAATGTATGTAAATTATGCTACAAATATTTTATTGTCATTATAAAAGTTGTGATCCAGGTATTCATTTACTGTTAGTCGTTTACTAGATATCTATAATTTAAAAAAAAAATATATATTAATATAACATGAATTTTTTATTTAATTTGAAGACATTCAATGAGCTATTTGTCAAACTGGCTACAAGAAATATGAGTTGTGCCTCTGAAACACGGGTTTAAATCTTTAGCTTTGGCTGTCATCATAGTAAACTTCATTGTATCATAACACTAAAAAAAAATGTAAAAAGTATTATTTGGCTATTTTGAGGATTATTTTTAAAGTTATTAGCCGTCTAAGCCCGTCTGTAATTTAATGCGAAAAGAATTTGGTTAATCTAAGCTTTGATGTCTACTATTTTTAGTTGTAACATTAATAAAATGAATATAGCATATGACTAATACAAGTAAAGTATATTTTATTTATTCTCATAATGCTTTAAAATTTTATTGCAAACTAATACACTTAATTATACAAATTTGAAAAACTAAAGATTTGTTCAAAACTTACATTTTATGGGTCACTGTACTAGTTGTATCATATTTGTTTGATGGTTTTTTAATGAATTTTTCATATGACAGCTAATTTATCATTTCAATTTGTCTTGCATCTTTAACTACAATGTCTTTAAGTGAAGTTGTAAGAATCATTCATAGACATAGCTACAAATGGTTTTAATATGTATAATTTTCATTTAATAACCAAATCTTTATTATTTTTTTATTACTTAAATTGTGAAATAAATCTCCATAAAAAATTAAAAGATCTACCAGTACTTCCTTTTTTTCTTCTTAGTTATAATTACTTTAGTAATATTTGCTAGTATGTTTTATGATTTATGTGTATGCCTAGGATGTCTAAGTAACTTAAATAGCATTTGGTCTGGTTATGTTAAACAACAACAAAAAAAATATACTGAAAACTTGAATTAAGAAATATTATGAACACTCAAAAGGGACGGATGGCCGAGTGGTGTAGATACTCGACTGTTGACCTGAGAGTCTTGGGTTCGATACGCGGTGAGGCCAATGGAATTTTTCCAGGTGAAATTTGATGCAAAGTCGTCCCCCAAGTCCACCCGGCTTTAAATGGGTACCTGACTTAAGTTGGGGAAGTAAAGGCGGCTGGGCATTGTGCTAACCACACAATCTCTACATATGCCGAGGTTATAGAAACAGATGAATTCTACACTTCATCTGCCCCGATGGTCCATTAGGGCTAAGGGAACTTTTTTCAAAAGAAAAAGTTATTTTTTTTTCCAGCAAAGTTATTGACACATCTATGGGAATTATTGTAATAAAAATGATCGTGCTTTGCAGTGTTACTCTTTTTTTCGGTCAAATTTAGTTGATTTTTTCCACATGTTCAATGGGATCAAGTCAATCGTCACATATTAATTTAATCCCTTCTATATGATGTCTACAATCAAAAGAAATGTTCAAAAGGACTTTGTAACAGTACACTAGTACTGCACTACTGTCCCGTTTATTAAGTTAATATTATCGGTAGCTATCAAAGGGTATGTAGCTCTTGGTTCAACAAAATGGCGATAAGTACTCTATCACGTGATTTAGGTCACATGTTCAATGTTGTAAGCACATGTACTGCAAAGTCTAGAGAAGAGTGCAGTTGCAGTTGGTTGTTGTAAGCACATGCAGGGCCGCTTTATCAAGAAGACAGAATGGCAAATGAGTACCAGTGCATTCTTGAAAAATATTTAAAAAATGAAATCGGGGAGGGCCTACGACTTTGAAAGTGCCTACGATGACCTGAGCACATGTACTTGACAAGTCTAGAGTAGAGTGTAGTTGCAATGTGTTCTGCAAACACATGTACTTGACAAGTCTTACAGTGACCTACTGGGAGCTAAAAAAAAATCATGCACCATTTAGATAGCCGGATTTAAAAACAAACCATAATTGGAATTCCTATTATCATTAGTCACTTCAATTTCAAAGTCTACATTTTATAAGATTACTTGTAGCATAAATGTTAGAAAGTTAATTAATTATTAAATATCTTTAATTCTACGCCTCTATGGCTGGAAATTGAATTTAGTTGTTTTTGTATATTAAAGACTCCACATTGATAGCATTGTTGAATTAAAAATGTAATTCGATTTCAGATTTAAAATTGTCTGAAACATCCTGATTCATTTTTTTGAAGAAGTTTTTTTTAGAAAAGGAAAGAAAAAGTTTTTCAATAGTCTTGTAACGCTCACAATTTTACGAAATAGAATTTTCAATCTTCTGGGGTGAGTTTCATTTGCCATGTGTGAAATAACTAACGAGTGAATGTTTCACTCAGCTCAGTGTTAGTTTAATAAAAAGTAAAACTACTTTACTAGCTCATATTTATTTCGGACATTTATTTAATCTTTTTTTTATCCTATAAATAAAATCTCATCATCATAAGTAAAATTTCTCTTAACAAACCAAGTCAGACCATCATGGTCAGATGAAGTAAACTTGACCTAAACTCGGGACAAATCGATTAGCAGACGAGCCACCCTGTTCTCTTACTATTCTGTTCCCTCCTTTATTCCCTAACTCACGGGGTAACATCAACGAGCCCAGTCATATAGAGAGCTCAGGGGAGTCACATTTATTAACCAATATATAAATCACCTTTTTATGATTGTTCCCTAAACCCCATTCTAGGTATGGCTGTAAACTATTCTTTCAAGAATTTTCCAGAAACTATAGGAACAATATTTAGATTATACTAAATATTTATTTAAAATAAATTCAATTTTATATCTAAATGACAAAATTAAATATATTATTTGGTAGCATTTTATTATATCTAGATTATCTCTAACATTATTTAGATCTAGATAAAAAAAAAAGTCCACCCAGCTTAAATTAGTGGCTGCTTTTGGTTGGGGAAGTAAATGCGGCTGGGCTTTACATGCGGTGGTTACAGAAACTTATCTATTCTTCACTTCGTCGGCTCTTTAGGTGGGACTTTACAGCCTCGATTTTAGTCCCCCCCCATAACTCAACCCCACCCTCTCTTTTTAAGGATCATAACAAATTGTCTTTTGGGACACATCAGTATACATTATTTATTTTAATATTATGCTAAATATCAAAATTCACTTGGCGTTTTGAGTATATGAAATTTGTTCATAACTAGTTATCAAAGGCCCGGTACCCGGACCGGCGAGTAGGCACACAGTTGGAGTTGAAAATGGTGATATATATTTTAGCGCGTTAACAATCAGTCTATATCAGAGGTGTGCGGATCTTGAAATTTAGCGTCCGCGTCCGTCCGCGGATTTCTATCAATGATCCGCGTCCGCGTCAGCAGAATCTTACAACATTGGTCAGCAGTCAGTCCGCGCGTCCGCATTGCTGAAATTTATCTGTTTAAATGACTTGAAATTTTTTATGGTAACGCTAAAGAAGATCCGCGTCAGTCCGCGAGTCCGCAACTTAACCATACGAAGCATCCGCTGTCAGTCCGCTGATTCGGAAAAGTCTGCGGATCTGCGTCCGCAAGCGGATGCGTCCGCTGTCCGCTCATCTCTGGTCTATATACTTGCAGTGGCCCCAAGGACATGAACAGGTTATTGTAGCCAAAATACATTTGAGAATAAGGACACCTAATAATACATCAAATAAAATTCATATGTTAAATAGTTCCTCCCAAAAAAAAATAATCCTCACTATGGGTAAACATAAACAACAACTCTTAAAATCATATTCCTTCATAATATTTTAATGGACTCCTTTCCAAACAGTTATTCATTTAATGTTTTATGACGTTCAACATGGCGTATTTAAAAAAAAAAGAGAGACGTAAGTGAGTGCTTGTGTTAAGCAAAACGCTACATGTTTAACAGGTGGTTTATTTACTGTTTTACATTGTAGCATAGTACAATTAACTAAGAAAAATTGCCGACCCGGCAGTGCAGAATCTAGGGATTTACGGGCCCGGTGGCTTGGCCTCTTTGGGGGCTGCCCCTGCATTTTGGCATGAGATAATTTTTTGACGCTTCTCAAGCTTGGTCCCGAGAAGAAAGAATCGTTGTGTAGCTTTAGCTGACCTTCAATTAAAAACATAGTATTCCATCAATGCAGTTGAGGCCGCAGACGCAGAAAACATTAGGCCTCTTAAAAAAGAAAGACATATCAAAGCTTTCAACATTATAGTTCTGTGAAGCCAATGCCGAACCAAGGGATTTTAGGCATCTTCGGGAGCCACTACATTTTGACATGAGATAATGTACTTAATATTTAGTTTAAAAAATATTTTGGGGGCCCTCCTCAAACTGGGCCCCCTCCATACACCCTCTGTGTGAAGCCCCCATCATAAATGGGTTAGTTTGCATTGTAAACGTTGTGTACGGCGCTACTCAATCTCAACCCTTATTCAATTCATTCATGTGACGTAATAGTCAACAAATGAAAAAAAAAATGACGTATTTTTTTTTAGGTTAGTAATAAAGGGAAATAATTGTACATTAGAAATAGACATATTTTAGAAATAATAACAATTTAAACAATATAAATATTACATTACATTTAGGTATCCATAATTTTGGTTTAAAATTGAGATTGTGGAACATAACACAGAATATTAATTGAACGATTTCTGTAAATATTTCTTTTACGATCGCTTCTCATTTAATAACAAATTGAACACCATAGATTTATTACGTTACTGTGAGATATAGATAGGCCTTTGGAACCTCTTTTTGTTTTAAAAATTTGATTCGGAGAGTATCACAGAATATTTGGCATGATCTTGTGTTACTTCTAAGATCGCTTCTTGCTCTTTGGTAATGATTGAGGCGGTCGAAAACAGTATCACATTGTGATTGCCATTTGGCATTCACGATCTTACCTGCCGTATGTTAGTGTACGGTGTTTTGTCACCTCGGCACTAAACATATGGCTGGTCCAAAGTCAATTCTGGCAGCCATGTAGGAGACTATTCTTACTCGGCTGGCCAGTTGGTAGCCGGATTATGCATGTTAAGAAGAAAACAGTAAATGTTTCTGCCATCTTTGAATTGTCTATGCCGCCATCTTGGATGAATTGGATGAATTGTTTATGCCGCCATGTTGGATGACAGACGGAAGTCGCGATGACAGACGGAAGTAGCGATGACAGACGGAAGTAGCGATGACAGACGGAAGTCGCGATGACAGACGGAAACCGGAACATATGATGTAAAATTTGTATTATAGATATTATTTCTAGGCAATTAAATCAAGATTGTAAAAAGCTTTAAAAGAAATAGATGAACAATTAATTGTAACATATGCTACAGATAAACTTGATGTCAAAGTAAAAAGAAATGTTAAAACTTGTCAACTTAATGTAAATGTGTCACACCGTAGAACACTGATGCATTGGTGTGTGCCACTTACGTACTTTGTACTTGAAAATGTTTCATGTGAAGACTGTCATAGATGGTGATGTAACTGATAATTAATGATAATGAAGATGAAGGTTGGCCGCCATTGTTGATTGAATTTCAGCATGGACAGATTCACTCAGTCAAATCACTCTTTGGGTCAATGAGAAAGATAATGACTATTGGACAGCACTAATGACAGCTTCTCAAACTGGACACACAGAGACAGTTAAATTACTTTTTGAAGTAGGTTCAATTGTCATGAGAAAGATAATGATGGTGTGACAGCGCTAACAATAGCTTCTCAAAATGGACACATGTTGTTTTTTTTTCACAAATCTAGTAACTCTAAACTGGTTTTGGTTTACAGAGTTAAAGTTTACTTACAGACTTACAGTTAACTGTTCGCCTGAGTAAAGTGATTTACTGATATAATTAAGTGTTTTTAATTTTTCAGACTTTTTAAAAACTCGGCTACAAGTAAATTCAGTAAAAATTACAAAGAATAACGAAGAAAATTATTTTAATTTCATCACAACTTTCACAAGTTAGTGAAGTTACAATTAACAATTAAAACATTTTTACTTTTTTAGTTTGACATTAATTATTAACAATTTTATCTTACTTTTCTGTCTTCGGTCTTTCGTTCTTTTTTGTCAAATCTTTTGTTCTTATAATCTTCTTCATCTGCAAGACACCCTTTCATTAATAGCAAAATATCGATACGGTAAAAATGCTGGGGAAAAATATCGGTATCGGACTATCGGTAAAAAGGCATATCGGTCGCTCCATAATGATTAGAGCTTCTGACATTGAACACACAGAGACAGTTAAATTACTTGTTGAATTAGGTTCAAATGTCAATGAGAAACTATCAATGGTTGGACCGCACTTTCGTTCGCATCATCTTATGGACACACAGAGACAGTTAAATTTCTTGTTGAATCTGGTTCAAATGTCAATATGAAAAACAATAATGGTTGAACCGCATTGTCGTTTGCTTCATCTTATGGACAAACAGAGACAGTTAAATTACTTGTTGAAATAGGTTCAAATGTCAATGATAAAGATAATGATGGTTCGACGGCACTTATGAAAGCTTCAAGAAATGGACACACAGAGACAGTTAAATTACTTCTTGAATCTGGTGCAGATGTAAATGTTTGTAACAATAAAGGCTTGACCGCTCTACAATATTCGTCTGAAAAAGGTCACTATGACATTGGCTTGTCACTTATTAAGTTTTTCTCAAAAGTGACAGTTAGAGACACCAATGGTTCCACCCCACTAATGCTTGCTGCTCTCAATGACCATCACAAGACTGTCACGTTACTTATTCGTTCTGGTGCCACCATGGTAGACGATAAAGATAACAATGGATGTACAGTGTTGATACTGGCATGTAAAAACGGACATACTGAGAACGGTTTCTGTGAAATAGTGAAATTACTCATGGAGGGCGGAGCATCAGTCGATGAGGTGGACACGAATCGTTCCACTGCCCTCACTCTGGCATCTCAAGCTGGACACAACGACATTGTGAGTCTTATTGTAGAATCAGTGACCTCACTGGTCGTCAAAAAGTGTTCTCCGTCTTGTGTGTAAGTAACTGCTACCCATTCATAGACATATAGTAATATAATTCTGATTCCTCGACTGATTTTGTTTCATTTCAAATTCCTACTTTTTATTAAGTGTTATTTATAAAAAAAGTAAGTTACATGTAAGCTATATCATGCTTATGTTATATAATTTATCAGTTAATGTTATTAAAAAATTTTAACAACTACTTTAATATTGTGATAGCACATGCCATTGTTTTTTTTTTTATTTATTAATATTCAATTTAGATTGCTTTGATAACATTAAGATATTTTGTTTTTAGCCACGTGTATGTTGCAAATATAACAAGTCAACAAACACAGTTTGTTAATACAACCAACGTAAATGTAACCAACTCTGAATACACAGTTGTTGATGGACAGATGTTTGTCAAATATTAAACTTGAAGTAAGTTGTGTGCAGGATTGTTAACAATACTCTTAAATTGTATCGTCAATACCAATACCAATAGTTTTATGAAAATAGTATCGCCAATACCGATAACAATACTTCATGAAAATAGTATCGCCAATACCAATACAAATACTCAAATGAAAATGTATTGTCAAAATTGATATCAATACAATACCAATACTTTTGAGAACAACAAAATATTTTTTTTAAATATAATGAGTGCAAGTTTTTCAAGTCAAAGCACAATTTTAATGCTAATTACTTTAGCCTGTGACGGACGGCCAAGTGGTGTAGATACTCGACTTTCGAGTTCAGAGTCATGGGTTCGATCCTCGATGAGAACAATGGGAATTTCTCCACAAGTTCACCCAGCTTTAAACTGGTACCTGACTTTAAGCAGGGGAAGTAAAGGCAGCGGGCGATATGCTAACCACACGATCACTTCATATGCCGAGGTTATAGAAACAGATGAATCCCCGATGGCCCGTCAGGACTAAGGGAATTTTACTATATCATCACTTGGCAGCACATGATCATCATTTCAAAACGGTCATTGCTTAGCCTAGAACGTAATGGCATAAAAACACGCTCACCTAATGAAAACAGCACTAGCCGATCAACTCAGCTACATAGTTTCTTAAGTCTTGGGTACGTGCTAATGACAGCATTTCTATTGAGTTATCTTCAAGATATCTGTCTACTTCAGTAGAACCTTTACTATTAAGCTGATTCTGCCAACGTGCAGTAAAACTGCACTGTTGACTGTATTGAAGCTGCACCACCCTGCCGAGTACGTTGAGTGGAAACTGCACTCAGTGCACTGCAATCACGTATTGATTATGTGCACGTCATATAAATGTGCACGTATTGTTTATGTGCACGTAATATAAATGTGCACGTATTGTTTATGTGAACGTAATACAAATTGTACTTATTGTTTATTAAACCACCAGATGATAGGATAAACAATTTGCCCGTTAGGTTTCACATTTCATTTCAGCGGCCATCTGTCTACTGCAACGAATAGTTTATAAAGTTATACAACGAATAGTTTATAATGTTATACAAAGAATAGTTTATAATGTTATACAACGAATAGTTTATAATGTTATACAAAGAATAGTTTATAATGTTATACAACGAATAGTTTATAATGATATACAAAGAATAGTTTATAAAAAAACGCAGTGGATACGGTACCATCAAGCAACATTATATGAGGGTTAGGAATAGGGTTAGGGCTAGGGATAGGGTTAGGGTGTGGAGCAATATCTATTGCTGGTACCCGGAAAAAAAAAACGGAGTCCCACATGATGGTCCCGTAGCCACTGCGTTAAAAAAAATGTAAGATCACAATAAATTACTTTATAACCGGTTTGAAATATCCATTAAAGTACACATATATATATATATATATAAACGTACATCTATTATATATACTAAATGCTTTCAAGATACAAACTAAATAAAGACAATAACGTTGATGTACCACCGGTAGTATTTGTAAAGTTTAATTTGTATAGGTAATGCCTGCTCTATATTTTGTGTAAATGGCTAACTCGGGGGTTAAACTTAACTCGGGGGTTACACTTACCTCGGGGGTTAAACTTAACTCGGGGGTTACACTTGACTCGGGGGCCACACTTGACTCGGAGGCCACACTTGACTCGGGGGCCACACTTTACTCCGGGGTTACACTTGACTCGGGGGCTACACTTGACTCGGGGGCTACACTTTACTCCGGGGTTACACTTGACTCGGGGGCTACACTTGACTCGGGGGCTACACTTTACTCCTGGGCCACACTTGACTCGGGGGCCACACTTTACTCCGGGGTTACACTTGACTCGGGGGCTACACTTGACTCGTGGGTTACACTTGACTCGGGGGCCACACTTGACTCGGGGGCCACACTTTACTCGGGGGTTACACTTGACTCGGGGGTTACACTTGACTCGGGGGCCACACTTGACTCGGGGGCCACACTTTACTCCTGGGCCACACTTGACTCGGGGGCCACACTTTACTCCGGGGTTACACTTGACTCGGGGGCCACCCTTTACTCCGGGGTTACACTTGACTCGGGGGCTACACTTGACTCGGGGGTTACACTTGACTCGGGGGTTACACTTGACTCGGGGGTTACACTTGACTCGGGGGTTACACTTGACTCGGGGGTTACACTTGACTCGGGGGCTACACTTGACTCGGGGGCCACACTTTACTCAGGGGTTACACTTGACTCAGGGGTTACACTTGACTCGGGGGCCACACTTTACTCCGGGGTTACACTTGACTCGGGGGCCACACTTTACTCCGGGGTTACACTTGACTCGGGGGCTACACTTGACTCGGGGGTTACACTTGACTCGGGGGTTACACTTGACTCGGGGGCCACACTTGACTCGGGGGCTACACTTTACTCGGGGGCCAGACTTGACTCGGGGGCTACACTTTACTCGGGGGCCACACTTGACTCGGGGGCTACACTTTACTCGGGGGCCACACTTTACTCGGGGGCTACACTTGACTCGAGGGTTACACTTGACTCGGTGGTTACACTTGACTCGGGGGCTACACTTGAATCGGTGGTTACACTTGACTCGGGGGTTACACTTGATTCGGGGGTCACACTTGACTCGGGGGCTACACTTGACTCGGTGGTTACACTTGACTCCGGGGGTACACTTGACTCGGGGGTTACACTTGACTCGGGGGTTACACTTGACTCGGTGGTTACACTTGACTCGGGGGTTACACTTGACTCGGGGGGCCACACTTTACTCCGGGGTTACACTTGACTCGGGGGTTACACTTGACTCGGGGGTTAAACTTGACTCGGGGGTTACACTTGACTCGGGGGTTACACTTGACTCGGGGGTTACACTTGACTCGGGGGTTACACTTGACTTGGGGGCCACTCTTGACTCGGGGGCCACACTTGACTCGGGGGCCACACTTGACTCGGGGGCCACACTTGTCTCAGGGGTTACACTTGACTCAGGGGTTACACTTGACTCCTGGGCCACACTTGACTCGGGGGCACACTTTACTCGGGGGTTACACTTGACTCGGGGGCCACACTTTACTCCGGGGTTACACTTGACTCGGGGGTTACACTTGACTCGGGGGCCACACTTGACTCGGGGATCACACTTGACTCCTGGGCCACACTTGACTCGGGGGCCACACTTGACTCGGGGGCCACACTTGACTCGGGAGCCAGACTTGACTCCGGGGTTACACTTGACTCGGGGGTTACACTTGACTCGGGGGTTACACTTGACTCGGGGGCTACACTTGACTCGGTGGCTACACTTGACTCGGGGGTTACACTTGACTCGGGGGTTACACTTGACTCAGGGGTTACACTTGACTCAGGGGTTACACTTGACTCGGGGCCACTCTTGACTCGGGGGCCACACTTGACTCGGGGGTTACACTTGACTCGGGGGTTACACTTGACTCGGGGGCTACACTTTACTCGGGGGCCACACTTGACTCGGGGGTTACACTTGACTCGGGGGCCACACTTTATCGTGGGCAACACTTGACTCGGGGGCTACACTTTACTCGGGGGCCACACTTGACTCGGGGGCACACTTTACTCGGGGGTTACACTTGACTCGGGGGTTACACTTGACTCGAGGGTTACACTTGACTCGGGGGCCACACTTGACTCGGGGCTACACTTGACTCGGGGGTTACACTTGACTCGGGGGTGACACTTGACTCGGGGTCCGCACTTGACTCGGGGGTTACACTTGACTCGGGGGTTACACTTGACTCGGGTGCCACACTTTACTCCGGGGTTACACTTGACTCGGGGGTTACACTTGACTCGGGGGCCACACTTTACTCCGGGGTTACACTTGACTCGGGGGTTACACTTGACTCGGGGGTTACACTTGACTCCTGGGCCACACTTGACTCGGGGGCCACACTTGACTCGGGGGCCACACTTGACTCGGGGGCCACACTTGTCTCAGGGGTTACACTTGACTCAGGGGTTACACTTGACTCCTGGGCCACACTTGACTCGGGGGCACACTTTACTCGGGGGTTACACTTGACTCGGGGGCCACACTTTACTCCGGGGTTACACTTGACTCGGGGGTTACACTTGACTCGGGGGCCACACTTGACTCGGGGATCACACTTGACTCCTGGGCCACACTTGACTCGGGGGGCCACACTTGACTCGGGGGCCACACTTGACTCGGGAGCCAGACATGACTCAGGGGTTACACTTGACTCGGGGGCCACACTTTACTCCGGGGTTACACTTGACTCAGGGGTTACACTTGACTCAGGGGTTACACTTGACTCAGGGGTTACACTTGACTCAGGGGTTACACTTTACTCCGGGTTTACACTTGACTCAGGGGTTACACTTGACTCAGGGGTTACACTTGACTCCTGGGCCACACTTGACTCGGGGGCACACTTTACTCGGGGGTTACACTTGACTCGGGGGCTACACTTTACTCGGGGGTTACACTTTACTCGGGGGCTACACTTTACTCGGGGGCTACACTTGACTCGTGGGTTACACTTGACTCGGGGGCCACACTTGACTCGGGGGCCACACTTTACTCGGGGGTTACACTTGACTCGGGGGTTACACTTGACTCGGGGGCCACACTTGACTCGGGGGCCACACTTTACTCCTGGGCCACACTTGACTCAGGGGCCACACTTTACTCCGGGGTTACACTTGACTCGGGGGCCACCCTTTACTCCGGGGTTACACTTGACTCGGGGGCTACACTTTACTCCGGGGTTACACTTGACTCGGGGGCTACACTTGACTCGGGGGTTACACTTGACTCGGGGGTTACACTTGACTCGGGGGTTACACTTGACTCGGGGGTTACACTTGACTCGGGGGCTACACTTGACTCGGGGGCCACACTTTACTCAGGGGTTACACTTGACTCAGGGGTTACACTTGACTCGGGGGCCACACTTTACTCCGGGGTTACACTTGACTCGGGGGCCACACTTTACTCCGGGGTTACACTTGACTCGGGGGCTACACTTGACTCGGGGGTTACACTTGACTCGGGGGTTACACTTTACTCGGGGGCCACACTTGACTCGGGGGCTACACTTTACTCGGGGGCCATACTTGACTCGGGGGCTACACTTTACTCGGGGGCCACACTTGACTCGGGGGCTACACTTTACTCGGGGGCTACACTTTACTCGGGGGCTACACTTGACTCGAGGGTTACACTTGACTCGGTGGTTACACTTGACTCGGGGGCTACACTTGACTCGGTGGTTACACTTGACTCGGGGGTTACACTTGATTCGGGGGTCACACTTGACTCGGGGGCTACACTTGACTCGGTGGTTACACTTGACTCGGGGGTTACACTTGACTCGGGGGTTACACTTGACTCGGGGGTTACACTTGACTCGGTGGTTACACTTGACTCGGGGGTTACACTTGACTCGGGGGCCACACTTTACTCCGGGGTTACACTTGACTCGGGGGTTACACTTGACTCGGGGGTTAAACTTGACTCGGGGGTTACACTTGACTCGGGGGTTACACTTGACTCGGGGGTTACACTTGACTCGGGGGTTACACTTGACTTGGGGGCCACTCTTGACTCGGGGGCCACACTTGACTCGGGGGCCACACTTGACTCGGGGGCCACACTTGTCTCAGGGGTTACACTTGACTCAGGGGTTACACTTGACTCCTGGGCCACACTTGACTCGGGGGCACACTTGACTCGGGGGTTACACTTGACTCGGGGGCCACACTTGACTCCGGGGTTACACTTGACTCGGGGGTTACACTTGACTCGGGGGCCACACTTGACTCGGGGATCACACTTGACTCCTGGGCCACACTTGACTCGGGGGCCACACTTGACTCGGGGGCCACACTTGACTCGGGAGCCAGACTTGACTCCGGGGTTACACTTGACTCGGGGGTTACACTTGACTCGGGGGTTACACTTGACTCGGGGGCTACACTTGACTCGGTGGCTACACTTGACTCGGGGGTTACACTTGACTCGGGGGTTACACTTGACTCAGGGGTTACACTTGACTCGGGGGTTACACTTGACTCGGGGGCCACTCTTGACTCGGGGGCCACACTTGACTCGGGGGTTACACTTGACTCGGGGGTTACACTTGACTCGGGGGCCACACTTTACTCGGGGGCCACACTTGACTCAGGGGGTTACACTTGACTCGGGGGCCACACTTTATCGTGGGCAACACTTGACTCGGGGGCTACACTTTACTCGGGGGCCACACTTGACTCGGGGGCCACACTTTACTCCGGGGTTACACTTGACTCGGGGGTTACACTTGACTCGAGGGTTACACTTGACTCGGGGGCCACACTTGACTCGGGGGCTACACTTGACTCGGGGGTTACACTTGACTCGGGGGTGACACTTGACTCGGGGTCCGCACTTGACTCGGGGGTTACACTTGACTCGGGGGTTACACTTGACTCGGGTGCCACACTTTACTCCGGGGTTACACTTGACTCGGGGGTTACACTTGACTCGGGGGCCACACTTTACTCCGGGGTTACACTTGACTCGGGGGTTACACTTGACTCGGGGATCACACTTGACTCCTGGGCCACACTTGACTCGGGGGCCACACTTGACTCGGGGGCCACACTTGACTCGGGGGCCACACTTGTCTCAGGGGTTACACTTGACTCAGGGGTTACACTTGACTCCTGGGCCACACTTGACTCGGGGGCACACTTTACTCGGGGGTTACACTTGACTCGGGGGCCACACTTTACTCCGGGGTTACACTTGACTCGGGGGTTACACTTGACTCGGGGGCCACACTTGACTCGGGGATCACACTTGACTCCTGGGCCACACTTGACTCGGGGGCCACACTTGACTCGGGGGCCACACTTCTTGACTCGGGAGCCAGACTTGACTCAGGGGTTACACTTGACTCGGGGGCCACACTTTACTCCGGGGTTACACTTGACTCAGGGGTTACACTTGACTCAGGGGTTACACTTGACTCAGGGGTTACACTTGACTCAGGGGTTACACTTTACTCCGGGTTTACACTTGACTCAGGGGTTACACTTGACTCAGGGGTTACACTTGACTCCTGGGCCACACTTGACTCGGGGGCACACTTTACTCGGGGGTTACACTTGACTCGGGGGCTACACTTTACTCGGGGGTTACACTTTACTCGGGGGCCACACTTGACTCGGGGGTTACACTTGACTCGGGGGTTACACTTGACTCGGGGGCCACACTTTACTCCGGGGTTACACTTGACTCAGGGGTTACACTTGACTCAGGGGTTACACTTGACTCAGGGGTTACACTTGACTCCTGGGCCACACTTGACTCGGGGGCACACTTTACTCGGGGGTTACACTTGACTCAGGGGCCACACTTTACTCCGGGGTTACTCTTGACTCGGGGGTTACACTTGACTCCTGGGCCACACTTGACTCCTGGGCCACACTTGACTCGGGGGCCAGACTTGACTCAGGGGTCACACTTGACTCGGGGGCCACACTTGACTCTGGGGTCACACTTGACTCGGGGGTCACACTTGACTCGGGGGTCACACTTGACTCGGGGGTCACACTTGACTCTGGGGTCACACTTGACTCGGGGGTCAAACTTGACTCTGGGGTCACACTTGACTCTGGGGTCACACTTGACTCGGGGGTTACACTTGACTCGGGGTCACACTTGACTCGGGGGGTCACACTTGACTCGGGGCCACACTTGACTCTGGGGTCACACTTGACTCGGGGGTCACACTTGACTCTGGGGTCACACTTGATTCTGGGGTCACACTTGACTCGGGGGTTACACTTGACGCGGGGGTCACACTTGACGCGGGGGGCACACTTTACACTGGGGCCACTCTTGACCCGGAGGTTACACTTGACTCGGGGGACACACTTGACTCGGGGGCCACACTTGACTCGGGGGCCACACTTGACTCGGGGGCCACACTTGACTCGGGGGCCACACTTGACCCGGGGGCTACACTTGACTCGGGGATCACACTTTACTCGGGGGCCACACCTGACCCGGGGGTCACAATTGACTCGGGGGTCACACTTGACTCGGGGGCCACACTTTACTCGGGGGCCAGACTTGACTCAGGGGTTACACTTTACTCGGGGGCTACACTTGACTCGGGGGCCAGACTTGACTCAGGGGTTACACTTGACCCGGGGGTAACACTTGACTCGGGGGTTACACTTGACTCGGGGGCTACACTTTACTCGGGGGCTACACTTCACTCGGGGGCTACACTTTACTCGGGGGCCAGACTTGACTCAGGGGTTATCCTTGACCCGGGGGTTACACTTGACTCGGGGGTTACACTTGACTCGGGGGTTACACTTGACTCGGGGGTCACACTTGACTCGGGGGCCAGACTTGACTCAGGGGTTATCCTTGACCCGGGGGTTACACTTGACTCGGGGGTTACACTTGACTCGGGGGTTACACTTGACTCGGGGGTCACACTTGACTCGTTGGCTACACTTGACTCGGGGGTTACACTTGACCCGGGGGTTACACTTGACTCGGGGGTTACACTTGACTCGGGGGCCACACTTGACTCGGGGGTTACACTTGACTCGGGGGTTACACTTAACTCGGGGGCCAAACTTGACTCGGGGGATACACTTGACTCGAGGGCCACACTTGACTCGGGGGTTACACTTGACTCGGGGGTTACACTTGACTCGGGGGTTACACTTGACTCGTGGGTTACACTTTACTCGGGGGCCACACTTTACTCCGGGGTTACACTTGACTCGGGGGTCACACTTGACTCGGGGGCCAGACTTGACTCAGGGGTTATCCTTGACCCGGGGGTTACACTTGACTCGGGGGTTACACTTTACTCGGGGGCCACACTTGACTCCGGGGTTACACTTGACTCAGGGGTTATCCTTGACCCGGGGGTTACACTTGACTCGTGGGTTACACTTTACTCGGGGGCCACACTTGACTCGGGGGTTACACTTTACTCGGGGGCCACACTTGACTCGGGGGTTACACTAGACTCGGGGGTTATCCTTGACCCGGGGGTTACACTTGAATCGTGGGTTACACTTTACTCGGGGGCCACACTTGACTCCGGGGTTACACTTGACTCGGGGGTCACACTTGACTCGGGGGCCAGACTTGACTCAGGGGTTATCCTTGACCCGGGGGTTACACTTGACTCGGGGGTTACACTTGACTCGGGGGTTACACTTGACTCGGGGGTTACACTTGACTCCGGGGTTACACTTGACTCGGGGGTTACACTTGACTCGTGGGTTACACTTGACTCGGGGGTTACACTTGACTCCGGGGTTACACTTGACTCGGGGGTTACACTTGACTCGGGGGTTACACTTGACTCGGGGGTTACACTTGACTCGTGGGTTACACTTGACTCGGGGGTTACACTTGACTCGGGGGTCACACTTGACTCGGGGGTCACACTTGACTCGGGGGTCACACTTGACTCGGGGGTTACACTTGACTCGGGGGTCACACTTGACTCGGGGGCCAGACTTGACTCAGGGGTTATCCTTGACCCGGGGGTTATACTTGACTCGGGGGTTACACTTGACTCGGGGGTTACACTTGACTCGGGGGTTACACTAGACTCGGGGGCCAGACTTGACTCGGGGGTTACACTTGACTAGGGGGTTACACTAGACTCGGGGGCCAGACTTGACTCAGGGGTTATCCTTGACCCGGGGGTTACACTTGACTCGGGGGCCACACTTGACTCGGGGTTTACACTTGACTCGGGGGTCACACTTGACTCGGGGGTTACACTTGACTCGGGGGTCACAGTTGACTCGGGGGCCAGACTTGACTCAGGGGTTATCCTTGACCCGGGGGTTACACTTGACTCGGGGGTTACACTAGACTCGGGGGCCACACTTGACTCGGGGGCCACACTTGACTCGGGGGCCACACTTGACTCGGGGGCCACACTTGACTCGGGGGCCACACTTGACTCGGGGGTTACACTTGACTCGGGGGCCGTTTAAACTAGGCTGACATTTTTCCCTGGTCTGAAATCATAGTCATGTGCAACGAAAGATGATTCGTTGTGGATAGCTTACATGGTTTTATTCTGTTTGATCTTTTAAAATTAAAATTAATCAAAACAATTATCCTAACTTGGGCATGACTGCAGGACTGTAAATATATGTATATTAGGGTGGCTCACTTTATATTGGAAAACATTAAGTTGATTTTATCATGAGCGCTTTAGTTTTTTATTTAAAACGTGTATATCGAATTTCACACCATTTGGGCTCCTATAAATATTGCCTCAGTGCACTTGTTATCTCGAGTTTTATGGTATTTGGCAGTTGCATTAAATGAAAATTTTGCAAGGTTTAAAATGCTGTTTTTTTTAGATACAAAGAACAATTATATTACACAGTAGGAATTAAACAGTACAATATTCGTAAAAAATCGACAAAAAATAGTCAAATCAATATAACAGCTGTAGGGGGGGGGGGGGTCATTCACATTTTAGTAACACTATTTTTTGTTTATATCACACACCCCTCCCCTTCATTTTTTGCCCGAGTAACGATTTTTTTTCATTACTTTAAACTGTACCACACTTCTGCCTCCCTCTCCCCCCCCCCGGGTCCGTTTTTTCAAAGAGGTGTGTAATAAGTTCAAAATTACTCAACCATAAAATTTTACTATTCAGTGCTGTTCGTGAATGTTGTACAAACTTCCTTGTACTGTCATTCTATCGCATATCCACGATTGGAAAACATTTACTAGTAAAACAAACCAATATAATCAATCAATACATCGATTGATTAGTAAGCTAGCGTCAGAGGCTCCATGAATGTCCCAGACCATCCTTCCATGACGGTACAACCTCTACCCCTAAAACGACGAAACTGTTTTCCAAAGTTTATCTCGACTGTAGCCAGGCAATATTGTTTTGATCATACTTTTATAATATTGCGACTTTCCATAAATACATCTATGAAGATACTGAGAGAGTACGCTACAAAGAAATAGTTCAAAGAAATTGGAGAATTTTCTGAAGCTTAATGGTAAGAATAACATTTTTTTCTTGATATATTCCTCAATATCGGACTTAAATTCGTTAGTTTGCTAACTGACATTGAAAAATGTCGATAGCATCACAGTTATCTCCTGATACAGTTGATAACATCACAGTTATCTCCTGATACAGTTGATAGCACTACAGTAATCTCCTGATACAATGGATAACATCACAGTTATCTCATGATACAGTTGATAGCCTCACATTTATCTCCTGATACAGTTGATAGCATCACAGTTATCTCCTGATACAATGGATAACATCACAGTTATTTCCTGATACAGTTGATAGCCTCACATTTATCTCCTGATACAGTTGATAGCATCACAGTTATCTCCTGATACAGTTGATAACATCACAGTTATCTCCTGATACAGTTGATAGCATCACAGTTATCTCCTGATACAGTTGATAGCATCACAGTTATCTCCTGATACAGTTGACAACATCACAGTCATCTCCTGATACAGTTGATAACAGAAGCCTTGCACTCCCGATTAGATTCATTTTGTCTAACAGAAGCCTTGCACTCCAGATTAGATTCATTTTGTCTAACAGAAGCCTTGCACTCCCGATTCGATTCATTTTGTCTAACAGAAGCCTTGCACTCCCGATTCGATTCATTTTGTCTAACAGAAGCCATGCACTCGCGATTAGATTCATTTTGTCTAACAGAAGTCATGCACTCGCGATTAGATTCATTTTGTCTAACAGAAGTCATGCACTCCCGATTCGATTCATTTTGTCTAACAGAAGCCATGCACTCGCGATTAGATTCATTTTGTCTAACAGAAGTCTTGCACTCCCGATTAGATTCATTTTGTCTAACAGAAGCCTTGCACTCCAGATTAGATTCATTTTGTCTAACAGAAGCCATGCACTCCAGATTAGATTCATTTTGTCTAACAGAAGTCATGCACTCCCGATTCGATTCATTTTGTCTAACAGAAGTCTTGCACTCCCGATTCGATTCATTTTGTCTAACAGAAGCCATGCACTCGCGATTAGATTCATTTTGTCTAACAGAAGCCTTGCACTCCCGATTCGATTCATTTTGTCTAACAGAAGCCTTGCACTCCCGATTCGATTCATTTTGTCTAACAGAAGCCATGCACTCGCGATTAGATTCATTTTGTCTAACAGAAGTCATGCACTCGCGATTAGATTCATTTTGTCTAACAGAAGTCATGCACTCCCGATTCGATTCATTTTGTCTAACAGAAGCCTTGCACTCCCGATTCGATTCATTTGAAAATCGTTTTGCAGCACGTTCACGGTCAGCATCTTGTCTGTGTTTTCGTTTTTCTACTGATTCTGTACCTCGACGCTGTCTCATTGCAATAGCATTAGGCGTCATAGATAACAGACGGCCATTTTTGTAACAGCAAGGCTCGTCCATTAATACATTCAACGTAGAATTGAAGCGATAAAAAATAAATTCAGCGATAAATGCACACAAAAACAAAATAGCCTTACCCAATATATCTTAACACATAATTCACTAACTGATAAAAGGAATGTGTGTGATATCTGTTCCACCAATAGTATTTAAATTCATTTCTTTGATTTTGAAGAAGATTCTTTTTAGAAAATTAAAGAAAAAGTTTTCAATAGTCTTATAACGCCAACATTTGTAAGAAATTTAATTTTCATATCTGGGGTGAGTTTCATTTACCATGTTTGCAATAACTGACGAGTAAAAGTAATGCTTAGCTCTGTGTTATTTTTTATAAAATGTAAAACTGATTTACTAGCTCGCATTTTTTAGGGGCATTAATATTACCTTGTTTTTCTTTCCTATGAATTAAATCTCATATTTAAAAGTGAATTTTTCCTTATAAAACGGTTTATTTATTGGGATAACATCAATGAGCCCATTGGTTTACATCAGGGTGTTATTTTTTATTCCCCATACACCATTCTAGACAGGTTTGCCAACTATTATTTAAAGAAATATTTATAAAATATATGAACAATATCTAGATTATATTAAATATTTATTAAAAATAAATCCAATTTTCAATCCTCAGGACAGTATAAGATTGACGCGATTTTTTTATATCAGTTTATTGTATCTAGATTACTCAAATGAGAAAATATAAAAAAAATCTAGATTTGGATAAAAAATTGGCTGCTTCGATTCTTAGTGGGACGGATGGCCGAGTGGTGTAGATGGCCGAGTGGTGTAGATGGCCGAGTGGTGTAGATGACCGAGTGGTGTAGATGACCGAGTGGTGTAGATGGCCGAGTGGTGTAGATGGCCGAGTGGTGTAGATGACCGAGTGATGTAGATGACCGAGTGGTGTAGATGACCGAGTGGTGTAGATGGCCGAGTGGTGTAGATGACCGAGTGGTGTAGATGGCCGAGTGGTGTAGATGGCCGAGTGATGTAGATGAACGAGTGGTGTAGATGGCCGAGTGGTGTAGATGACCGAGTGGTGTAGATGACCGAGTGGTGTAGATGGCCGAGTGGTGTAGATGGCCGAGTGGTGTAGATGGCCGAGTGGTGTATATACTCGGCTGTCGACATGAGAGTCTTGGGCTTGATCTTTAGAAAATCCTAGTGAAAGTTGGTTACAGTCCCACAAGTCCAGTGAAAGTTGGTTACAGTCCCACAAGTCCAGTGAAAGTTGGTTACAGTCCCACAAGTCCAGTGAAAGTTGGTTACAGTCCCACAAGTCCAGTGAAAGTTGGTTACAGTCCCACAAGTCCAGTGAAAGTTGGTTACAGTCCCACAAGTCCAGTGAAAGTTGGTTACAGTCCCACAAGTCCAGTGAAAGTTGGTTACAGTCCCACAAGTCCAGTGAAAGTTGGTTACAGTCCCACAAGTCCAGTGAAAGTTGGTTACAGTCCCACAAGTCCAGTGAAAGTTGGTTACAGTCCCACAAGTCCAGTGAACGTTGGTTACAGTCCCACAAGTCCAGTGAAAGTTGGTTACAGTCCCACAAGTCCAGTGAAAGATGGTTACAGTCCAACAAGTCCAGTGAAAGTTGGTTACAGTCCCACAAGTCCAGTGAAAGTTGGTTACAGTCCCACAAGTCCAGTGAAAGTTGGTTACAGTCCCACAAGTCCAGTGAAAGTTGGTTACAGTCCCACAAGTCCAGTGAAAGTTGGTTACAGTCCCACAAGTCCAGTGAAAGTTGGTTACAGTCCCACAAGTCCAGTGAACGTTGGTTACAGTCCCACAAGTCCAGTGAAAGTTGGTTACAGTCCCACAAGTCCAGTGAAAGTTGGTTACAGTCCCACAAGTCCAGTGAAAGTTGGTTACAGTCCCACAAGTCCAGTGAAAGTTGGTTACAGTCCCACAAGTCCAGTGAACGTTGGTTACAGTCCCACAAGTCCAGTGAAAGTTGGTTACAGTCCCACAAGTCCAGTGAACGTTGGTTACAGACTCACAAGTCCAGTGAACGTTGGTTACAGTCCCACAAGTCCAGTGAACGTTGGTTACAGTCCCACAAGTCCAGTGAAAGTTGGTTACAGTCCCACAAGTCCAGTGAACGTTGGTTACAGACTCACAAGTCCAGTGAACGTTGGTTACAGTCCCACAAGTCCAGTGAACGTTGGTTACAGTCCCACAAGTCTAGTGAACGTTGGTTACAGTCCCACAAGTCCAGTGAAAGTTGGTTACAGTCCCGCAAATCCAGCGAGTCCAGAGTACCTGTCTTAAATTAGGGAATTAATTGAAAGACTAAACACACAATCCTTTTATATGCCGTGTTTACAGAAACAGATAAATTCTACACTTCGTCTGTCCCGTTGGCCCTTCAAGGTGAATGGAACTTTACACCCTCGATCCCAGATTTCCCCACCAGAGTCCCAGATTACCACCAGAGAAAAGACTGATTGCCGTACCCTCCACCCCTCCCTCCCCCCCCCCACGCATGTGCCATTGACGTTCTATAAAAGACTTCTATCCCCACCACCACTCTATTAAAAGAATCATAACTAATTGTCTATTGGGACACAATAGTATACATTACGCCGACATGTATCATGATTTTTTTTAAATACCATGTTTTTTTTTAATGTATGACATTTATTTTCTTTACATTATTTCTAGGCAGTTAAATCAAGCAAATAAAAAGCTTTAAAAGAAATAATGAAACAATTAATTGTAAAATGGGCAGCAGATAAATTGATGTGAAAATAGAAGAAAAGTTACAATTCGTCAACTAAATGTAAACATGCTACTCTGTACAATACGGATATAAAGACTGTGCAAAGTACATAATTCTTACTTCACAATGTCTCATGTAAAGACTGCTATAGAACACTCTGGTGTAACTGATAAAGATTGGCCGCCATTATTGATAGCATCTCAGCATGGACAGATTCACTCAGTCAAATCACTCATAGAGTTGGGTGTAAATGTCAATGAGAAATATGAGGAGGGATTGACTGCATTAATGCTTGCTTCTAAATATGGACACACAGAGACAGTTAAATTACTTGTTGAATCAGGTTCAATTGTCAATGATAAAGATAATGATGGATGGACCGCACTGATGAAAGCTTCTCAAAATGGACACACAGAGACAGTTAAATTACTTGTTGAATCAGGTTCAAATTTCAATGATAAAAATAATAATAATTGGACCGCACTGATGATAGCTTCTCAGAAAGGACACACAGAGACTGTTAAATTACTTGTTGAATTAGGTTCAAATGTGAATGATAAGCAAAAGGATGGTTACACAGCACTGATGATAGCTTCTTATGATGGACACACAGAGACAGTTAAATTACTAGTACAATTAGATTCAAATGTGAATGATAAACAAAAGGATGGTTACACAGCACTGATGATAGCTTCTTATGATGGACACACAGAGACAGTTAAAATACTTGTTGAATTAGGTTCAAATGTGAATGATAAAGATAATGATGGATGGACCGCACTGATGAGCGCTTCTCAGAAAGGACACACAGAGACAGTTAAATTACTTGTTGACTCAGGTTCAAATGTGAATGATAAAGATAATGATGGATGGACCGCACTGTTGAGCGCTTCTCAGAAAGGACACACAGAGACAGTTAAATTACTTGTTGACTCAGGTTCAAATGTGAATGATAAAGGTAAAAATGGATGGACCGCACTGATGAGCGCTTCTCAAAATGGACACACAGAGACAGTTAAATTACTTGTTGAGTCAGGATCAAATATCAATGATAAAGATAATGATGGATGGACCGCACTGATGAGCGCTTCTCAGAATGGACACACAGAGACAGTTAAATTACTTGTTGAATCAGGTTCAAATGTCAATGATAAAAATAATAATAATTGGACCGCACTGATGAGCGCTTCTCAGAAAGGACACTCAGAGACAGTTAAATTACTTGTTGAATCAGGTTCAAATGTGAATGATAAAAATAATAATAATTGGACCGCACTGATGATAGCTTCTCAAAATGGACACACAGAGACAGTTAAATTACTCATTGAATCAGGTTCAAATGTCAATGATAAAAATAATAATAATTTGACCGCACTGATGAAAGCTTCTAAAAATGGACACACAGAGACAGTTAAATTACTTGTTGAATCAGGTTCAAATATGAATGATAAAGATAATGATGGATGGACCGCACTGATGAGCGCTTCTCAGAAAGGACACACAGAGACAGTTAAATTACTTGTTGAATTAGGTTCAAATTTCAATGATAAAGATAATTATGGTACGACCGCACTGATAACAGCTTCTCAGAATGGACACACAGAGACAGTTAAATTACTTGTTGAATCAGATTCAAATTTCAATGATAAAGATAATGTTGGTTCGACCGCACTGATGAAAGCTTCTTATAATGGACATACAGAGACAGTTAAATTACTTCTTGAATCTGGTGCAGATGTAAATGTTTGTAGCAATAAAGGCTGGACCGCTTTACATTATTCCTCTGTAAAAGGTCACTATGACATTGTTTTTTCACTTATTAAGTTTCGTTCAAAAGTGACAGTTAGAGACAACAATGGTTCCACCCCACTAATGCTTGCTGCGCTCAATGGCCATCACAAAACTGCCATGTTACTTATTCGATCTGGTGCAAAGGTAGACGATAAAGATAAAAATGGATTTACAGTGTTAATGCTGGCATGTAAAAATGGACATACTGATACTGTGAAGATACTTATTCATTCAAGTCTTAAATTGAACGAAAAGAATAAACAAGGACAGACGGCGCTCATGTTAAGTTCTCAGAACGGTTTTATTGAGATAGTGAAACTACTCATGGAAGGTGGAGCGTCAGTCAATGCCGTTGATAAGAATCGTTCCACTGCCCTCACCCTGGCCTCTCAAGCTGGACACAGCGAGATTGTGAGTCTTTTTGTAGATTCATTGACCTTCGCGGTCAAAAAGCGTTCTCCGTCTTATGTGTAAGTAACTGCTTCTTTTTTTCAGACATATACTACTGATTCCCAGGCCCGTAGCCAGAGGGGGGCTAGGGGGGGCTGAGCCCCCCCGGGCATGACCTGAGCCCCCCCGTGCATGATTTGAGTTTTTTGACAAAATTTAAATAATAACGGCTATAAAACATCAATCATTTTGTTTAATAAATCAATAATAATAAAACTGAAAAGTTTATATTTTGGCAATCATTCAGGCTATTTATATATACTTACATATATAGCTTATATAATTTTTGGGCATAAAAATTGAATCTTATTGAAGTTCACTTCTGGGTATTTTGGGTAGCATTGGCATTTGGTGCTTCAACAGCACTAACACGAATGCTCACCCCATATCGCAGATCAATGTTACAAAAGCGTCTAAGCAATCTTTTCCTGCTTGCATTTGAAAAAGATTTAACAGACAATCTGAATGCTGAAGCATTTTTAGGTAAATTAAGTGCTAAACCCAGGCCCGTAGTCAGGTCAAAGTAAGCAGGGAGGCACCAATACCCAGCAAGGGGGCACCTTTACTTTTTCTTTATTTTTTCCTCTTTTTCTTCTTTTTTAATTAGGGGGCACTCCACACCTAGCGGTGGCACGGCCCTCCAGTGCCCCCTTTGGCTACGGGGCTGGCTAAATCACAAAGTTTGCAAATTTGAAACGTATAATAATATAAGTTCGCAATCAGTGCCGACGAGTGGGGGGGGGGCAATGCCCAGGGGGCCCGGCCAGTTTTAGGGACCCGGACTGAGCTGGCCAATCAACTTTTTAAAATATTAATATCAGCCCAGGGGCCCGAAATTTCTGTCGATGTGCCTGTTCGCAACCTTGAAATAGTTTTATATATTGATATCTTCTGAGGACAACTAGCAACTTAAATAAGTTAATAAAATAACATTGGCTTCTGACTTCATTTTTATACATATGTATAATAAAATAATAAAGTACAAACTCCGTGATTTCTGAGTGATGTTATTTAATTTGCAAATTTACTTTTTAGCAGAATTAATTTTATTTTAAATTGAATAATTGCGACTATTGTTGTTGATAGATCTGTTCTTTGTTTTCAGTATTTTATAAGAAATATCACACAAATAGCTAAGCTTTATTCATGCATCTTTGTCGTTCTTCCCGGGTTGTACGTTAAACAAACAGTATAATAATATAAATCAGGTATCTATTATGTAACAATTGTGTAGCATAACTATTGGTCAATGTATTTATAACAGGAATCAGAAATTGCTCTGCCTCAATAAATTTTTATCATTAAAACTCTTTACTATTTAAATTATTTATAACAAAACCGCAACATGCCATGCATTATTGAAACGTAGTTAAAATTATATATTTCTAATTAATAGCTAAACAATCGGTACTAAAATGCACCATTCCAGATATGGAACTACAAAAAATTTCTTGGGGAGGGGACTCACTGAGATCCCCTCCCCAAACCCCTCCTCTCCGTTCGCAAGCTTTCGGCGCTTCGCGCCTCCATTTTCGCCCCCCCCCCGAACATTTCTTCTACCCCACCAGGGGCGGATTTAGGGGGAGGGGCCGGGGGGCCATGCCCCCCCGGTCATCGCAAGTTTAGGTAATACATCATTAAATTATCAAAATAATTTTTGTTCTTAGACCAATTTTTAACAATGAAAGTAGTTCCCCCCTCCCCCGAGGTCAATATTTTGCCCCCCCCCCCCGTCAAAGTTGTCTAGATCCGTCCTGATCATTTCTTCGGCACCCCCCCCCTCCCGAAAAAAATTTCTTCGCCCCCCCCCCCCGAAAATGTCTTCGGCCCCCCCAATCCAATATTCCTGGCTACGGGCCTGCTGATTCCGCAACTGATTTTGTTTCATTTCTAATTCCTAATTTTTATTATGTGTTATTTATACAAAAAGGTAAGTTATATAAAAGCCATATCATGTGTATGATATTTAATTTATCAGTTAATGTTTATATAATTTTTCTAAAGTTATTTAACAACTACTTTAATATTCTTTATAGAACATGCCATTGTTTTTTATTTATTTAGATTTCATTAAGATTTGTGTTCATAACGTTTAGATATTTTGATTTTAGCCACGTAGATGTTGCACATATAACAAGTCAACAAACACAGTTTGTTAATACAAGCAACGTAAATGTAACCAACTCTGAACACACAGTTGTTGATGGACAGATAATTTTCAAGTATTAAACTTTAAGTTGTGTGTAATGTTGGCCAACTTAATTATGTATTTGGGCAAAACAATGATAAAACTACACATATAAAATAGGTCACATTATTGATATAATAATTGACTTTTTATTGTGATCATTTTTTAATCAGATTTCTTCTTTCAGGATCATTTCACAACAAAGAGATGAATATATTAATGATGAGCAAAAAATACACCTCTTTACCAAGCCAAACTAAAAGTGACTTGAGCCTGTTAGTACAACATTGGATCCAATCAGGTCTTAGTAAATTAATTGTTGTTTATTTTGATTGTCCAGATTTTTATCTAGGTATTCTATTTTCTTTTTGCGGAAAATTTGTAGACACATTTTTTTACGCTTTTATATATCTTGCTTAGATTGGTTCAGAGCTGTTCTAAAGCTTCTGTGGATTCTTGGCAAAGATAAATTTGGGACTCTTGACAGAGGTGTATTTGGAATGTTACTTGTATAATTAAACCAAATCAGGAGAGACGAGACTAACAGTAAACATTTGTCGTATAACAATTTGTGTTACACAGTGGATTACTTGGCATATGAACATTTAAGTAGTTATTATATTTTATGAACGTAATACAAGTGAACAACACATGTAAGAATTATGAGGTTTGGTTGTCATTGAAAACAACGGGAGACCACCAGAAATGCAAAGAGGCTAAATCTCATGTTTATCACTAAAACAATTCATGTTCTTTTCTATGCATATGTTAAGTGAAGTAATTAGAAAACCAAATATACGCCTACTGCTGTACAATCATCGGTAAATTTAACATACATTATCCCCCCCCCAACCAAATCACGTCACCACTACCTGAGCTCCACCTCATGCCTAGCTGCCTTCAATTGTACCAACACATTGTTAAAAACCTTCTGGTAGGCAGTCGATGACTTTACTTCACTGTCATCCTGTCCCTAGTACTGATGGTTGTAAATACAGGACACGTCCCAAGTACTGATGGTTGTAAATACAGGACACGTCCCTAGTACTGATGGTAAATACAGGACACATCCCAAGTACTGATGGTAGTAAATACAGGACACGTCCCTAGTACTGATGGTTGTAAATACAGGAACGTCCCTAGTACTGATGGTAAATACAGGACACGTCCCTAGTACTGATGGTTGTAAATACAGGACACGTCCCTAGTACTGATGGTTGTAAATACAGGACACGTCCCTAGTACTGATGGTTGTAAATACAGGACACGTTCCAAGTACTGATGGTAAATACAGGACACGTCCCTAGTACTGATGGTTGTAAATACAGGACACATCCCAAGTACTGATGGTAGTAAATACAGGACACGTCCCTAGTACTGATGGTTGTAAATACAGGACACGTCCCAAGTACTGATGGTAAATACAGGACACGTCCCTAGTACTGATGGTTGTAAATACAGGACACGTCCCTAGTACTGATGGTAAATACAGGACACATCCCAAGTACTGATGGTAGTAAATACAGGACACGTCCCTAGTACTGATGGTTGTAAATACAGGAACGTCCCTACTACTGATGGTAAATACAGGACACGTCCCTAGTACTGATGGTTGTAAATACAGGACACGTCCCTAGTACTGAAGGTAAATACAGGACACGTCCCTAGTACTGATGGTTGTAAATACAGGACACGTCCCAAGTACTGATGGTAAATACAGGACACGTCCCAAGTACTGATGGTAGTAAATACAGGAACGTCCCAAGTACTGATGGTAGTAAATACAGGAACGTCCCAAGTACTGATGGTAGTAAATACAGGACACGTCCCTAGTACTGATGGTAGTAAATGCAGGACACGTCCCTAGTACTGATGGTTGTAAATACAGGACACGTCCCTAGTACTGATGGTTGTAAATACAGGACACGTCCCTAGTACTGATGGTTGTAAATACAGGAGACATCTTTTTTGAATCACATCATATACATAAGCTCAGACTCACATGATGCATAATAAGTAACAGAGCAACACAAATTAAAAACAGTAAAATATGTTCGTATAATGAAATCGTAATGGCTGTAATAGTTCTACATGGAGTCTCAGTACAAGGAAAGCCAAATTTTATTTTATTCACAGATTACAATTACATTTTTCAGACAGTGGAATTTTAATTCATAGATGAGAAAATATTTGATTATTGTTTAACTAAAGTGTGTTGTTGTGTATGGCACTAATCCACGTCTCAAGCCATTCAAAGTGACATATTCAAATTATATCAGTCATGTGATGAAATGTATTCAAGGAACAGATGGTCGAGCTGTTAAGCACATGACAATCGACCTGAGGGCCCCTGGTTTGATCTACAGTGAGGACCACTGGATATTTCAGGTCATGGCTTAAGTCCCCACTCTGTCTGCCACGGTGTCTTTAAGGCCATTTCATTATCAGCTATGGTGGTGATGAAAGAATGGCACCTTAAACATAATACCATTTCATTATCAGCTATGGTGGTGATGAAAGAATGGCACCTTAAACATAAGATCATTTCATTATTATCAGCTATGGTGGTGATGAAAGAATGGCACCTTAAACTTAGTCGCATTAGTGGTTTATAGGATCAAAGAGATTTCATCTCATTCTTACACGGACTTGAAACAAACAAACCAATGTACAAAAATAATTATAGTTAGATAGAGTAAAGATATAGGTAGATAATAGAGAGAGATATTGATAGATACATTATGTTACCTCAGTGAAGTGTATGACACAACTGTAATGACAATTATGACAGAAACAGTAATGCAGGCAACCATTACAATGACAAAACTGTTGCTATATAAAAATTGATTATCGTCTGCTGCAGGACCTGAAATAAAAACAAATATTAGGATTTTTTCATTAATAAATAAATGCTTTGGAAAAAACATTTTAAATTGGAGTGAAGAGACCTTTATTTCTCTTATGATGAGACATGTAAAATGTAGTTGAGCAACTGTCAGACATAGGATGAAGGGAAGTTTAATCTAGTATTTACTTTAAGATAAAGATTTCAGATACTGGTTGGTGGAAAAAAAAACGGCCATTGACGTGTAGCAAAAGAGAAATTAGATTCAAACTTTAGTGATTAGGGTAAATCAAAAATCTTAAAAGGCTTTTGGTCTTTAAAAAGATGAGAAAAGAAAATTTCTTTATAAAATCATATGTTGTCATGGTTACGTCTGCCACCTTCAAAATAAACACCAATCATAGAATTCTAAAATACAATAAGTTGAATAAGGAACATAGTTTTTGTCCATTTTAATTACATTTTTTATCAGATATAATTATAACACCAATAAGTCAACTAGATTTTATGAGATTATTAAGAAAAAATTTGTTTACAATTTTTTTAATTCTGGTATTTAAAAGGAAACCAAAAATCACCGCCATTCTATACAATAATGTTTATTTTTTAGAAAAACTAAACTTTCAATGGTTATAAAACCCAGTTGACTGCGTGCAATGCTATAATCTCTGTATGTTTTAAATTAGTCTATGTCTGGACTATATTATTCTTCAATTATTGTATTTCAACTGTCCCAATAGAATTAAAGATAAACAAGAAACCTCAGCTTATATGAGTCCCCTCCCCAATTAATGTATAAAAATGAAACCATAAATGCAAACTAGGTTGACCGCTATTGAAACCACATTACTGAACTAAATATATACCAAAATTGATTGCGTGAGTTAGTGAGCACGTGGGTGAGGGGTTTGCATGTGCATGTGTAAAAGAGCACTTGGGTGAGTGAGCGTGAACGTGCTTGTGTGAGTGAGCACGTGGTTCAGTGAGCGTAAACGTAGGTGAGTGAGTGATCAAGTGAGTGAGTTGACGAACACGTGGTACAATCGGTGAGCATGTGGGTTAGTCAGTGAGCACTTTGGTGAGTAAATGAGCACATGGGTGAGTCAGTGAGCACTTGGGTGAGTAAATGAGCACATGGGTGAGTCAGTGAGCATGTGGGTGACATATTGAACACGGGATGAGTCATTTAACGCATGGGTGAGTCAGTTAGCATGTGGGTAGTAGACAAGCGATTAGGTGAGTCAGTTTGCACGTGGATGAGTAAATGTGCACTTGGGTTAGTCAATGAGCACGTGGGTTAGTCAATGATCATGAAGTTGAGTGAGTCAGCACATGGGTGATTCAGTGTACACTTGGGTTAGTCAGTGAGCACGTGGGTGAATGAGTGAGCACGTGGGTGATTCATAACACATGGGTGAGCCAGTGAGCTCTAGGAAGAGTACGTTAGCTCGTGGGTGAGGCAGTTAGCACATGACTGAGCACGTGGTGAGTCAGTGAGCATGTGGGTGACTTATCGAACCCGTGGCTGAGTTCGACAAGCAATTAGGTGAATCAGTTAGCACTTGGGAGAGTGAGTAAGCACGAGAGTGATTTCAAGAGCACATTAGTGAGATAGTGAGCACGTGGGAGAGTGAGTAAGCACGTGAGTGATTTAAAGAGCACATTAGTGAGTCATTGAGAACATGGATGAATCAGTGTGTGGGGGAGTGAGAGAGCACATGGGGGAATTGGCGAACTCGTTATTTAGTCAGTGAGCTCGTGGGTAAGTGGATACTACGTGGGTAAGTGGATACTACGTGGCTAAGTGAATACTACGTGGGTAAGTGAATACTACGTGGGTAAGTGGATACTACGTGGGTAAGTGGATACTACGTGGGTAAGTGGATACTACGTGGGTAAGTGGATACTACGTGGGTAAGTGGATACTACGTGGGTAAGTGGATACTACGTGGGTAAGTAAATTAACACTTGCTTGTACTTGTGTGAGTGAGAACATGGTATTGAGCGTGAACTTGGGTGAGAGAGTTATCATGTGGGTTAGTTGATGAGCCATTAGGTGAGTCAGTTAGCACGTGGGTAGCTTAATGAGCACATGGGTGAGTCAGTGAGCTCATAAGTGACTTATTAAGCCCGTGGGTGAATCATTTAGCACGTGAATATTAGACATGCAATTAGTTGAGTCAGTTATCATATTGGTGAGTTACTGTGCACTTGGGTTCGTCAGTAAGCACGTGGATGAACCAGTGAGCACGTGGGTGAGTCATTGGACACGTGGTTGACTCATTGAACACGTGGGTGAGTTAGTGAGCACGTTGGTGATTAAATTAGCGCATGGGTGATTCAGTGAGCATGTGGGTGAATGAGACGAGAGAGAGCCCGTAGATGAGTGAAAAATCACGTGAGTAAGTCAGTGAGTTCAAGGTTGAGTGGACGAGCACATAGGTGAGTGTGTTAGCATGTGGGTGAGTCAATGGAGCACATGGGTTAGTCATTGTAATTCTACTGTAAATAGAATTATTGCGATGTGTCGTATCGTCTACAGAGACTGATCCAGAAGATTGATTTTACGTGCTGTTACCTGTATTTTAGGATAGACAGGTGGCCGAGTGGTGTAGAGCACTCAACCAACGACATGAGAGTCATGGGTTATCACAGCTTTAAATTGTTACCTGACTTAAAAACTGGGGAAGCAAAGGATGCTTGACGTTGTGTTAACCACACAATCCCTATATGTGGCTTGTCGTTGTGTTAACCACACAATCCCTATTTGTGGCTTGGCGTTGTGTTAACCACACAATCCCTATATGTGGCTTGGCGTTGTGTTAACCACACAATCCCTATATGTGGCTTGGCGTTGTGTTAACCACACAATCCCTATATATGGCTTGTCGTTGTGTTAACCACACAATCCCTATATCTGGCTTGACGTTGTGTCAAACACACAATCCCTATATATGGCTTGACGTTGTGTTAACAACACAATCCTTATATGTGGCTTGACGTTCTGTTAAACACACAATCCCTATATATGGCTTGGCGTTGTGTTAACCACACAATCCCTATTTGTGGCTTGACGTTGTGTTAACCCCACAATCCCTATTTGTGGCTTGACGTTGTGTTAACCACACAATCCCTATTTGTGGCTTGACGTTGTGTTAACCACACAATCCCTATGTGTGGCTTGGCTACATAACAGAAACAGGTAAATTCTACACTTCCTTTACTCCGATGGCCACTTTATGGCTAAGGGAACTTGACTAATTTTCATGTCACTTGCATCTATAATTGTTCATAACGTGTTATATCTTCCTGTATGAGAAGATCATATATACCAAATTATTTTTCATTATACCAGTATTATGAAATCTGCAATATATGTTTATTAATTGGTGCCTGAAGTACATTGATTTTTCGCTTACAGGTTCCCTCTGTAAACCTACAACAAAACCTACTTTTAGAACATGTGATGTAATTATGACGTTGCACTAACAGTTATGAATAAAGAAACAATTTATATTTAGTAATAACCAAATACATATTCTGCCTATTGATTCATTCAATTGATATAAAAATAATGTATTGAGTTTAAAAGTTTGGGAACAGATAACCTTTAAAAAAATTACATAGGTAAGTGCAGCTCTTTCGATGTCGAATTGTGGCCTAATCAAATACCATAATATTGAAGCAACAATTTTACTTCCGTCTCAAAAGGTTTCCGACCCCTGGTTTATAGGAATATTATTTGTCGCTACCTATCCCTACATAAGCTTTCCCGAGTTGAAAACCACTGCTCTAGTTTTTCAGCCCAAGCATCGAAAATATAAAACTTCCCTGTGTTGTTGTGAACACTGATACTGGACATGTCAAGAGTAGACTACAGTTGCACTGTGTTCTGCACACACTTGATTTTGGCACGTACAGTGACGTACTTAGAGCAATACCATATTAGGTAAAAAAAAGTTCACCATTTTGATAACAGGATTTAAAAACAAACAAAACTGAATTCCCTCAATTATTTGTCACTTCAAGTTGTATATATGTTAGAAAGTTGATTAATCCGACGCCTCAATGGCTGGAAATCGACTTTAATTATTTAGGTAAATTTAAGACTCCACTTTCATAGCGTTGTTAAAGTAAAAGTGTAAATCGATTTTCAGATTTAAGATTGTGTTCAACATTCAGATTCATTTCTTTGAAGATTTTTTTAGAAAAAAGTTTTTCAATAGTCTTGTAACGCTCACATTTTTACTAAATTGAATTTTCAATCTGGGGTGAGTATCGTTTACCAGGTGAGAAATAATGACGAGTAAATGTTTGGTATTATTTTAGTAAAAAGTAAAACTGTTTTACTTGCTCACATTTATTCGGCTTTTTTTCCCCAATGAATTCAACCTCTTATTTTAAAAGTAAAGTTTCCATGGTCAGACCATCATGGTTTGATTTTTTTTAAATATTGTGCAACACTGGTCGCCTATAGATATGCGCATCACTGTGTGCTAAATATCCAAAATTCACTTTTAGTTTTGAATGTATGACAATTTTTTCTAGACAGTTAAAGCAAGATAGTAAAAATCTTTAAAAGAAATACGTGAACAATTAATTGTAAAATAGAGTAAGTCATTGAACACGTGCATTAATGATTGAACACGTGGGTGAGTGATCACGTGGGTGAGTTAACAAACACTTGGTATAATTGGTGAGCATGTGGGTGAGTCATTGAATACGTGGGTGAGACAGTTAGAACGTGGGTGAGTCATTGAGCTCGTAGATGACTTATTGAACACGGGGTGAGTTATTGAACATGCGGGTGAGTCATTTAGCACGTGGGTGAGTCAGTGTGCATTTTGAGTGAGTCGGTGAGCACACAGGAGAGTGAGTGAGCACGTGCATGAGTTAGTGAGCACACGGGTTAGTCAGTTAGTAAGTGGGTGATTCAGTGTACACGTGAGTGACTGAGTTAGCTCGTGCTTGTGTGAGTGAGAACGTGGGTGAGTGAGCTTAAACATGGGTGAGTGGTTAGCACGTAAGTGAGGAATATAGCACAATCCTTTTTAAAGAGCACATGCTTGAGTAAGTGAGCTCGTGGGTGAGTTTGTGAGCACAAGGTTGAATAGACAATCAATTAGGTGAGTCAGTTAGCACGTGAGTGTTCTATTGAACACGTGGGTGACATTGAACAAGTGTGTGAGCCATTGAGCTCTAGGGTAAGTGAGCACTTGGGAGAGTGAGCGAGCACTGAGTGAGTTAAAGAGCACGTGGGTGAGTTAGTGAGAACATGGGTGAGTGAGCGAACACGTTGGTTAGTCAGTGAGCTCGTGGGTGATGACGCAGTGAGACGATGAACACGTTTGTGAGTCATTGAACACGTGGGTGAGCCATTGAGCACGTGGGTGGGTGAGATAGAACGTGCTTGTGTGAGTAAGCACGTGGGTGAGTGAGCGTGATTGTGGGTGAGTGAGTGGGCACGTGAGTAAGCGAGTTAGCAAAGCTAGTGTAACAGAGAACGTGCTTGTGTGAGTAAGAACGTGGTTGATGGAGCTTGAACGTGAGTGAGTGAGCGATCACGTGGGTGAGTTGAAGAACATGTGGTATAGTCGGTGATCATCTGGGTGAGTCATTAAACACGTGGGTGAGCCAGTGAGCACGTGGTTGAGTAAGTGTGCACGTAGGGAGTCAGTAAGCACATTGGTGAGTCAGTGTGCACGTGGGTGAGTGAAAAGCACGTGGGTGAGTCAGTGAGCACATTGGTGAATCAGTGTGCATGTGGGTGAGGGATTGAGTACATGGATGAGTCAGTGAGCACATGGGTGCGTCATTGGACACGCTAGTGAGTCAGTGATCTCGTGGTTGAGTGGACAAACGTAAATGAGTCATTTTGAGCACGTGATGGGTCATTCGTTGAGTATGTGGGTAAATGAGAGAGCACGAGGGTGAGCCATTGAGCTTGAGGTTGAGTGGACAAGCACATTGGACATTGAGTGAGCACATTGGTGAGTCAATGAGTACATGGGTTAGTCAGTGTAATTGTACTGTAAATATAATGACCGCAATTAGCCGTATCGTCTACAGAGACTGATCCAGGCAATTGATTTTACGTGCTGTTACCTTTGTCGTAGGATAGACAGGTGGCCGAGTGGTGTAGAGCACTCAGCCAACGACATGACAGTCATGGGTTAACGCAGCTTTTAATTGTTACCTTACTTAAAAACTGGGGAAGTAAAGTCAGCTTGTCGTTGTGTTAACCACACAATCCCTATATGCGACTTGACGTTGTGTTAACCACACAGTTCCTATATGTTGCTTGACGTTGTATTAACCACACAGTTCCTATATGTGTCTTGGCTACAGTACATAACAGAAACATAAATTATACACTTCCTTTACTAATTCCTCAAGTCCCTTGCATCTATAATTGTTCAAAATGTCTTATATCATCCTGTATGAAAAGATCATATGTATCAAATTATTTTTCATTATATCAGTATTATAAAATCTGCAATATAAGTTTATTAAGTGGTGCCTGAAGTACATTGATTTTTCGCTTACAGGTTCACCCAATACTTTCCCTCTGTAAACCTACAATAAAACCTACTTTCAAAATATGTGTTGCAAATATGAAGTTGTACTAACAGTTATGAATAATGAAACAATTAATATTTAATAGAAACAAATATTTATTTTGCTTATTGATTCATTTTATTGATATAAAAATGGTTTGTTGATTTTATAAGTTTGGAAACAGATAACTTTTAAAAAAAATTACATAGGTAAGTGTAGTAAATAATGAGCGGAGGTCCGCCCTTTAAACACTGCAATTATACCTCAACATCTTAACTTTTTCTATTCCTGTAAATCGTATGAACTCCAAATTGGTCAATTTTTTTTTCAGTAAAAATCATATGAAATGGATTGAGTTAATTGAATTAACCATCTTATGTTGTTACTTGATTACTTTTGTTACATTTTGATTGGTTTATTTATTGGGGTGTGTGAAGTCCCTGTAAGGATGAGATAAAATCTCTTAGATTCTATAAAACACCAATGGGACGATTTTTATGGTGCCTTTCTTTCATCCCTACCTTAGCCGTTAGTGCAATGACAATGGCGGCACGACGGGAGACATAGCGGGGACTTAAGCCATGACCTGAAAAATTTCCTTGGTCCTCACCGGAGAAGAATAATCCAGAAAATATATGAACAATAGCTAGAATATAATAAATGTTTATGAAAATGAATTCAATTTTATATCTAAATAACAAAATCAAATTATCGAGATCTATTATTTGATGGCAATCAAGATTTCTCCAAAAATATTAAGATTTGGATTTTAAAAAAGTCCACCCAGCTTTAAATGGGTACCTGGCTTAAGTTGGGGAAGTAAAGGCGGCTGGGCATTGTGCTAACAACACAATCCATTTATATACCATGGTTACAGAAATGGATGAATTCTACACTCCATCTGCCCCGATAACCCTTTAGAGTTACGAAACTTTACAACCTCGATCCTAGTTTTCCCCACCTCCTATCGGTGTCACAGAATACCACTAGAGAAATGTCTAATTGCCATGACCCCCCTTTATTTATCGCATCATAACAAATCGTCTATTGGGATACATACACCAGTATACATAATTTTGATTTTTTTTTAAAATATTGTGTTTAATATTCAAATTCATAAGGTGTCTTGAATTTATTACATTTTTTTTCTATATATTATTTCTAGGCAGTTAAATCAAGATAGTAAACAGCTTTAAAAGAAATAAATTAACAATAAATTGTAAAATATGCAACAGGTAAACTTGATGTCAAAGTAAAAAAGTAAAATTACAACTTGTAAACTAAATGTAGCCGTGTCATACAGTAGAATAAGGATACATCGGTTGGGCCACGTACGTACTTTTTACTTAAAAATGTTTCATGTAAAGAATGTCATAGACTGTGGTGTAACTGATAAAGAAGATGAAGGTTGGCCGCCATTGTTAATTGCATCTCAGCAGGGACAGATTCACTCAGTCAAATCACTCATAGAGTTGGGTGTAAATGTCAATGAGAAAGAAAAGGACGGATTGACTGCATTGATGCTTGCTTCTAAAAATAGACACACCGAGACTGTCAAACTACTTATTGCATATGGCGCAGACTTCAGTGTGAAAAATGACAAAGGATGGACAGCATTGATGCTAGCATGTCAAAATGGAAATACAGAGACAGTTAAATTACTTATTGAATTAGGTTCAAATGTCAATGAGAAAGATATTAATGGGTTGACCGCACTGATGATAGCTTCTCAGAATGGACACATAGACACAGTTAAATTACTTGTAGAATCAGGTTCCAATACCAATGAGAAAAATAATAATGGTTTGACCGCACTGATGAAAGCTTCTCAAAATGGACACACAGAGACAGTTAAATTACTTGTTGAATTAGGTTCAAATCCCTGTGAGAAAGAAAATGATGGCTGGACCGCACTGTTGGAAGCTTCTTCTTTTGGACACACAGAGACAGTTAAATTACTTGTTGAATTAGGTTCAAATGTCAATGAGAAAACTAATAATGGGTCGACAGCACTGATGATAGCTTCTGACAAGGGACACACAGAGACAGTTAAATTACTTGTTGAATTAGGTTCAAATGTCAATGAGAAAAATAATAATGGGTCGACAGCACTGATTAGAGCTTCTGACAATGAACACACAGAGACAGTTAAATTACTTGTTGAATTAGGTGCAAATGTCAATGAGAAAACTATCAATGGTTGGACAGCACTGTCGTTCGCTTCATCTTATAAACACACAGAGACAGTTAAATTACTTGTTGAATCTGGGTCAAATGTCAATGTGAAAAACAATGATGGTTGGACCGCCCTGTCGTTCGCTTCATCTTATGGACACACAGAGATAATTAAATTACTTGTTGAATTAGGTTCAAATGTCAATGAAAAAGATAGGAATGGTTGGACGGCACTTATGAAAGCTTCAAGAAATGGACACACAGAGACAGTTAAATTACTTCTTGAATCTGGTGCAGATGTAAATGTTTGCAACCATAAAGGCTTGACCGCTCTACATTATTCCTCTGTAAAAGGTCACTATGACATTGTTTTGTTACTTATTAAGTTTCGTTCAAAAGTTACAGTTAGAGACAACAATGGTTGCACCCCGCTAATGCTTGCTGCTCTCAATGACTATCACAAAACTGTCACGTTACTTATTCGTTCTGGTGCCACGGTAGACGACAAAGATAACAATGGATGTACAGCTTTGATGCTGACATGTAAAAACGGACATACTGATACTGTGAAGAAACTTATTCAGTTAGGCTCAAAATTAGACGAAAAGAATAAACAAGGACAGACGGCGCTCATGTTAAGTTCTCAGCACGGTTTTACTGAGATAGTGAAATTACTCATGGAAGGTGGTGCATCAGTCAATGAGGTAGACACGAATGGTTCCACTGCCTTCACCATGGCACAACAAGTTGGACACAATGAGATTGTGAGCCTTTTTGAACAATCAGTGACTCTATCGGTCAAAAAGATTCCTCCGTCATATGTGTAAGTAACTGCTTCCTATTTACCGACATATAGCACTGATTCATCGACTGATTTTGTTTCATTTCTAATTCCTACTTTTTATTAAGTGTTATTTATAAAAAAAAAAGTAAGTTATATGTAAGCTATATCATGTTTATGTTATTTAATTTATCAATTAATGTTATCAAAAGTTATTTAACAATTACTTTAATATTGTGATAGCACATGTCATGGTTTTTTCTTATTTATTTAGAATCAATGTAGATTTTTGCTTTGTTAACATTTAGATAGTTTGTTTTTAGTCATGTGGATGTTGCACATATAACAAGTCAACAAACACAGTTTGTTAATACAAGCAACGTAAATGTAACCAACTCTGAACACACAGTTGTTGATGGACAGATGTTTGTCAAACATTAAACTTGAAGTAAGTTGTGTGTAATGTAGGCCAACCTATATTGTATTTGGACAAAACAGTGATAAAACTAAACATATAAAATAGGTCAAATTATTAATATAAGAAATGTGACTTTTATTGTTATTTGTTTTTAAATAATATTTCTTCTTACAGTATCACTTCACGAGAATGAAATGGATACATTACTAATGAGCAAATAATACAAACCTCTTCATCAAGCCAAAGTAAAAGTTACTTCATTCTTTTAGTACAACATTGGACCCATCTTGGCCTATGTAAATTTATTATTGTTGATTATAATTGCCCAGATTTTTAAATTAGATGGTCTATTTTCTTTTTGCATTACACGGTATTGTGGAAAATTTGTAATCGAAGAGAGAGACAGAGAGAGAGAGAGAGAGAGAGAAGAGTGATATATCGAGAGAACGTCCCTTTGATTCTATTCATTTATATTGGATCATGATTTTCTTTGTTGTATTTTTGGATTATCTTTGCTTATGATTTTAAAGACCACCAGATCTCTGTTACGGACTGGTGTCTCTGTAAATAAATATACCTTGTTGTTGTACACACGACTTGTCAAATTGATTATCGTCCTGTGTTGTACGTCTAATTTCTGGTGAGAGAGTGTGTGACAGAAACACAAATACAAATACGAGTCATCATTGAGTCAGCCCTCATACTTCTAGATACAAGCCAAGGGCACCCTCATAGGGGTCCTCAACACGGGGTCAGGCACATTTCACCTCCCCCACCCTATGTCCAAGTGACGTGAAAAAACCCTTGCTTTGCCATTTTGCAGATCACCCCCTGCTGGTCTGGTCAGTTTAGAACAGTATCAAAACCCTTTTTCTGCCATGCCAGAGAATGTTAGCGTAAAAACCCCACCCCGCCGCTCTGTAGGCATAGAAGACTTGCATCAGTGACGTCACCAACGCTAGTGTGGTAGGTACACTACACCAGTAGCCCCCAACTTTCTTCTAGCCGCGGACCGGCCCACGTTGAATAATTTATCCGCCGACCGGCCGACATGTAATCACGTCATCGCGCCCGCTGGGAAAGTTGATAATTAATATTTGAGATTGTTTTGATTTACAATGCCACTGCCACTCACAGTTGTTCAGTTCACTGTTAACTTCTCTCGTCCGTGGAAAGTCACACCCAGAGAAATACACCACAAAAAGTAAAAAGGAAATAATTGAATGTTTCTTGGGCGGGCCAGTACCATTTGATCCACGGACCCGGTGCCGGGTTCGTGGACCGGGGGTTGAGTATCACTGCACTACGCTATATCATGCTGGAAGTGACGGAGTAAAAAAATAAATAATAAAAAATTACATAATTTCACAATAAAATTATCAAATAACTATAATCAATGAACTCGATGAGTTAAAAACACGCCATCAGTTGTTTTTTTTTCAATATATATATATTAGGTTGGCCTAAAAATATTTTTGTCAAATTTTTTTGGAGCATTTTGTTTTGTTTTTTTGTGTGTTTCCCTTGAGTTCAAAACGGCAAAGAAAAAAATTCATGAATATATGACTTTATTTAGTACTGCCTCATCGACACTGAAATGTTAAATCATTTTGAATGAATTTTGAATGTGAGTACGCATATATAACGCACACAGAAAATGCTAGAAGGTTCTGGAAAGTTTAAAAAAAAATATATACAATTCTAGAAGGTTCTATGAAATCTCTAGAAGCTTTTAGAAAAACGTGGAAAACTTGAGAAGGTTCCGGAAAATTCTAGAAAACTCTAAGAAGTTTTGATTTTCATACAAATAGCCAGCTTCACCAGTGCATTTCAATTGAGTTATAAAAATCAAGTGTTATAAGATCAAATGTTGTGGCTATATAAATATCATTCATTTAGTTATGACTACTACGTCGAAAAGTGATGTTCATTTAACTGGCATAGAAGTTGACACAACCCCTGTTCATTGAGCTAGGTACTTCCCCTAATTGAAGCTACTGGCCAATGGTATGTTTACAAACACAGCCGTCTGGCAGTCAGCTGGTACTATTTTTTCATGACCTATTTCTTTGCTTGTATAATGTCCAGTTGACATGCCAATGTTTATTGAGCTAGGTACTTCCCCTAATTGAGCCTACCGGCCAATGGTATGTTTACAAACACAGCCGACTGGCAGTTAGTTGGTACAATTTCTAATGACCTATTTCTTTGCTTGTATACTGTCCAGTTGACATGCCAATGTTTATTGAGCTAGGTACTTCCCCTAATTGAGCCTACCGGCCAATGGTATATTTACAAACACAGCCGACTGGCAGTTAGTTGGTACAATTTCTAATGACCTATTTCTCTGCTTGTATTCTGTCCAGTGGACATGTCAATGTTTATTGTGCTAGGTACTTCCCCTAATAGAGCATGCTGTGTTTACAAACACAGCCGTCTTCAATAAGACATTTGCGGGTAGTACAACTGGACCGGATGTCCTGCTATTCAAGCGCTTTAAGACGTTTTGGCCAAAAATACGACAGGCAGAATTTAGTATATGGCACGATGTTTGACTGGAGCAAAATCTCAAGCCATTAAAAGAAGAAGTCATCACATTTCGTTCAAATATCCTCCAAATGAAAGACAACTCAAGATATTTGCCACGTGAAGATTACAAAGAACTTCTGACTCTGAATCTTAACATCCTGTGAGGAATTCCCCCCCCCTTAGGGTCTTTTTCGTATTCCAGGAGCTTATCACCATGCAAGGTGGATGTCTAAAATAATCTACTTCATGAAGATTTATCTCTTCCGTCATCAATTCAAGCTGACTAAGCATGAAGACGGATCAATTGCAGAATTTAGGTATCTTTGCATCTCGGTTTACATTAAAGCTTGGATTCAGTATCCCATTCTAGCAGACGCACCTCTGAATGATCTGGATTCTGTCAAGCTTCTTATTGATTATAAGAATGTTTCTCCCTTCATTTCTCAGACTGCATTGAAAACGATTGGACGACATCTCTGGTACCTTAGCGCAGAACTAATTCCTGTGGTTCTCTTTTCTCAATGTGTCTCAGTGGATGAGAAAAACAGCCTTGTTGCTTGCTTGAGGCATTTCATGGAGAAATCTTCTGATGATCAGAAAGAAGAAAGCTGCACCGCAGCACATATGATCCTTCAGCACTTCATAATGTGACATTAAAGGATCTTGTGACCTCGTCATCGCTGCTCTTCTTTAATGTTCTTCTGCTTCCTACATATTTTCTCATGACTGATGCTTCCACCTGGCAACAATGTCCATCCTTTCAGAAGGCAACAGCAGTGGTCTCTTCCTTGAAAGTTGTCAATGACTGTACTCCGCGGGGAATTATACTGGCCTCATCATTCGACTTATCTCTCATCAAATCAGAGGAGGAAAAGCAATACTTGCTACAAATTGTTGAACAGCATCACAAAGAGTTTCCAGATGCAAAATAATCAACTGTGCTGAAGAGATTGAAACTTGAAGACCTTCAGGACTCAGAAAGCACAGACTAAAAAACTTTTTAAGTGTATTTTTGAATGGCGTACTTAGAACTACTCTGCAATACAGTCAGGTTAATGTGTCATTTAACTACTATTATTTTACTGTTTAATTTCTAATGTGTAATATAATTGTTCTTTGTATCTTAAACCTTGCAAAATTTTCATCTAATGCAACTGCCAAATACCATAAAACACGAGATAACAACTGTATTATGGCAGTATTTATAGGAGCCCAAATAATGTGAAATTTGGTATTAACATGTTTTTAATCCCAGTGAACCAGAAAACTAAAATGCTTATGATAAAAAAATCAACTTTATTTTTTTGCACTATAGAGTGTACCACCCTAATATATTTATATATAAGCATTTATATCAAGTAAAACATTTCATTTTTCGCTTGATGGATGAAACTAGTGTCGCATTAAAAAATATAAAGGCCAGCGGATTAAACACAACCAAAACACCATTTAGTCTGCCAAGAATTTTCCGTATGTACATTTTAAATATTTTTTTGTGAATGATTCATTAGTATTTTTTGACGGTTTAATTGATTCTTACACAAACTATTGCAAAGAGAACACAATTAATATCTTTTTTAAAAAAAAAGCCGATTGTCTCCCCTAGACCACACCTCTGTGTGTTTTATAATTCAATCTTTCTTCTGTGTTAAAGTCTATGACTTGATGGTCATGTCCAATAGCCTCACAGAACGTGTCGTGTGCAACTAAAGCTACTGCAGCCTTAGACATACTGGTATGTACATTGGGCATATTTATTGTGAGTGATTCAATATTACAGTCTCCCAGACGTTTAAATAATGCCCGTATGTTCACTGTTGTGTATGAGTCATTACTATATTTTTTAACGATTTTATTGATTCTTTCATATACTATAGCAGTGGTAGCGAACCTTTTTGGGTCTGCGTGCACAAATTATATTAAAATTCGACTCACTTATAACAAAGTACCAACGCTTCAATAAGAATTAAAGAAAGTTATAATTTAGTCCCGTGTCGACTGTGGCACGTGTGCCATTGGTCCGATAACATTGAACTATAGCAAAAAGTCAAAATTTCTATCTTAAGAACAAAGATTATCTCCCCTAGACCACATCTCAAGTGATCAAGTTAGTATGACTAGATGGTCATGTCCAATAGCATCACTGAAGTGTCTTGTGCATTAGGTATATGAGTAAAATATTTTTTTATTATTCTTTATTCCCCATACTGTCACAAGTGGACATTTATTATATCTAAATAAAAAATATCAACAACAACCCTGAACTGTTAAAAAATGTTACTCTCCACACGCCGAGTAAATCGTATGTCATTAATAATTAATTAGAATCTTGTAAACAAGTTCCAAAGACTTTGAAGTCATTAAAGACATTTTGGTCTACAGATCCAACACCTATACCAAGCAGCGTTCAAATATCTCTGCAGAGCGTGCAATTAAAGTGATGCAAGGTCTACGTCCACTTTGCAAGTCCATTGAAAAATTGAACATTAAATTTCTTTTAACTAATACACAATAGAAATATGCATTGTAACATTGAAACAATTATCAATATTATTCTTATGTCCCTTTTATTTGTAATAGTGAAACTTTTATTGGAAAATTTAGAAAATTTTTATGTTCTAAAAATATTTGTGTCGATTGGAGGGTGAACTTTTTTATGCAAAACAAAAATGACCCATATTTTCTTTATTTGTGATTTAAAGCTCCACCAAATATGAAATGGGGTTACATTTTAGTCATGCCCTTGCTTAATATGCATCCTTTTAACGAATGACTGCGGTCTTAGACAAACTGATCTGAATGAAAAGAATGATGGCGGTCAGGCTGTTAGGGCCTGATACAGAGGCGTCCTCAAGAGGTGGCACACTGATAGGGGCCATGAGCGAGTATCATGTGCGGGGCATAGAGTTAACTTTTTTTTTACATCTAAATATTTATAGACTCTTCTAAAGTGAGGTATGGTTAGCATACTATTGCACATTGACACATAGCCAGCAGTAAAACGTGATTACATTAGCAGTTGAATCAACGGCGTTTAGGTTGTTAGATAAGCTGTTAGTGGCTCAGTGGATCTAGTCACCAAAGTCACTTTGGCATTAGTGCAGACAAAATGACTATTAAACAAATGGTGAAAAAATATTCATGCTTCAATAAATAAGACATGAGCTGTTTTTGCTTGAAGCCAAATATTTGGCAACTTTGTGTGCACAGGGTCCTCAAAAAACCTGGCAACATTTTCACGCAAGACCTCCACAAAAATAAATAAATCTGGCAACGTCTTTGCGTAGGCCCCACAAATCTGAAGTCTTAGAAATAAATATTTCTGAAATAATAATTTGAAAAAAAAAATTAATCAATATAGGGCTGAATGTTTTTAAAAGGCCTAGAGTTACTGATATCGATGAAATACGGAAAGAAGAAATTCATATGATTTTTACTGCGACATACTGTGGCGAACTAGTTTTAAAATATTGTTTGCCAGGATGCAACAAAGGCCAATTTGACTGTCAATGTTTGTCAGAACCTCTAGAGTCTAGGCTATTCAGCATGCAAGCCTTTTGTAGTGAACACATGCAATTGACAAGTCTAGAGTCTAGGCTATTCAGCATGCAAGTCTTTTGTAGTGACACATGCAATAGCAAGTCTAGAGTAGAGTACAGTTGTGTTGGGTTTTGTCTGTGACATGCAATTGACAAGTCTAGAGTAGAGTACAGTTGTGTTGGGTTTTGTCTGTGACATGCAATTGACAAGTCTAGAGTAGAGTACAGTTGTGTTGGGTTTTGTCTGTGACATGCAATTGACAAGTCTAGAGTAGAGTACAGTTGTGTTGGGTTTTGTCTGTGACATGCAATTGACAAGTCTAGAGTAGAGTACAGTTGTGTTGGGTTTTGTCTGTGACATGCAATTGACAAGTCTAGAGTAGAATACAGTTGTGTTGGGTTTTGTCTGTGACATGCAATTGACAAGTCTAGAGTAGAGTACAGTTGTGTTGGGTTTTGTCTGTGACATGCAATTGACAAGTCTAGAGTAGAGTACAGTTGTGTTGGGTTTTGTCTGTGACATGCAATTGACAAGTCTAGAGTAGAGTACAGTTGTGTTGGGTTTTGTCTGTGACATGCAAATGACAAGTCTAAAGTATAGTACAGTTGTGTTGGGTTTTGTGTGTGCAGTGACCTACTGGGAGCAGTACCTACTGAGAGGAAAAATCATTCACCATTTAGATACCCGGATTCAAAAATAAACCATATCTGGAATTCCCATTAATATTTGTCACTTCAAGTAAAAAGTCTACATTTTATAAGATTAATGTAAGAAAGTTGATTAATTGTTAAATATCTTTAATTCTACGCCTCTATGGCTGGAAATTGAAATGTTTTTTTTTTTGTATATTATAAAGACTAGACATTGATAGTGTTGTTGAAATCAAAGTTCAAGTCGATTTTCATATATAGGATTGGCTTAAACATTCAGAGTTATCTCTTTAAAGATGTTTATAAACAATGAAAGAAAAAGCTTTTTTTTTAATAATTTTGTAACGCTGACAATTTAACGCAATTAAATTTCCAATCTGGAGTGAGTTTTATTTACGATGTGTAAAAAAATGACAAGTGAATGTTGCACTTAGCGCTGTGTTATTTTATAAACAGTAAATCTGATTTACTCGCTTGCATTTTTAGGGACATTTATTTTACCTTTTTTTTTGCCTATGAATTAAATCTCATATTTAAAAGTAAAGTTTACCTTATAAGACCAAGCAGACCAAGCCAGACCATCATGGTCAGTTGAAGTAGAGTGGACTTGGCTTGAACTCGGGACCAACCGATTAGCAGACAAGATACCCTGTCCTATTATCATTAAATTCCCACCTTTATTCCCTAACCCTTACAACGTAACGTAGAATTTATGATTTGATAATACTTCGTTAATTTACTCTGGAACCGTTACGCTGAACACTTTATGTCGTAACTTGACAACTTTATTACATCTTGATTGGTTTATTTATTGGGGTAACATGAGCCCAGTGGTTTACATCAGGGCGTTATTTTTTATTCCCTATGCACCTTTCTAGACAGGTTTGCCAACTATTATTTAAAGAAATATTCATAAAATATATAAACAATATCTAGATTATACTAAATGTTTATTAAAAATAAATCCAATTTTAAATCCTTAAGACAAGGGTTCGTTCGCAAATGACGTAACGCTTAGGGGGGAGGGGGGGTCTAGGATTTTGTGACAGGGGAGGGGTGGTCTGTGAAATTGTGACGTCACAAAAAATAATTATCTAAGAGGGAATCCAAAATTTGGTTGAATTTTCTGCCAAAATTACAATTCTTCTCAACTTGAAATTTTGAAAATTGACCGTTATGAAAATTTTGTATCTTAAAAATTTCGATAGTTATTACTTTTTGAAGGGGAAGAAGCTATTGAAATTTTTTCTATCGATCAGCATCTGAATGCCTTATGGGAAAATGTAAAAGAATGATTGTCTCCAAAAATAACGAATGAAAAATAAATCAGTAATTTGAGGTATTTTAATTTATTTAACTTGTGACGTGACATAATGGGGGGTGGTGAAAAATTTGTGACACTTTGTGACAAGGGGGAAGGGTGGGGGTCTAAAATGTCGTTTTTTGCGTTACGTCATTTGCGAACGAGCCCCAAAATAAAATTATCGCGATTTTTTTTTTTTTATGTCAGTTTATTTTATCTAGATTACTCAAATGATAAATATAAAAGAAAAAATGTAGATTTGGATACAAAAATTGGCTGCTTCGATTCTTAGTGGGACGGATGGCCGAGTGGTGTAGATGCTCGGCTGTCGACATGAAAGGCCTTGGCTGGATCTTTTGCAAATCCTATTGAAAGTTGGTTACAGTCCCACAAGTCCAGTGAAAGTTGGTTACAGTCCCACAAGTCCAGTGAAAGTTGGTTACAGTCCCACAAGTCCAGTGAAAGTTGGTTACAGTCCCACAAGTCCAGTGAAAGTTGGTTACAGTCCCACAAGTCCAGTGAAAGTTGGTTACAGTCCCACAAGTCCAGTGAAAGTTGGTTACAGTCCAACAAGTCCAGTGAAAGTTGGTTACAGTCCTACAAGTCCAGTGAAAGTTGGTTACAGTCCCACAAGTCCAGCAAGTCCAGGGTACCTGTCTTAAGTTAGGAAATGAATTGAAAGGCTAAACACACAATCCTTTTATCAGCCGTGGTTGCAGCAATAGATGAATTCTACACTTCGTCTGTCCCGTTGGTCCTTAAAGGTTAATGGAACTTTACAGCCTCGATCCTCGTTTTCCCCACCCTTCCACCGGTGTCCCAGATTATCACCAGAGAAAAGTCTGATTGCCGTGACCTCTCCCCCCCCCCCACGCATGCGCCGTTAACGTTCTATAATAGACTTCTATCCTACCCCACCTCTCTGTTTAAAGGATTATAAATAATTATCTTTTGAAAGACAACATTATACATTAGGCTACATGTATTATGATTTTTTTTTAATATTATGTGTTTTAAATGTATGACATAGTTTTTTTTAAACGTTTAACTTTTTTTTTCCTTTATATTTTTTCTAAGCAGTTAAATCAAGCAAATAAAAAGTTGTAAAAGAAATACAGAAACAATTCATTATAAAATAGGCTGCAGATAATTTGATGTGAAAATAGAAGAAAAGTTACAACTTGTCAACTAAATGAAAACATGCCACGACGTACAACACGGATATAAAGCAAAGAACTTAATACAAACTTGACAATGTTTCATGTAAAGACTGCTATAGAACACTCTAGTGTAACTGATAAAGGTAGGCCGCCATTGTTGATTGCATCTCAGCATGGACAGATTCACTCAGTCAAATCACTCATAGAGTCTGGAGTAAATGTCAACGAGACATGTGAGGGGGGATTGACAGCATTGATGTTTGCTTCTAATAACGGACACACAGAGACAGTTAAATTACTTGTTGAATTAGGTTCAAATGTCAATGAGAAAAATAATAATGGTTGGACAGCACTGATGATAGCTTCTCAAAATGGACACACAGAGACAGTTAAATTACTTGTTCAATTAGGTTCAAATGTCAATGATAAAGTTAATGATGGGTCGACCGCAATGATGATAGCTTTTTACAATGGACACTCAGAGACAGTTAAATTACTTGTTGAATTAGGTTCAAATGTCAATGAGAAAACAAATAATGGTTTGACTGCACTGATTTTGGCTTCTCTAAATGGACAAAAAGAGACTGTTAAATTACTTGTTGAATTAGGTTCAAATGTCAATGAGAAAAACAATGATGGTTGGACCGCACTGATTAAAGCTTCACAGAATGGGCACACAGAGACAGTTAAATTACTTGTTGAATTAGGTCAAATGTCAATGAGAAAAACAATTATGGTTGGACCGCACTGATGATAGCTTCTCAAAATGGACACACAGAGACAGTTAAATTACTTGTTGAATTAGGTTCAAATGTCAATGAGAAAAATAATAATGGTTGGACAGCACAGATGATAGCTTCTCAAAATGGACACACAGAGACAGTTAAATTACTTGTTGAATTAGGTTCAAATGTCAATGATAAAGTTAATGATGGGTCGACCGCAATGATGATAGCTTTTTACAATGGACACTCAGAGACAGTTAAATTACTTGTTGAATTAGGTTCAAATGTCAATGAGAAAACAAATAATGGTTTGACTGCACTGATTTTGGCTTCTCTAAATGGACAAAAAGAGACTGTTTAATTACTTGTTCAATTAGGTTCAAATGTCAATGAGAAAAACAATGATGATTGGACCGCACTGATTAAAGCTTCACAGAATGGGCACACAGAGACAGTTAAATTACTTGTTGAATTAGGTTCAAATGTCAATGAGAAAACAAATAATGGTTTGACTGCACTGATTTTGGCTTCTCTAAATGGACAAAAAGAGACTGTTAAATTACTTGTTGAATTAGGTTCAAATGTCAATGAGAAAAACAATGATGGTTGGACCGCACTGATTAAAGCTTCACAGAATGGGCACTCAGAGACAGTTAAATTACTTGTTGAATTAGGTTCAAATGTCAATGAGAAAAACAATGATGGTTGGACAGCACTGATAAAAGCTTCACAGAATGGGCACACAGAGACAGTTAAATTACTTGTTGAATTAGGTTCAAATGTCAATGAGAAAAAAAATTATGGTTTGACTGCACTGATTAAAGCTTCTCAGAATGGACACACAGAGACAGTTAAATTACTTGTTCAATTAGGTTCAAATGTCATTGAGAAAAATAATAATGGTTGGACAGCACAGATGATAGCTTCTCAAATTGGACACACAGAGACAGTTAAATTACTTGTTCAATTAGGTTCAAATGACAATGATCAAGTTAATGATGGGTCGACCGCAATGATGATAGCTTTTTACAATGGACACTCAGAGACAGTTAAATTACTTGTTGAATTAGGTTCAAATGTCAATGAGAAAACAAATAATGGTTTGACTGCACTGATTTTGGCTTCTCTAAATGGACAAAAAGAGACTGTTAAATTACTTGTTGAATTAGGTTCAAATGTCAATGAGAAAAACAATGATGGTTGGACCGCACTGATTAAAGCTTCACAGAATGGGCACACAGAGACAGTTAAATTACTTGTTGAATTAGGTTCAAATGTCAATGAGAAAACAAATAATGGTTTGACTGCACTGATTTTGGCTTCTCTAAATGGACAAAAAGAGACTGTTTAATTACTTGTTGAATTAGGTTCAAATGTCAATGAGAAAAACAATGATGGTTGGACCGCACTGATTAAAGCTTCACAGAATGGGCACACAGAGACAGTTAAATTACTTGATGAAATAGGTTCAAATGTCAATGAGAAAACAAATAATGGTTTGACTGCACTGATTTTGGCTTCTCTAAATGGACAAAAAGAGACTGTTAAATTACTTGTTGAATTAGGTTCAAATGTCAATGAGAAAAACAATGATGGTTGGACCGCACTGATTAAAGCTTCACAGAGTGGGCACACAGAGACAGTTAAATTACTTGTTGAATTAGGTTCAAATGTCAATGAGAAAAACAATTATGGTTGGACCGCACTGATGATAGCTTCTCAAAATGGACACACAGAGACAGTTAAATTACTTGTTGAATTAGGTTCAAATGTCAATGAGAAAAATAATAATGGTTGGACAGCACAGATGATAGCTTCTCAAAATGGACACACAGAGACAGTTAAATTACTTGTTGAATTAGGTTCAAATGTCAATCATAAAGTTAATGATGGGTCAACCGCAATGATGATAGCTTTTTACAATGGACACTCAGAGACAGTTAAATTACTTGTTGAATTAGGTTCAAATGTCAATGAGAAAACAAATAATGGTTTGACTGCACTGATTTTGGCTTCTCTAAATGGACAAAAAGGAACTGTTAAATTACTTGTTGAATTAGGTTCAAATGTCAATGAGAAAAACAATGATGGTTGGACCGCACTGATTAAAGCTTCACAGAATGGGCACACAGAGACAGTTAAATTACTTGTTGAATTAGGTTCAAATGTCAATGAAAAAAACAATTATGGTTGGACCCCACTGATGATAGCTTCTCAAAATGGACACACAGAGACAGTTAAATTACTTGTTGAATTAGGTTCAAATGTCAATGAGAAAAATAATAATGGTTGGACAGCACAGATGATAGCTTCTCAAAATGGACACACAGAGACAGTTAAATTACTTGTTGAATTAGGTTCAAATGTCAATGATAAAGTTAATGATGGGTCGACCGCAATGATGATAGCTTTTTACAATGGACACTCAGAGACAGTTAAATTACTTGTTGAATTAGGTTCAAATGTCAATGAGAAAACAAATAATGGTTTGACTGCACTGATTTTGGCTTCTCTAAATGGACAAAAAGAGACTGTTTAATTACTTGTTCAATTAGGTTCAAATGTCAATGAGAAAAATAATAATGGTTGGACAGCACAGATGATAGCTTCTCAAATTGGACACACAGAGACAGTTAAATTACTTGTTGAATTAGGTTCAAATGTCAATGAGAAAACAAATAATGGTTTGACTGCACTGATTTTGGCTTCTCTAAATGAACAAAAAGAGACTGTTTAATTACTTGTTGAATTAGGTTCAAATGTCAATGAGAAAAACAATGATGGTTGGACCGCACTGATTAAAGCTTCACAGAATGGGCACACAGAGATAGTTAAATTACTTGTTGAATTAGGTTCAAATGTCAATGAGAAAAACAATTATGGTTTCACCGCACTGATTAAAGCTTCACAGAATGGGCACACAGAGACAGTTAAATTACTTGTTGAATTAGGTTCAAATGTCAATGAGAAAAACAATTATGGTTGGACCGCACTGATGATAGCTTCTTAAAATGGACACACAGAGACAGTTAAATTACTTGTTGAATTAGGTTCAAATGTCAATGATAAAGTTAATGATGGGTCGACCGCAATGATGATAGCTTTTTACAATGGAAACACAGAGACAGTTAAATTACTTGTTGAATTAGGTTCAAATGTCAATGAGAAAAATAATAATGGTTGGACAGCACAGATGATAGCTTCTCAAAATGGACACACAGAGACAGTTAAATTACTTGTTGAATTAGGTTCAAATGTCAATGATAAAGTTAATGATGGGTCGACCGCAATGATGATAGCTTTTTACAACGGACACTCAGAGACAGTTAAATTACTTGTTGAATTAGGTTCAAATGTCAATGAGAAAACAAATAATGGTTTGACTGCACTGATTTTGGCTTCTCTAAATGGACAAAAAGAGACTGTTTAATTACTTGTTGAATTAGGTTCAAATGTCAATGAGAAAAACAATGATGGTTGGACCGCACTGATTAAAGCTTCACAGAATGGGCACACAGAGACAGTTAAATTACTTGTTGAATTAGGTTCAAATGTCAATGAGAAAACAAATAATGGTTTGACTGCACTGATTTTGGCTTCTCTAAATGGACAAAAAGAGACTGTTTAATTACTTGTTGAATTAGGTTCAAATGTCAATGAGAAAAACAATGATGGTTGGACCGCACTGATTAAAGCTTCACAGAATGGGCACACAGAGATAGTTAAATTACTTGTTGAATTAGGTTCAAATGTCAATGAGAAAAACAATTATGGTTGGACCGCACTGATGAGAGCTTCTCAGAATGGAAACACAGAGACAGTTAAATTACTTGTTCAATTAGGTTAAAATGTCAATGAGAAAGATAATAATGGTTGGACCGCACTGATTAAAGCTTCTCAGAATGGGCACACAGAGACAGTTAAATTACTTGATGAAATAGGTTCAAATGTCAATGATAAAGTTAATGATGGGTCGACCGCAATGATGATAGCTTTTTACAATGGACACTCAGAGACAGTTAAATCACTTGTTGAATTAGGTTCAAATGTCAATGAGAAAACAAATAATGGTTTGACTGCACTGATTTTGGCTTCTCTAAATGGACAAAAAGAGACTGTTTAATTACTTGTTGAATTAGGTTCAAATGTCAATGAGAAAAACAATTATGGTTGGACCGCACTGATTAAAGCTTCACAGAATGGGCACACAGAGATAGTTAAATTACTTGTTGAATTAGGTTCAAATGTCAATGAGAAAAACAATTATGGTTGGACCGCACTGATGAGAGCTTCTCAGAATGGAAACACAGAGACAGTTAAATTACTTGTTCAATTAGGTTCAAATGTCAATGAGAAAACAAATAATGGTTTGACTGCACTGATTTTGGCTTCTCTAAATGGACAAAAAGAGACTGTTTAATTACTTGTTGAATTAGGTTCAAATGTCAATGAGAAAAACAATGATGGTTGGACCGCACTGATTCAAGCTTCACAGAATGGGCACACAGAGACAGTTAAATTACTTGATGAAATAGGTTCAAATGTCAATGATAAAGTTAATGATGGGTCGACCGCAATGATGATAGCTTTTTACAATGGACACTCAGAGACAGTTAAATTACTTGTTGAATTAGGTTCAAATGTCAATGAGAAAAACAATGATGGTTGGACCGCACTGATTAAAGCTTCACAGAATGGGCACACAGAGACAGTTAAATTACTTGTTGAATTAGGTTCAAATGTCAATGAGAAAACAAATAATGGTTTGACTGCACTGATTTTGGCTTCTCTAAATGGACAAAAAGGAACTGTTTAATTACTTGTTGAATTAGGTTCAAATGTCAATGAGAAAAACAATGATGGTTGGACCGCACTGATTAAAGCTTCACAGAATGGGCACACAGAGACAGTTAAATTACTTGTTGAATTAGGTTCAAATGTCAATGAAAAAAACAATTATGGTTGGACCCCACTGATGATAGCTTCTCAAAATGGACACACAGAGACAGTTAAATTACTTGTTGAATTAGGTTCAAATGTCAATGAGAAAAATAATAATGGTTGGACAGCACAGATGATAGCTTCTCAAAATGGACACACAGAGACAGTTAAATTACTTGTTGAATTAGGTTCAAATGTCAATGATAAACTTAATGATGGGTCGACCGCAATGATGATAGCTTTTTACAATGGACACTCAGAGACAGTTAAATTACTTGTTGAATTAGGTTCAAATGTCAATGAGAAAACAAATAATGGTTTGACTGCACTGATTTTGGCTTCTCTAAATGGACAAAAAGAGACTGGTAATTACTTGTTCAATTAGGTTCAAATGTCAATGAGAAAAATAATAATGGTTGGACAGCACAGATGATAGCTTCTCAAATTGGACACACAGAGACAGTTAAATTACTTGTTGAATTAGGTTCAAATGTCAATGAGAAAACAAATAATGGTTTGACTGCACTGATTTTGGCTTCTCTAAATGAACAAAAAGAGACTGTTTAATTACTTGTTGAATTAGGTTCAAATGTCAATGAGAAAAACAATGATGGTTGGACCGCACTGATTAAAGCTTCACAGAATGGGCACACAGAGATAGTTAAATTACTTGTTGAATTAGGTTCAAATGTCAATGAGAAAAACAATTATGGTTTCACCGCACTGATTAAAGCTTCACAGAATGGGCACACAGAGACAGTTAAATTACTTGTTGAATTAGGTTCAAATGTCAATGAGAAAAACAATTATGGTTGGACCGCACTGATGATAGCTTCTTAAAATGGACACACAGAGACAGTTAAATTACTTGTTGAATTAGGTTCAAATGTCAATGATAAAGTTAATGATGGGTCGACCGCAATGATGATAGCTTTTTACAATGGACACACAGAGACAGTTAAATTACTTGTTGAATTAGGTTCAAATGTCAATGAGAAAAATAATAATGGTTGGACAGCACAGATGATAGCTTCTCAAAATGGACACACAGAGACAGTTAAATTACTTGTTGAATTAGGTTCAAATGTCAATGAGAAAGTTAATGATGGGTCGACCGCAATGATGATAGCTTTTTACAACGGACACTCAGAGACAGTTAAATTACTTGTTGAATTAGGTTCAAATGTCAATGAGAAAACAAATAATGGTTTGACTGCACTGATTTTGGCTTCTCTAAATGGACAAAAAGAGACTGTTTAATTACTTGTTGAATTAGGTTCAAATGTCAATGAGAAAAACAATGATGGTTGGACCGCACTGATTAAAGCTTCACAGAATGGGCACACAGAGACAGTTAAATTACTTGTTGAATTAGGTTCAAATGTCAATGAGAAAACAAATAATGGTTTGACTGCACTGATTTTGGCTTCTCTAAATGGACAAAAAGAGACTGTTTAATTACTTGTTGAATTAGGTTCAAATGTCAATGAGAAAAACAATGATGGTTGGACCGCACTGATTAAAGCTTCACAGAATGGGCACACAGAGATAGTTAAATTACTTGTTGAATTAGGTTCAAATGTCAATGAGAAAAACAATTATGGTTGGACCGCACTGATGAGAGCTTCTCAGAATGGAAACACAGAGACAGTTAAATTACTTGTTCAATTAGGTTAAAATGTCAATGAGAAAGATAATAATGGTTGGACCGCACTGATTAAAGCTTCTCAGAATGGGCACACAGAGACAGTTAAATTACTTGATGAAATAGGGTTCAAATGTCAATGATAAAGTTAATGATGGGTCGACCGCAATGATGATAGCTTTTTACAATGGACACTCAGAGACAGTTAAATCACTTGTTGAATTAGGTTCAAATGTCAATGAGAAAACAAATACTGGTTTGACTGCACTGATTTTGGCTTCTCTAAATGGACAAAAAGAGACTGTTTAATTACTTGTTGAATTAGGTTCAAATGTCAATGAGAAAAACAATTATGGTTGGACCGCACTGATTAAAGCTTCACAGAATGGGCACACAGAGAGAGTTAAATTACTTGTTGAATTAGGTTCAAATGTCAATGAGAAAAACAATTATGGTTGGACCGCACTGATGAGAGCTTCTCAGAATGGAAACACAGAGACAGTTAAATTACTTGTTCAATTAGGTTCAAATGTCAATGAGAAAACAAATAATGGTTTGACTGCACTGATTTTGGCTTCTCTAAATGGACAAAAAGAGACTGTTTAATTACTTGTTGAATTAGGTTCAAATGTCAATGAGAAAAACAATGATGGTTGGACCGCACTGATTCAAGCTTCACAGAATGGGCACACAGAGACAGTTAAATTACTTGATGAAATAGGTTCAAATGTCAATGATAAAGTTAATGATGGGTCGACCGCAATGATGATAGCTTTTTACAATGGACACTCAGAGACAGTTAAATTACTTGTTGAATTAGGTTCAAATGTCAATGAGAAAAACAATGATGGTTGGACCGCACTGATTAAAGCTTCACAGAATGGGCACACAGAGACAGTTAAATTACTTGTTGAATTAGGTTCAAATGTCAATGAGAAAACAAATAATGGTTTGACTGCACTGATTTTGGCTTCTCTAAATGGACAAAAAGAGACTGTTTAATTACTTGTTGAATTAGGTTCAAATGTCAATGAGAAAAACAATGATGGTTGGACAGCACTGATAAAAGCTTCACAGAATGGGCACACAGAGACAGTTAAATTACTTGTTGAATTAGGTTCAAATGTCAATGAGAAAAACAATTATGGTTTGACTGCACTGATTTTGGCTTCTCAGAATGGACACACAGAGACAGTTAAATTACTTGTTCAATTAGGTTCAAATGTCAATGAGAAAAATAATAATGGTTGGACAGCACAGATGATAGCTTCTCAAATTGGACACACAGAGACAGTTAAATTACTTGTTCAATTAGGTTCAAATGTCAATGATAAAGTTAATGATGGGTCGACCGCAATGATGATAGCTTTTACAATGGACACTCAGAGACAGTTAAATTACTTGTTGAATTAGGTTCAAATGTCAATGAGAAAACAAATAATGGTTTGACTGCACTGATTTTGGCTTCTCTAAATGGACAAAAAGAGACTGTTAAATTACTTGTTGAATTAGGTTCAAATGTCAATGAGAAAAACAATGATGGTTGGACCGCACTGATTAAAGCTTCACAGAATGGGCACACAGAGACAGTTAAATTACTTGTTGAATTAGGTTCAAATGTCAATGAGAAAAACAATTATGGTTGGACCGCACTGATGATAGCTTCTCAAAATGGAAACACAGAGACAGTTAAATTACTTGTTCAATTAGGTTCAAATGTCAATGAGAAAGATAATAATGGTTGGACCGCATTGATTAAAGCTTCTCAGAATGGGCACACAGAGACAGTTAAATTACTTGATGAAATAGGTTCAAATGTCAATGATAAAGTTAATGATGGGTCGACCGCAATGATGATAGCTTTTTACAATGGACACTCAGAGACAGTTAAATTACTTGTTGAATTAGGTTCAAATGTCAATGAGAAAACAAATAATGGTTTGACTGCACTGATTTTGGCTTCTCTAAATGGACAAAAAGAGACTGTTTAATTACTTGTTGAATTAGGTTCAAATGTCAATGAGAAAAACAATGATGGTTGGACCGCACTGATTAAAGCTTCACAGAATGGGCACACAGAGACAGTTAAATTACTTGTTGAATTAGGTTCAAATGTCAATGAGAAAACAAATAATGGTTTGACTGCACTGATTTTGGCTTCTCTAAATGGACAAAAAGAAACTGTTTAATTACTTGTTGAATTAGGTTCAAATGTCAATGAGAAAAACAATGATGGTTGGACAGCACTGATAAAAGCTTCACAGAATGGGCACACAGAGACAGTTAAATTACTTGTTGAATTAGGTTCAAATGTCAATGAGAAAAACAATTATGGTTTGACTGCACTGATTTTGGCTTCTCAGAATGGACACACAGAGACAGTTAAATTACTTGTTCAATTAGGTTCAAATGTCAATGAGAAAAATAATAATGGTTGGACAGCACAGATGATAGCTTCTCAAATTGGACACACAGAGACAGTTAAATTACTTGTTCAATTAGGTTCAAATGTCAATGATAAAGTTAATGATGGGTCGACCGCAATGATGATAGCTTTTTACAATGGACACTCAGAGACAGTTAAATTACTTGTTGAATTAGGTTCAAATGTCAATGAGAAAACAAATAATGGTTTGACTGCACTGATTTTGGCTTCTCTAAATGGACAAAAAGAGACTGTTAAATTACTTGTTGAATTAGGTTCAAATGTCAATGAGAAAAACAATGATGGTTGGACCGCACTGATTAAAGCTTCACAGAATGGGCACACAGAGACAGTTAAATTACTTGTTGAATTAGGTTCAAATGTCAATGAGAAAAACAATTATGGTTGGACCGCACTGATGATAGCTTCTCAAAATGGAAACACAGAGACAGTTAAATTACTTGTTCAATTAGGTTCAAATGTCAATGAGAAAGATAATAATGGTTGGACCGCACTGATTAAAGCTTCTCAGAATGGGCACACAGAGACAGTTAAATTACTTGATGAAATAGGTTCAAATGTCAATGATAAAGTTAATGATGGGTCGACCGCAATGATGATAGCTTTTTACAATGGACACTCAGAGACAGTTAAATTACTTGTTGAATTAGGTTCAAATGTCAATGAGAAAACAAATAATGGTTTGACTGCACTGATTTTGGCTTCTCTAAATGGACAAAAAGAGACTGTTTAATTACTTGTTGAATTAGGTTCAAATGTCAATGAGAAAAACAATGATGGTTGGACCGCACTGATTCAAGCTTCACAGAATGGGCACACAGAGACAGTTAAATTACTTGATGAAATAGGCTCAAATGTCAATGATAAAGTTAATGATGGGTCGACCGCAATGATGATAGCTTTTTACAATGGACACTCAGAGACAGTTAAATTACTTGTTGAATTAGGTTCAAATGTCAATGAGAAAAACAATGATGGTTGGACCGCACTGATTAAAGCTTCACAGAATGGGCACACAGAGACAGTTAAATTACTTGTTGAATTAGGTTCAAATGTCAATGAGAAAACAAATAATGGTTTGACTGCACTGATTTTGGCTTCTCTAAATGGACAAAAAGAGACTGTTTAATTACTTGTTGAATTAGGTTCAAATGTCAATGAGAAAAACAATGATGGTTGGACAGCACTGATTAAAGCTTCACAGAATGGGCACACAGAGACAGTTAAATTACTTGTTGAATTAGGTTCAAATGTCAATGAGAAAAACAATTATGGTTTGACTGCACTGATTTTGGCTTCTCAGAATGGACACACAGAGACAGTTAAATTACTTGTTCAATTAGGTTCAAATGTCAATGAGAAAAATAATAATGGTTGGACAGCACAGATGATAGCTTCTCAAATTGGACACACAGAGACAGTTAAATTACTTGTTCAATTAGGTTCAAATGTCAATGATAAAGTTAATGATGGGTCGACCGCAATGATGATAGCTTTTTACAATGGACACTCAGAGACAGTTAAATTACTTGTTGAATTAGGTTCAAATGTCAATGAGAAAAACAATGATGGTTGGACCGCACTGATTAAAGCTTCACAGAATGGGCACACAGAGACAGTTAAATTACTTGTTGAATTAGGTTCAAATGTCAATGAGAAAACAAATAATGGTTTGACTGCACTGATTTTGGCTTCTCTAAATGGACAAAAAGAGACTGTTTAATTACTTGTTGAATTAGGTTCAAATGTCAATGAGAAAAACAATGATGGTTGGACAGCACTGATTAAAGCTTCACAGAATGGGCACACAGAGACAGTTAAATTACTTGTTGAATTAGGTTCAAATGTCAATGAGAAAAACAATTATGGTTGGACCGCACTGATGATAGCTTCTCAAAATGGAAACACAGAGACAGTTAAATTACTTGTTCAATTAGGTTCAAATGTCAATGAGAAAGATAATAATGGTTGGACCGCATTGATTAAAGCTTCTCAGAATGGGCACACAGAGACAGTTAAATTACTTGATGAAATAGGTTCAAATGTCAATGATAAAGTTAATGATGGGTCGACCGCAATGATGATAGCTTTTTACAATGGACACTCAGAGACAGTTAAATTACTTGTTGAATTAGGTTCAAATGTCAATGAGAAAACAAATAATGGTTTGACTGCACTGATTTTGGCTTCTCTAAATGGACAAAAAGAGACTGTTTAATTACTTGTTGAATTAGGTTCAAATGTCAATGAGAAAAACAATGATGGTTGGACCGCACTGATTAAAGCTTCACAGAATGGGCACACAGAGACAGTTAAATTACTTGTTCAATTAGGTTCAAATGTCAATGAGAAAACAAATAATGGTTTGACTGCACTGATTTTGGCTTCTCTAAATGGACAAAAAGAAACTGTTTAATTACTTGTTGAATTAGGTTCAAATGTCAATGAGAAAAACAATGATGGTTGGACAGCACTGATAAAAAGCTTCACAGAATGGGCACACAGAGACAGTTAAATTACTTGTTGAATTAGGTTCAAATGTCAATGAGAAAAACAATTATGGTTTGACTGCACTGATTTTGGCTTCTCAGAATGGACACACAGAGACAGTTAAATTACTTGTTCAATTAGGTTCAAATGTCAATGAGAAAAATAATAATGGTTGGACAGCACAGATGATAGCTTCTCAAATTGGACACACAGAGACAGTTAAATTACTTGTTCAATTAGGTTCAAATGTCAATGATAAAGTTAATGATGGGTCGACCGCAATGATGATAGCTTTTTACAATGGACACTCAGAGACAGTTAAATTACTTGTTGAATTAGGTTCAAATGTCAATGAGAAAACAAATAATGGTTTGACTGCACTGATTTTGGCTTCTCTAAATGGACAAAAAGAGACTGTTAAATTACTTGTTGAATTAGGTTCAAATGTCAATGAGAAAAACAATGATGGTTGGACCGCACTGATTAAAGCTTCACAGAATGGGCACACAGAGACAGTTAAATTACTTGTTGAATTAGGTTCAAATGTCAACGAGAAAAACAATTATGGTTGGACCGCACTGATGATAGCTTCTCAAAATGGAAACACAGAGACAGTTAAATTACTTGTTCAATTAGGTTCAAATGTCAATGAGAAAGATAATAATGGTTGGACCGCATTGATTAAAGCTTCTCAGAATGGGCACACAGAGACAGTTAAATTACTTGATGAAATAGGTTCAAATGTCAATGATAAAGTTAATGATGGGTCGACCGCAATGATGATAGCTTTTTACAATGGACACTCAGAGACAGTTAAATTACTTGTTGAATTAGGTTCAAATGTCAATGAGAAAACAAATAATGGTTTGACTGCACTGATTTTGGCTTCTCTAAATGGACAAAAAGAGACTGTTTAATTACTTGTTGAATTAGGTTCAAATGTCAATGAGAAAAACAATGATGGTTGGACCGCACTGATTAAAGCTTCACAGAATGGGCACACAGAGACAGTTAAATTCCTTGTTGAATTAGGTTCAAATGTCAATGAGAAAACAAATAATGGTTTGACTGCACTTATTTTGGCTTCTCTAAATGGACAAAAAGAGACTGTTTAATTACTTGTTGAATTAGGTTCAAATGTCAATGAGAAAAACAATGATGGTTGGACAGCACTGATAAAAGCTTCACAGAATGGGCACACAGAGACAGTTAAATTACTTGTTGAATTAGGTTCAAATGTCAATGAGAAAAACAATTATGGTTTGACTGCACTGATTTTGGCTTCTCAGAATGGACACACAGAGACAGTTAAATTACTTGTTCAATTAGGTTCAAATGTCAATGAGAAAGATAATAATGGTTGGACCGCACTGATTAAAGCTTCTCAGAATGGGCACACAGAGACAGTTAAATTACTTGATGAAATAGGTTCATATGTCAATGAAAAAGATAATGTTGGTCAGATCGCACTGATGTTTGCTTCTCAAAACGGACACACAGAGACAGTTAAATTACTTAATAAATTAGGTTCATATGTCAATGAGAAAACATATAATGGTCTGACCGCACTGATTTTAGCTTCTCTAAATGGACAAACAGAGACAGTTAAATTACTTGTTGAATTAGGTTCAAATGCCAATGAGAAAGATAATAATGGCTTTACCGCACTGATGTTTGCTTCTCAGAAAGGACACACAGAGACAGTGAAATTGCTTGTTGAATCAAGTTCCAATACCAATGAGAAAGATAATAATGGTTTGACAGCACTGATGATAGCTTCTGAAAATGGACACACAGAGACAGTTAAATTACTTGATGAATTAGCTTCAAATGTCAATGATAAAGATAATGATGACTGGACCACAATAATGAAAGCTTCTGAAAATGTACACACAAAGACAGTTAAATTACTTAATGAATTAGGTTCAAATGTCAACGATAAAGATAATGATGGTTGGATTGCACTGATGTTTGCTTCTCTAAGTGGACACACAGAGACAGTTAAATTACTTGTTGAATTAGGTTCAAATGTCAATGATAAAGATAATGGTGGGTCGACCGCACTGATGTTTGCTTGTAAGAATGGGCACACAGAGACAGTTAAATTACTTGTTGAATCTGGTGCAGGTGTAAATGTGTGTAACCACAAAGGCTGGACCGCTTTACATTATTCATCTGAAAAAGGTCACTATGTTATTGTTTTGTTACTTATTATGTTTAGCTCAAAAGTGACAGTTAGAGAAAACAATGGTTCCACCCCGCTAATGCTTGCTGCTCTCAATGGCCATCACAAAACTGTCACGTTACTTATTCGTTCTGGTGCCAAGGTAGACGATAAAGATATCAATGGATGTACAGTGTTGATGATGGCATGCAAAAACGGACATACTGAAACTGTTAAGATACTTATTCAGCTAGGTTCAAAACTAGACAAGAAGAATAAACAAGGACAGACGGCGCTTATGCTAAGTTCTCATAACGGTTTCATTGAGATAGTGAAATTACTCATGGTAGGTGGTGCATCAGTCAATGAGATGGACAGGAATCGTTCCACTGCCCTCACCCTGGCATCTCAAGCTGGACACAACGAGATTGTGAGCCTTTTTGTAGATTCAGTGACCTTTTTGGCCAAAAAGAATTCTCCGTCATATGTGTAAGTACGTGCTACACATTCATAGACATATACTACTGATTCCGCGACTGATTTGTTTCATTTCTAATTCCCACTTTTTATTAAGTTTTGTTTATAAAAAAAAAGTAAGTTATATGAAAGCTATATCATGTGTATGTTATTTAATTTATCAGTTAATGTTTATATAATTTTTCAAAAGTTATTTAACAACTACTTTAATATTCTATATATCCCATGTCAATGTTTTTTATTTTTTTTTAGATTCCATTTAGATTGTTTTGATAACATTTAGATATTTTGTTTTTAGCCACGTGGATGTTGCAAATATAACAAGTCAACAAACACAGTTTGTTAATACAAGCAACGTAAATGTAACCAACTCTGAACACACAGTTGTTGATGGACAGATGTTTGTCAAACATTAAACTTGAAGTAAGTTGTGTGTTATGTTGGCCCAACTCATAATTTAAAAGAGAAGTGCTAAGTATTTAGGCCAAACAGTGATAAAACTACACAAATAAAGTAGGTCATATTACTCATTAAAGAATTCGGGAATTTTTTTATTGTTTTCTTTTTTTTTTAATCATATTTCTTCTTGTAGGATCATTTCCAAACAAAGAGATGAATAACTTAGTGATGAGCAAATAATATCCACCTCTTTACCAAGCCAAACTAAAAGTGACTTCAGTCGGTTAACACAACGCTGGATCTAACATGTCCCTCAGGGGACAGCTAGTATAAAATTATAATAATTAAACCAAACCAGGAGAGGCAAAACTAACATTAAACATTATTATATGTCATGAAACAATATAATACAGTTGTATAATTTACCTATGAAGATTTAAGTAGTGATTATATTTTATGACAGTAATACACATAAACAACACTGGTAAGGATTATGAGGTAATGTGGTCAATGAAAACAACTAGAGACCCCCAGAAATACAAAGAGGCTTAATGGAATGTTTATATTTGAAGACAGTAATTTGAAAACCAAATATACGCCTACTGCAGTACCACCATCTGTAAAATAAACATACAATAAAACACACTTGTTAAATGTCTGCTTTATATATCACATTGAGCTGCTTCGCTGCAGTGTTGGATGAAATCCTCAAAGTACCAAAGTAATGCCTGAAGTGAATATATTCTTTGCTTATAGGTTAATCCAGTAATGTCCCACTGTAAAATAAACCTACAATAAAACTTACTTTCAAAATTGGTGTTAATATAACATTGCACTAACAGTTATGAATAAAAGAAACAATTTATATTTAGTAATACGCAGTGACTACCGTTCCCACTAGTTGGAATGCGTTTTTTTTTTCAGGTTCCAACTATAGATGTCCGCATGTGCGACTTTTGGGTCCGTCCATAGATATCGTAAATAAAGTTCTTTATTAAATGTCTTTTAATAAAAAAAAAAGAAATTCTGCAAATTTCTATACAAATTAAGTTCTCAGCTTTTATAATATTTATTTTTTTTTAAATAAATACGGCTTTGAATTATTTTAAATTACAAAATAAGAATATAGGCCTAAAACTAGGTCAAAAGGAAGTGACAAAATAACCCAGCATCTTTTTTCTATTAGTGCATTAAAATTGAAACTTAGGTTGTGTGGCCCGGTGGCACACATTAGAATGGTTATGAAGCTTGGACATGAATCATTTTTATGCTGACTATATGCAGGTTCGATTCCTCTGAGAGACATTTTTTTTATTGTTTTTTTTTCAGAATGTATCCTTTTAGTTGTTTTAATGAAAAGTAACTAATTAGATCTCTTTGATTTTTTTTTAAAATTGAAATAATGTATCCTTTAGTGAAAGCATTTATATCCGAGAATTGAACGAAGACGAATTAACGAGTCTTATGAAGATGATTTACATTCATTTTAAAAGGTTTCAGAGGGTGGGGTGCGATCGATACTAATTTAGCGCATAATTTTTTGTTTTATTCGTTAACTTTTGTTTTTGAATGCTATTGTTTTCCTCCGACTTTATTATGCTTGGGCAGACCCGAAAAAAAGTAATAAATAACTGCCGTGCATGGGTACATCTTTAAGGTCTGAATCCACCAAGACGAAACACTTTCACGCGGAACCTTCCGCGCGGAAGTTTCAACTTAGCGAAACTCATGTAGATCCACCGGGACGAAACGGTGAGCGCCGAAACAACTCACCGAAAACAAGATTTTTTTATGATCACTTCGCACTTTTTCCTGCTAGTGGAAAAAAAAAACGATACTTTGAAAAGCAGAAAATGCTGCATACTCTTAATGACTCTTAGTCTTAGACATATATCCCGAATAGGCCAAATGAAAAAATATACGCGTTCCGTTAATTTATAAGTGTTTCTGGAGGTATAAATACTGATTTAGTGCACATTTTTTATTTTTGTTTTTTTTAACTTTTGTTATTTTCATGTTATTACTTTTTATTATTAATTATTTTAATGAAATTATTAAACTTGGACGGACCCATCGATATCTATGGTAGACTTGGACTGACCTATATATATATCTAAACAAAATCTATAGTTGGAACCCGAAAAAACATAATACGCATTCCAACTAGTGGGAACGGTATCCAGTGCCTTAGTAATAACTATATATTTCTTCTGCCTATTGACACAATTCAGTTGATATAAACAGGGTTTATTGAATTAAAAAGTTTGGGAAAAGATAGGCTTTCTAATTTAATTCAAACATCCCAGTGTTGTGTCGCAGCTATGAATCATACAATTTATGAGCCTAACCACACCAACACGACGGTGCGTCAAACGCACGTTTGTTGTCCTAGACACGACAGGCCATTGTCGTGTCGTTTTTGATCAAAACACACTGCCACGACGTGCGTTTTCTTAAGTATGCTCACTGACCTACACAGTTCAGCTAAAAATTCTCTTAAATTGACTGCACTCACCTAAACAACTTTAAGTAATCAAGTTATTTATTCATTTAACCAGGAACAGCATTATTCTAGTTCAGGGCTTCTTAAATTTTGTAATTCACGACCTCTTTTATGATTGCCAGTTTCTTGACGACCCCATACAAATATAAAAGAAAAATAAATTAATATTTTACAAGTTAAAAGTTGTATTTTTATCTCTCGCGACCCCAGAATTTTGCTATGCGACCCCAAATGGGGTCGCGACCCATAGTTTAAGAAGCCCTGTTCTAGTTCTATACTTATATATAGATATACAGTATACAGTTCTAAACTTAGGAACTGGGAGGACCTGGAGGGGGTTTGACCTCTTTGGGGGCCCCTGTATTTTAACTTTCTACATCGTGATATGAGATAATGTACTTAATATTTAATGTAAAAAAATGTTTGGGGGCCAGGTGGGGCATTCGAGTTTGGAACCCCCACTCTCTCCCTCCTGGTTATGCCCCTGTATTTATATATATATATATATATATATATATATATATATATATATATTCATTCATATATATAGCCAATCTTGATTATAGAAAGAAAGCTACCATTATAGTATGATTATAGTTTCAAACTAGAGAAATGATGTACTTTTAACAACCAAATAACTTTCGGTGACAGTAACTTCGTATCTATTTAAATTATACAAATACTACTCAACTAAGCACCAAATTCAGCTCTATAAGACTAATAAGAGCTAAATTAAGCCTCCCTATAGGCTACTAATTTATAAAAAAGCCTGTAATCCAAAGCACTCTTTGTAATCCAAACAGATTTCCTAATAAGAAATAACGGAATCTCAGATGAAAGACTTTAAATATCCATACAAGTAAAGATATTCTAATGCTTATCAACTAATACTATTAGGCATCTTTATTTTTAAAATTATATCATTTTTGAGTCATGCAAAAACACAGCTCTTTTATTGAGCTAAGTAGTGTGTAATATCTTTTGATATAAACAGTCAAACATATGATGCAGGAGTTGTCTTTTTTTATTTAGAACTAAAAGCTTTCTGAATTACAAAAATGCTTTATTTTAAAATAGTTTTTTGTAGGCTTTTGATATCTTGAAAACATTTTTTTTTATCCTTTGATCATAAAAAGTATTGAATTTCTCATGCCATACAAGGTTCTAGAGATAGTATGTATTGTCACCTAAAACCATATAGAATTCTTTTTGGTTATACATGTATTCTGAAAGGCACAGAAATAACTTTTTTTAATGACAACATTTCAAAGTAAAAAAAATAATTGAATGATAAATTGCATCTTTATGTTACCTCTGAAGTGGCCCTTCAAAAAGTAACGTCTCTGCATAGGGCCCCTAAATACATAAGAACGGCCCTGCTTGTTTACAGTTTAAAGTTTAAATCATTACGCTGTTTTCCCTTCATTTAATTATATTGACACATTCAAATCTACTGCAACAACCCTGTAAGATGTGGGTAACTGAAAAATGGACTATGAGGGAAAAAAAAACAAATTTGTAACGAATGTAGTAATAAACTAATCATGCATCAGTGTGACTAGTGGATGTGTTTCTCTGTGAAATTTCGTTGATAATTTCATAATACCATAACCCAGCGCGCTGAAATAATACTACAATAGTTATAATAATACAATATTTATAATAATGCAATAGTTATAATAGTACAATAGTTATACTGGTACAATAGTTATAACAGTACAATAGTTATAATGGTACAATAGGGGTACACTAGTTATAATAGTACAATAGTTATAAACTCGATCGACCCCACTCCCCATTCCAAAATAGTACCACTCACTTTATATTCTTTATGTATTATGTGGTACGGCTCCCACCTGTAAAACGGAAATTCTGTCCGGGCACACTTGTAACCAATTAGAATGGTAGAAATAATCTGAGTGATCTGGCAAACTTTTGTGACATCGTTTAATAATGGTCAGAAGGCTAACAGAGTGAACCATTAAAGTCTGCATTATAAAATCTCAGCAATAATTCAGTTACCATTCTGCGGCAGAACTGTTATTTAGGCATCAGTAGAATAGGCAACCAGGTAAGAGTACCCAATGTAAAGGACCCTAGCGTTAGGCCTTTCAGTAGTCTCTAGCTTCATAGCCTATCTGTGTCTCAAAAACAATACTGCTACAGTACTGACCATGGGTGAAGTATTGACCATGTAAATTGTAAAGTAACAACCATGTATCAAGTACGGCTGTTTGATCCAGCCACCCTCTTTCACATCAATGTTTAAAATTTAATTTTTTTTATCAACAATCGATCCATCTGCTCTTGATTAGTCACATTGAAACCCACTGCGCATAAAAATTTACTGCTCCTCAGTATACATAAGTACCAATTGAAACCCACTGCTCATAAAAGTTTACTGCTCCTCAGTATACATAAGAACCCATTGAAACTTACTGCTCATAAAAGTTTACTGCTCCTCAGTATACATAAGAACCCATTGAAACTTACTGCTCATAAAAGTTTACTGCTCCTCAGTATACATAAGAACCCATTGAAACCTACTGCTCATAAAAGTTTACTGCTCCTCAGTATACATAAGAACCCATTGAAACTTACTGCTCATAAAAGTTTACTGCTCCTCAGTATACATAAGAACCCATTGAAACCCACTGCTCATAAAAGTTTACTGCTCCTCAGTACAGTGGCGCAACCAGCAAAAAGTGCTGTGGGGCTCACATGTTGAAAAAAGAGTTTGAAAATCTTTTTAGTAACTTTATATAGTAAAATATGCATTGGTGATTTGGTCTCGTTGCGCCACTGCCTCAGTATACATAAGAACCCATTGAAACCCACTGCTCATAAAAGTTTACTGCTCCTCAGTATACATAAGAACCTATTGAAACCCACTGCTCATAAACGTTTACTGCTCCTCAGTACAGGGTCTCATAAACGGCTCTGACTTTGGGAAATGTCAGCCATAACAGACTCGGGCTGAACAGACAGAAAGGGCATACAAAACAAGTTGGTCCAGTAAAGGATACAGGTCTAAATCCTATCAAGATATGGACAAGATTTCATCTTTACATGTAATCATAAAGGATGGGACAGGGGAGAGCACTTCAAACCATCCAAACTTCCATCATATATAAAAAGCAGAGAAATGAACAAAAGTCAAAAGTCAGAGTACATAATTCTTTATTAAAATAGAAAACTTCAAAATGTTTGAAGAGATGAAATAATGTTGAAAAAAAAGTTTGGCAACAATACATCTACCAAAGTACATATCTGTGAAAACATGTTAAGAGAATATAAACAAGGGAGTTAAGTAATAAAACTTCAGTTTACACTAACACAGAGTTCAACATTTAATTCACAATGTGCTAAATTATTACAAAAAACAACAAGCACATTTAGGGTTATATTTACAAAAGTATTACATGATACAAACAAAGCTTTTTAGTGAAAAGTGCTAATTATAAATCAATATGTGATATGTGTTAATTGTATATAAATGTATAAATGTACAAGCAAAACGATTTTTATAAATAGGCTAAATATTAAATTTCACAATAAATACTCAAAGGGGAATAACTGTGTGAATGGACAATATTATTATAAAAAAATACATTTAATGGAATAATTAGCTGACATGAAATTCATATTGCTCACAAGAGATCCACATAGGAAAGATTTTCTAAATTAAATTTTTCAATAATGTCATTTAAAATAGTCTCCCCTTAGTCTCCCCTCATACGTATGGACTGTACATTCTTACTGACAAGGTTCCAGTTGACTCGTGCTTGTTGATTCACCAGGTTCTCCATTCGAATCACCCAAGCCCAGTCACATGACATCTGGTTGGCTGGGATGGTAGGAATATTGTTTTCAATGCCGCCCCATGAGAGCGGGGTAAAGTTGAGCTGGTCTGTTTACCCAAGAAGTGATATTTTACTGTTTATGGGGGCAACTGGACGAGCCAACGTTAGATTGGATGAGCTGGTCTGTGTATCCAAGAAGTGATATTTTACTGTTTATGGAGGCAACTGGACGAGTAAACGTTAGATTGGATGAAATGGTCTGTGTATCCAAGAAGTGATATTTTACTGTTTTTGGAGGCAACTGGACGAGCCAACGTTAGATTGGATGAAATGGTCTGTGTATCCAAGAAGTGATATTTTACTGTTTTTGGAGGCAACTGGACGAGCCAACGTTAGATTGGATGAGCTGGCCTGGGTATCCAAGAAGTGATATTTTACTGTTTATGGAGGCAACTGGGCGAGCCAACGTTAGATTGGATGAGCTGGGCCAATTTAAGAGAATAGCGTAAACTACAGGCTGTGGTCCGTCTGTCCTGGTTGTATACCTGGGACAAAAATAAAATGTTACATTTAGAACTGATAGTGTGTGATAAAATAATAAAATGTTCCATTAGCCCTAAAGGGCCATTGGGGAAGATGAAGTGTAAAGTTCATCTGTTTCCTTAACCTCTGAATTTAAAGGGATTATGTGGTTAGCACAAAGCCCAGCCGCATTTACTTCCCCAACTTAGGTACCCAATTAGGGCTGCGTAGACTTTTGGGACTTGAACCGACTTTCTTCAGGATCTGGAAATATTTGATTGGTTCTGACCAAGGATTGAACCCAGGACTCTCAGGGTGACAGTCGAGGGTCTACATTACTCAGCCAACCATCTCATACCATGATAAAATAACTTTATAAAATTACAAAAAATATATGGTAAAATATTTCTGAATTAAATATTCAGTTTTTCTTCATTCCATATTTTACTTTTATTACAGGTGTTATAGCTATGTTTATACGGAACCAAATTATTTAACTGACTTTCAAATATATTTATGTCATATGGCTAAGATATAATATAAAAAAATGCATCCTGCATCAGGGCATTAGATCAAACTTAACATCAATTTTTTTTTTTTTTTTTGCTTTTAAATAGTTTTATAAAAAACTGAACTCCAAATAGTGAAACATTATCTTGTATAAATGGTAACTTGAAACATGATATTGTACCCAGGTAACTTGAAACATGATATTGTACCGATGTAACTTGAAACATGATATTGTACCGAGGTAACTTGAAACATGATATTGTACCCAGGTAACTAGACAAAACAAAAGTTGACAGATCTATTAGATTATAAATATTTTTTTCTAACTTAACGAATCATGAGACAACCAACTAGTAACAATGTCAATCACAATATAGAACTTAATGAATCATGAGACACCCAACTAGTAACAATGTCAATCACAATATAGAACTTAACGAATCATGAGACAATCAACTAGTAACAATGTCATTCACAATATAGAACTTAATGAATTATGAGACACACAACTAGTAACAATGTCAATCACAATATAGAACTTAACGAATCATGAGACACCCAACTAGTAACAATGTCAATCACAATATAGAACTTAATGAATCATGAGTAACCCAACTAGTAACAATGTCAATCACAATATAGAACTTAATGAATCATGAGACAACCAACTAGTAACAATGTCATTCACAATATAGAACTTAATGAATCATGAGACACACAACTAGTAACAATGTCAATCACAATATAGAACTTAACGAATCATGAGACACCCAACTAGTAACAATGTCAATCACAATATAGAACTTAATAAATCATAAGACACCCAACTAGTTACAATGTCAATCACAATATAGAACTTAATGAATCATGAGACAACCAACTAGTAACAATGTCAATCACAATATAGAACTTAATGAATCATGAGACACCCAACTAGTTACAATGTCAATCACAATATAGAACTTAATGAATCATGAGACAACCAACTAGTAACAATGTCAATCACAATATAGAACTTAATGAATCATGAGTAACCCAACTAGTAACAATGTCAATCACAATATAGAACTTAATGAATCATGAGACAACTAACTAGTAACAATGTCATTCACAATATAGAACTTAATGAATCATGAGACACACAACTAGTAACAATGTCAATCACAATATAGAACTTAACGAATCATGAGACACCCAACTAGTAACAATGTCAATCACAATATAGAACTTAATGAATCATGAGACACACAACTAGTAACAATGTCAATCACAATATAGAACTTAACGAATCATGAGACACCCAACTAGTAACAATGTCAATCACAATATAGAACTTAATGAATCATGAGTCACCCAACTAGTAACAATGTCAATCACAATATAGAACTTAATGAATCATGAGACACCCAACTAGTAACAATGTCAATCACAATATAGAACTTAACGAATCATGAGACACCCAACTAGTAACAATGTCAATCACAATATAGAACTTAATGAATCATGAGACAACTAACTAGTAACAATGTCATTCACAATATAGAACTTAATGAATCATGAGACACACAACTAGTAACAATGTCAATCACAATATAGAACTTAACGAATCATGAGACACCCAACTAGTAACAATGTCAATCACAATATAGAACTTAATGAATCATGAGACACACAACTAGTAACAATGTCAATCACAATATAGAACTTAACGAATCATGAGACACCCAACTAGTAACAATGTCAATCACAATATAGAACTTAATGAATCATGAGTCACCCAACTAGTAACAATGTCAATCACAATATAGAACTTAATGAATCATGAGACACCCAACTAGTAACAATGTCAATCACAATATAGAACTTAACGAATCATGAGACACCCAACTAGTAACAATGTCAATCACAATATAGAACTTAATGAATCATGAGACACCCAACTAGTAACAATGTCAATCACAATATAGAACTTAATGAATCGTGAGTCACCCAACTAGTAACAATGTCAATCACAATATACATTGAAAAATAATCTGATGATAAATAAAAAAAAAATTCACATATTAGTTTCTGAAGCAACTAACCAAACAAGTCAAATTTAAACCAAGTTTAAACCAAACTATTTTTTACACATACCAATCAAGGAAAATAATCAGATGCCCTAGGCTTACCAGACATGGGGAGTAAATGAATTGTTTACATGTGGGTGAGTCAGTTAGCACGTGGTTGATTCAGTGAGCACGTGAGTGACTTATTGAACATTTGGGTGAGTCATTGAGCACGTGAATGAGTAAGTTAGCAAGTGGATAGTAGACAAGAAATTGGAGTTGAGTCAGATTGAGCGTGAACGAGGGGTGAGTGAATGATTACGTGAGTTAGTCGATAAGCAGTTAGTCAGCACGTGGGTGAGTCACTGAGCCCGTGGGTAAATGAGTGAGCACATGGGTGAATGACTGAGCACGTGAGTGAGTCAGTGAGCTTGTAAGTGACTTATTGAACACGTGGGTGAGTCATTTAACACGTGGGTGAGTCAGTTAGCACGTGGGTGATTTAGTGATCATGTGGGTGAATAAGAAAACACGTTGGTGAGTGAGAAAGCACGTGGATGAGTCAGTGAGCTCGAGGTTAAGTGGCTGAAAGTACATTGGTGAGTGAATTAGCACGTGGGTGAGTGAATTAGCACGTTAGTGAGTCAATGAGCACATGTGTTAATCAATGTATTTCTACTGTAAATATAATAACTGCGATGTGTCGTATCGTCTACAGAGATCCAGGAGATTGTTTTGACGTGTTGTTACCTGTATCTTAGGATAGACAGGTGGCCGAGTGGTTAGAGCACTCAACCAACGACATGAGAGTCATGGGTTTACCCAGCTTTAAATTGTTACCGGACTTATAAACTGGGGAAGTAAAGGCGGCTTGGTCTTAACCACACAATCCCTATATGGGTATGGCATTGTGTTAACCACACAATCCCTATATGTCACTTGACGCTGTGTTAACCACATAACCCCTATATAAGGCTTGACGTTGTGCTAACCACACAATCCCTATATGTGACTTGTCCACAAAACAGAAACATATAAATTCTACACTTAATTTACTAATTTTCCTGTCACTTGCATCTATAATTGTTCAAAATGTGTTATAGCTTCCTGTATGAGAGAAGATCATATGTACCAATTTTTTTCATCATACCAGTATTAGAAAATCTGCAATATAAGTATATAAGTATATAAGTATATAAGTGGGGGGGGTATAAGTATAGTGAGTTTATATAAGTTAGGTTGCTGAAGTACATTAATTTTTTGACAGCAGGTTAAATCAATACTTTCCCCTCTGTAAAACGCACAATAAAACCTACTTTCACATTTGGGTTGTAAGGAGAAGATGGACCAGCAGTTGTTAATATTGAAACAATGTTTATATTTGTAATAACCAAATATTTCTTCGGCTTATTGATTCATTCAATTGATATGCAAAAATGGTTATAGAGTTTAAAAGTTTGGGAACATCTACGCTTTAAAAAATTACATAGTAAGTATGGAGCGGAGGTCCGCCCTTTAATGATAAGTTCACTATTTTGTTATGATAGGTCTAGATTGTAGAAAAAAGCAGGTAAGCAGGAAAGCTATACATTACTAAGATTTTTATAAAATAATCCATGTTTTCATTATAAGTGACATGTTCGCGTGAATAAAGAAACTAAAAAAATCCAACATAAATAATAAAGCCCCAATATTTGTGTTTTAGGTACACATATACATTGCCTACTGACATTATGCATCTTTAACTCAATTTCGCAGGACACCTAATCATTCATCAATATGCAATCAAATTGCCATACACTCAAATATATTGTTCTATGGCCTAAAAAAAGTTTTTTTTTCTTTAAATTATTATTAAAGATGTTCATAGCTATTTCCTTACCATATCAAAATATGATAAAAACGGAAAGAAGAAATCAATATAATTTTTTACTGCAACATACTGTGAGAATTATTTTTAAAATATTGTTTGGCCAGGATGCAACAGCGGCCCATTTGACTGTCGTGTACCTGTGCAGAACTCTCCAGAGTCTAGGCTATTC